>OY992884.1:92607738-92917738 GCA_963921405.1 Cepaea hortensis | reverse complement strand
GCTCATATGATTGTGTGCAATATTATGTCCAAACCTACTTTTTTGCTTGGCATTGAATCAGTTAAACTGACACTTGCCGATCACAATCGGGACTAGGAGATACCTCGTGACGTAACAACGACGGATGTGATATTGAGTTCGCGCTGGTCAATAAAATTATGCTGCTAGCACCATTTAACCCATGCGCCTTTGAGACATATAAAAGAGTATGTTATATGACAGCCTGCTATCTCGTAGGTTAAACACCCAGCACTGTTGTATACAGGGTGTTTTTAAAGTCTCACTACACTTTGTATGTACAACAAATTTGAAAATTAAAAAAAAAATATTTCTTCCGTTGATAACACCTTTCTGTTTGTAGTGCAAATAATTTATCCGGCAGACGACAGCCATTCACTGCATATTGCTTCACGATGGACTGTGGAGCACATTGTTTGATGACATCGTGTACTTCATTTTTCAAATTTGTTTTGCAATTAAAGTGTAGTACCACTTTACAAACACCCTGTATAACTGTATACTTCCTGAATTTGTTTTACCTCACCCCGCTATATTTTAATTTACAAGGTTAACCGGAAGGTGATCGACTTAAGTATAACACCAGATTGTTTCGTATGTCCGGGAAGAACAGTAAGCCGCCTGTCGAGAGCCTTGGAAAAAGTAGGAACTCCGCAACAACAGCGAAGAAAACAACTGAAAACAAAAATGTTGCATGACTTTGCGGGAAGTTGCAATCAACCCCAGGTTTATTTTCTAGGCAACAGTATGTTCAGTTGTTTACCAATGCTTTCTGGACGTGAGGTCAACATTGAAGTCCAAACTGACCAGTGTAGGCATTGATCACTACATATTATTATTATTATTATTATTATTATTATTATTATTATTATTATTACATTTTTATTTTCAATATCTCAACTATAGTTCGATATTAAATCCATACAGGAATAAGAACACCTAATGTCTTCACCCTGATTGTTATATCAAACACAAAACGACATTTTAAAGTTGCCCGATCTTTGTGTTGTCAGCCTTGACAAGACTGGACATCAAAATGATTAGAACAACATCGCTTCATGAGGTGTAGCAACAAGCAATTTCTCGCTCCGCTGAAATATGTTACGCGTTTTGTTTGGCTGAAGCGGCGGACCAGTAGAGGAAATTGGATTTGAAAATATAGAGAACAGCTGTGAAATTCCCTCGGATGGTCGCTGGTCGTTGGGCGCATCGGTTGAAATCATATCAAAGCTATATTATTTGGGGGAAAACGGAGATTGCGTGAAAATAAAAATAAAAAACGACAATGTAAATGAGAACTAACCACGCCCTTTGTGGACACAGTTGTTTCCCCTGGAGGTCAAGGATTTTACATTGTGGAACATGTGTGTCGTATGGATACTATTTTACTGGGAATTCTGACCTTGAATATTATGAATGCATCAGCTAAAGTTAATATTCGTCACATAATGTGTTTATTTTTTTTTTTAAGCGGGATCATCCAAGGTACAATGAATGTACTGTTTGCAGCAATGACCCCTAGACATTTTCAAGTAGTTCTTCAGCGTAGAGATGCTGTTGCGGTGCAACATGGGCGTTTCGCCTGCCGATAGACTTACGTTTTCAGTCACCTCTCGAACCTAGACTTTTGTGTGACCACGTGGTTCGTGGATCAATCCAGTCGAAAAACATAGGTTAAGTTAACTGCATATCCTTTACAGGACGTGTGCAGTCAACACCAGCATTAGTTAGTATCAACAATCAGCTGAAAGATGCTGATGTTGACAGCGATGTCCTGTAAAGGATATGCGAAAAAAAAAAAAAACAGATGTCTTGGCAAGTTTACGTTCAGTAGTTTGCCATTGTTTTATAAACGACCGGCATCCATACCATTTCGTTAAAAAAAAACCAGCGCAACGCTGTCTGTTGCCAAATCGCGCGAAGATGTGTTTCGAAAGCGGGTATGCGGGATCAGGAACCGCGCCCCTAACACATTCGCCACGGAGACCGGCAAAAACATTGGTACCAGTACATATTCTAGGAGGCGGGGGAGAGGGATGGGGCTGGTGAGGTGCTGACTACATTATCCATTGAATACTGTTTGCTCAAGAAAATATAGAATTATAGAGCCTTATAAATATAGTACTATTTGTAAGATATGGTTGTGTGACGGTGTGTTCCATACTGAGCCTTCGCAGACTTAGATGGATAGGACACATTAGGAGGATGGATAAGGGTCGAATACCTAAGGACATCTTTTTTTGATGAATTACAGATGGGTAAATGATCTTAGGGTCTGTCTCTACTACGATGCAGTGATGTGTGTAAGCGGGACATGATTGATACAGGCATTGATGTTGCACCTTTAGAGCAAATCGCAGCTGATCGTGTTGCATGGAGGGCAAAGATCAGAACTGGAATAAAGACAAAGGAGAAAATGATTGCATATAGGTCATACGTTGAGTGTGTGAGACGTCAGATGGTGCGTGATGGTAGAAATGACCATGTGTCCACATGCATCCATTACCATGTGAACTGGTCTGATCAGTCAATTTCGCTACCGCCATGGGTTGTAGTTATTATGTCTTTTTCAAAGCACAGTGTAACAAACTATCATCTGTCAAGATGGCCAGTTGCCAATATAGAGCCACAGTGGCGCAGTTTCCAGCACGCTTGCCTGCTGGCTCGGAGGTCAGGTGTTTGAATCCCCATCCGAGCCATGACAATTGGTCTTTACAAATATGAGACTAGGACCACATACCCAATGCGCCTAAAGACAAATACAGTTTCTGGGACACATCAGAGGAACAGGCGGGATAGAGAGATTAACCTAACGTGGACAAACCAACAGCCCGCACAGGTATAATACCATGCATAAATCGGTTGCCAGAATGCCAACACACCTGGAGAAATACCAGGTCTTCTTCTTTCGTTCATTTGAAATTTGTCTATAACCGCAATATTGTCTCTTGAATGAGTTTAACTGTCTTAGTTTAGTTTAGTTTAGTCGATGGATCAACATCACGGCACACAGGTGCAACCCATAAGTGCTCCGTTCTCCTCTAACTCAAACCTGAGTCTGGAGAAACTCAGCTCAGTGCACGAACTCCGTAGCACCGGCGAGGGTCCTGAAATATTTTGGGTAGATTTTTAACTCGAAATTTTGCCCCGGCAGCGCCGTTAGGCTACTCTTTTTCGATTTCCTACTGCCATGGAATTTGTTACATGCGCAGCAATGCACACGGGCGCCCGATCTCACTACCCAGAGACCAGGGGAAATTTTATTACTAGAAGTCCCCGTGAAAAAAATCCCGGTCCTCACCGGGGCTTGAACCCGGGACCTCCAGCACTCGAGACGGACACCATACCTCGAGACCACGCAGCGCCCCTAATAATAATAACAATAATAATAATAATAATAATAATAATAATAATAATAATAATAATAATAATAATAATAATAATAATAATAATAATAATGCAATGACTAATAACTATCTTTTCTAGTTCACTCAGTGGTCCATAGAGTTTATCTTCCACTGTCGTCTCTCTAAACCAAAAGGTTTGCCTAGATATGTTATATTTTGGGCAGTCTTGGAGTATGTGCTCTGCTGTCTGCGACGCCAATCCACATGTGCACATGGCTGTTTCACCAATCTTGAATTTTGTATACATGTGGTTGCGTAATCTATTGTGCCCTGTTCTGAGACGCAGAATAATGATTTGTTCTGGTCTGTCCGTAACGTGGCAGTCGTCTTGAGCAGGTTTTGTGACTTTCTGACTGATTTGATCATTCTGTTCTTTTGGTGGTATGTAACGGGCACATCCGGTTGTTCCTTTATTGCCCCTTTCCATAGCCAATCGAACAGCTCTGTCCTTTTCTGGTACTCCACAGTGAGATGGTATCCACCGTATGGTGACCTTACGCTGACTGCCAAGTGCAGAAAGGGAAAGACATAATAATATATACAACACCGAAATTATTAACAAATAAAGTGGTACATAGGAATTTAAAAGGGGTTTAAATGCAAAAGATCGATTTCAATGCACCGGGTGTTATCCTATAATCTATATGGCCATGTTGCTTTCCACAGAGCAGCCTGCTGATAGCGTCGCACAAAGCATGAACTTCGTAGCTCCTGCGACGACCTCTACGAGTCTATGAGAAAACTGCACTTGTTAATCGAACGACATAGCCCGGAATTGAACGCACAACTTTGCTAGCATGAGATAGGCGGTGTAACCATTTCGCCACGGTGATTCCCTGGTATATATGAGTAAAGTAAAGGACCCTTTTACACATCCTGGGGTTTATTTTTGTATAGGGTGCTAACCCCATATTTTTAAAGATCAGACTGCACGTACAAACCACACCAGTGGACTGGAAGTAGTAGCACGTAATGGACTATGTTTAAGTTCAAAGCGAGCGAAGGAAAAAAATATGGCAACTGTGTCTGTACCTTGGCTGGCGTGGGCCAGGAGAGCTTTTTCACGACTGATGAATAAAGGCCGCTTGCCAAAGCTGTCGCCCCGCTGTATACGGGCTAGTATTTTTTTTTTCTTAACCTCCTCTCCCCCACCCCGTAGCCTTACTAAGAAATAAACAGACATCTCACGGTGTGTGAAGTGTTCGTTCTGATCCTCTCCCATCCGCTCCTCTTCGTTTATATTCGAACGTAGAAATTAGACCCATTGGGGTCACGATTTAGTGTTTGTCACGGAACCACCGGGACTGAATGGCATAGCTATAGCGGACGTTTTTCGCGGCGATAGACATGTGGTCACCGGAAATGTATTTGGTTTGGGTAAACATGGCATGACTTCAGTTTTAAACCATCAGCTGTATATGCTGTTGCTAGTATTATTATTGTTAGACACAGATGTACATGTATTGATACGCACTTATGGAAGAACAGGGGGGGGGGAATAAAGATGAGAGGACACAATAGACAATATACAAATTACAATTTACAGACAAGGAATTCGAATCTGCCAACGTCTCACCACAACGTCTCACAGAAGTAACAAGTCCACTTCAGGTTATTAATAGTATAGCTATTTTTCTAATATTATCGTGAATATATTAGTATTATTATTATTATGCCTATTCAATTGACAAAGATGAACGGTATTTAGCGAAATTACGTATGTATTAACATTTTCTTTTCCTGAAATTGTGACGGTGTAAATCATAATTGATATACACATGATCATGTAATAATAATATACCTGCTCTGTGACGAAGGTCTTACGAATGCAATTCATAATCCCGCATACCATGTTAGAAACACAATTGCGGGTGATTTAGAAGCGGGCCGCCTTGCGTTGGTTTCCATACAATGGTATGAGTGTCGGTCGTTCAGAAAGCAATGGCAAACTACTGAATGTAAACTTGATTAGAAATCGCAAACAGACGAAAGATACCGGAGTTGACTGCTACGTCATGTGTTGTATGTCCATCAAGAATGATGATGACCATTCATTTCAACCAGTAAGTTGAATGAAGAATAACTTGTACGATGAATCTGATTATAGTGAGGAAGAGTTGCGCAATTCGTCGACCTCACTCTCTCGCCTGCGTCCATCTGAATCCAGTAGCAAGGCTAGTCAAGACGACTGGGGACGAACACCGATGCAGTGGACGTTAGGCTGCCACAGGCCAGTTATCCCTGTATATATTAGCTCTCAACAACAGATGGTAGCCTTGCAGATTTGCTCTTCTTACTTGACGCCTTGAGATCCAACACGTCTCGTTAATCCATGTTCACCTGCTGTTCACATGGAACCCTTCTCATGTTCAACTGCTGTTCACGTGGAACGCTTCTCCACTTCAGTCTTCAAAGTTCTCGTTTGAATATTTGCTACTACCACCAAGATCTGCACCTGGGGCCGCTCCACCATGATCACTCCCCAGGCTTCCACGCTCACCCCGACTGCCCTCCTACTCGTCTCGGTTTTGTCCTTACGAGTGACCGATTGCCGAGACGGCCTGGTTTACGTCATACGCACTAATGCCATTCATTTTCGGGCCTGGTTTATTCGGCAGGACTAACTTTAACATGTAATATAAGTCAGTCAGTGAATAAATAAATCAATCAATCAATCAATCGTGTGCCATGCCGCAAGCGTGGGCGGTCATGACTCGCCATTTCACTCGATCACCAGAGTCGTGGATCAGCTCGGTGTTCCTGTCTCGACCATATAATAGTCATGAAACTGTAAATATCACCTATTTGTTTTAGCTCTTTAGAGAAAAGTTAATCTCAAATGTGGACGTAATCTGGACATCGTGCCCAGCTCAAGATGGCGGAACTATTCCTAAACATATCACTGCCGACAAGTTCAAGCCGTGAGATAATTCAGTTCGATCAATCTTCATTTTTCTTTTGCCTGTAAACCTGCAGATTTTCTTGAAGAAGCAGACGGAAACAATGCTTGTATATTATGTCTTTCACTGAACGTCACTCTCTTCATGGCTCGCGGCAAGACTCGATCATTTGCCAGTTGCCCGCCACTTGCATTTTCGACCCGTCTCCCTCTTCTTCCAAGAACATACCTGCTATTCATCATCATCAAGTGCCATGGCGAAAGGCGTAAGCGATCATCGCTCGTCATCTCACACGGTCAACAGAGTCTTGAATCAAGTCTGTGTTCTTGTCCCCACCATGCCATGCTAATTAATCATCAAGGTATTTATCCGTTTGTCTTCCTCTTGCTCTCTTTCCATAAAGCTTGCCAGCTGTCACCAAATGTTCAAGTCCATTTCTCCTCATAACATGTCCAAAACATCTTGACTAAGTCTAATTTCTCCAATCAATCTCCGTTTTTTGTTTGTCTCTTTTGGTACAAATAATAGCGGTAAGTTTTATCTACCATTACTGTTCTTTATAAAACATTATGAAGTTTATTATGGAGAAATTATTTCAGTTTCTGATACATGTTGCTGTTTATGAACAAGTTTTCTTCGCTGCTAACATTTTAAAGCATGCCCATATTTTTTTTCCTTCTTAATCCATCCTATTCTAAAACATTTCTTTTGACATTTAACTGATTCAGTGCTAAACAGCCGGTCTCTCTGGCCGAGGGGTTACAACACTTTCTCCGTAATCCCGTTTATCACGCAGAGTCTCGTAGCGGGAGAGAACTGGGAGCGCTGGTGACTTGCGGGATAACTGAGCCGGCCGCTCAGAAAGCAATGGCAAACTACTGAGCGTAATCTTGCTAAGAAATCAACAGACAACTGAAAGATGCTGCTGTTGACAGCGATGTCCTGTAAAGGATATGCAAAAAAAAAAAAAAAAAAGCGCTAAACAAAAAGTAGGCTTGGGCTAGACATGGTACACGATCAAATGAACAAGTATTATAATGTAAATGTCTTTTTTCGAAACATTCAAATTGCAGACGATACCACGAAACAAAACAAATAACACATTGCCTCTAGTGTGGCGATATATCATGCTTCTAGCTAAATGGCGAGTAACATTTGGCCACATATTATTCTTGTTCAAATACCCCGATTTATTTCTTCACAAAGTTAAAATTAGGGACACTGGTTTTCCCGAACTCTCCTAAAAATAAATCTTTAAAACAGGATGCGTACTCTGTACGGTTCATCTTGATTTAAACTTTAGTGAACCGGACTTTGTATTTGGGGATTCACGGTGAGGAGATGGCCTGGTACATTGTCATTTTATTGCCAAATAAATTTACGCACACAACATTCCAGTTAAATTAAGGTTAACGTTGATTTTTTGTTTTTTTTAAAGATGTGACATATTTGAGTGTTAGAACAGCGTGCACTCATTCCATCATCATCATCATATTTTGTTCCTCTTGTACCTTACGGTGTCAAGGTGAAGTATAAATAACGGGAGAGCGCCCGTTTATGGGCTTCATATATCGAGATTCCCATGGACTGTTTTTCCCTCTGTTCATCGTTTACATGGCCAGCCTCTTCTTCTGGTTCTGTTTGGTCCGTACATCATTGCTTGTTGTGGTATACTGTTAGCTGGTAGCCTAGTTGTATGGCCGAACCATTTAACTTGCTGTTTTCTGATGAAATCAACGCTTTTCCATCGGCCATTTTAGTCCTAATTTCATCATTTGTGATTTTCTCTCTTCTTGATGCACTGAGTATTCTTCTCAGGAATCTCATTTCCGTTGTTGTAATTTCTCTTTTTTTCTGTCTCTGTTTACGAAAATTGATAGAGCATCTAAAACACGCTGTTTAAATAAACACTATAATGTTGTATGTCCCATGCAGGATGTTGTGATCATTCTGACTTTCTAGGTAATTTTACGTTCAATAAAATTAAACCTATCCTTAGCCAAGGGGTTGCACAACTTTCTCCGTAATCCCGTATACTCTCGTGAGTAACGTGACGTGGGCGAGAATTGGTAGCTGTTCTCTCCGCGTGTGTAACTTACGGGATATGTGAGGCGGTTGCTCAGAAAGCAATGGCAAACTACTGAGCGTAATCTTGCCAAGAAATCAACAATCAGCTGAAAGATGCTGATATTGACAGCGATGTCCTGTAAAGGATATGCGGGGAAAAAGTCCTTAGCCAAAAATCCAAACGTACGAGTGTGGAGAGACTTCTTAGGTTGCCGGATTGGGTTGTATGCATCCTTCCACCATCTTCTTGGTCAATCTCTGACTCTATGTGCTCATTATTTTTTGTAAGCCATCATTGATAAAGTTTCATTCTTATAATATGCGTAAAAATTTTAATTATTGCCTTAGGAATTACTATTCCTTCTTTTCAGGCTACGCCACAAAATAAGCTCTTACAAAATAATGTTTCCCTGTCCATCAGTAGAGAGTTAAAACGTTCTTTTTGTGTGTAAAATTACTTCGCTTGTCTTCTCTTTTTTAACATTTATGTATGCACCATAACGGTCGATGTGTGCGACCTCACCATGCATCTGTGTACGGTTTACTTCCGCTTGACAGCTTCCACCCAAGGCCACGGACTCTATCTACCCGTGGAAAGGATTTATTGTCTATGATTTTTGCCATGGCGGTGGACTTACATCCTACTCTATGCGATTTCCATCTGCCGTGGGATGTTTAACTAATTCAGTGCAAACAAAAATAAAAGAGTATTTTTGGACCACGCCTGGTACATAATCAAATGGCCACGTGTTATTGTGTAAATTTCCATTCACTTAGCATTAAAATTGCTGAAGATATCGTGCAACGAATCAAATAATACGATGACTCTAGTAAGGCGATATATCGCCCGTCGGTCCAAATGGAAAATCACAACTGACTATATAATATCCTTCGGCACTGAATCAGTTAAAGTTCACAGCTTATACACGGGACCTCTGACTTTTCGCCCCTATCTGAAGCGGTAAAGTATCCGATCTCACTACCCAGGAGATTGAGTTGAGCTGAGTTGAGCTAAGAACCGACAGCACTCACTCAGGACATTCCCATACACGCTCTGTCCCCTCGTTCAACAGCCAGCGAAGAGTCATACTACTAATCGTTCTCACCGCTATCTGGTTGGAAGTTCTCCTGGTCTTCCCTCTCAGTGTTGAGGTTTTTCCACAACTTATGCTGATCCCCCTCAGTCTTATTCTTTCCACATAGGGTTCTAAATCTGTCCTCCCCCCCCCCTTCTCCACCTGGTCCCACAGTTGCACGACCAATTCTTCCTTGTCCACCAAGAGGTGCATTCCCTACCTACCTATCAGCCTATTTATTCCCCCGCACCCCCGCACGACCAGGGCAAAATACCCATACAGTTCTCACAACTGTGACCTCTGAAGAGATGATAGCCATTCCACACGAAACATTCCTTTCTCCACCTTACTAAGCACACTTCTTGAGTCCGTAATGAATACAGTGTGTGTTGCAGTGGTCTCCTCTACCCAACGGAATGCCGCGGTTTCTGTTCCCACCTCCATTCTCATGCTGGAGGTCGTAGTCTCATATACCAGACTTTTCTTTTTCAAGACTCATTCACTACCTAAGAAGTCACGGGGACGTGTGATATTATAAGGTACCAATGTGTTCTTGGAAATATTCGCAGCTCTTTGCTGAGATCGAACCCAGTAACGTAACCTCTCAGCTACTTCTTTCCCCGCCCTTGTGTAAAAATAGAAACAACGGCTTTGCCAGATACGCGTACACATTTGCTGCCTTCGGTTATGAACCAAGGAGCACTGTTGTTTCAAATACTCGGATTATGTCCCAGTATCCCCATTTTGTATTTAGAGCTCTGCACGATTTGTACAAACTTCTTGATTACTTTAGCTGAACCAAAGGCAAAATCCAAGCCACACAGAGACTAAAATGGCAGTTCTCTAGCAGTTGCTTCTGTTGTGTGTTTTACTAAGTAGTGTTGACTTGCGAAAAGTCCTTATTCCCCCAACTTAACGTTTGGCAGTCACACTCATGTCCGTAGTTTGAACTTTGCGAACCGTACTTTTCTTCGTTTCTAATGCCTAGAGACTATGGGCATCTTGTTTTTGTGAAGAATGTTAAAGAGTACCTTTAACAAATTCGACAATTCGGGATGTTGTGTCAACTTTTTATCTGGCCGAGTTCACTGGGGAATGTTCATGGAGTCTTAAGTCCGAGTCGCTAAGTGTGTCTTAGAGAGAGAGGGGGGGGGGAGAGAGAGGGGGAAGGGCGACAGAGAGAGAGAGAGGCGAGAGGGAGGTAGAGAGACAGACGCACAGAGAGAGAGAGAGAGAGAGAGAGAGAGAGAGAGAGAGAGAGAAGTTCTAATTTATTTACATTTATATAACAACACAAACTATACCTAGACTAAGGTTAGAAGTTAGAAGGTAAAAGAGTTTATAGTTCAAAATGATATGGCCAGTCAATCAATTATTTATTCTTGTTACTTTTTGCCCTGTACAGTGAACATATTTTCAGAAATATAGAAGATATGGAAGTAATCAACATTGGGGGACAATACATCAATAACATTATATATGCAGATGATACAGTATTGATTGTAAACAATGAACAGGATCTGCAACATTTAGTAGATGTGGTTGTTGCACACTGTGAACAACTAGGGTTAGAATTGAATTGTAAGAAGACACAGATTATGATCGTCACTAGGAAGGAAGAAATACCACAATGTAATATACAAGTAAATGGGCATATTCTTAAACATGTAAATCGGTACAACTATCTCGGAACCGCCATAATATCTTATGGGAGATGCCTTGAAAGAGATTAGAATAAGAATTGCCATGGCGAAGGTAGCCTTTTGCAAGATGAAAAACATACTGACCAATAAAAAAACAAATTAGGAAGAACTTAGAAGCAACATAGATGTGTTTCCTGAGACGAATGTTGCGAATTCCTTGGACTGCCGGAGTAATTAACAAGGATTGTCCGAAATAAATGAAACTAGAACATTGTATACAACAATAAGAAAAAGACAAACAGCTTTCTTTGGTCATGTGATGAAATGAGAGGCATTGGAAAATATCGTGACAAATGGAAAGATCAAGGGGAAGTGAGACAGAGGTAGACCAAGAGAAGTGATGCTGGATGGATTCAGATGGTGGAATGGAGGAATATCATCAGCAGAGTTGATCCAGAACACCAAAGACCGACGAGATCTGTAAAGAACCATGAACGACTACGCCAGCTGCAGGGCAGTTAGTTATGATGATAATGATGTTACTTAAAACACGGAAGATATAAGCACGTACATTTGTGATAACACACATACATATCACAAGCACACCCACATATTAACTTAAACAGATTACCCATTCTGTTATATGGATACGAATTATGGACAATGAATACTGTATGAAAATATGGGGAAATTTGGGGGAAATAAGTGAGGAAAAGATGGTGTCGCTGGACAGAACGCACAATGAGAACACCTTAGGATAGTATAGCTAGCCACTCATGGTGAACGAAATAATGAGGGAACCTAAAAATACACGGAGACAAGAATTAAAGACAAAAATAAACTACATACGGAGAACATAGAGGGAGCTGCAGGAAATAGCAAAGGATAGGACGGCATGGCACGAGTTTGGTGTAGGCCTGTGTCCCAGAGGGGAATAATGGGCAGAGAGAAAGAGAGAGAGAGAGAGAGAGAGAGAGAGAGAGACAGTGAGAGAGAGAGAGAGAGAGAGAGAGAGAGAGAGAGAGAGAGAGAGGCAGGCAGCAGGCAGGCAGGCAGACAGACCGAGAAAGAAAAGACGGAGAAATTTGACAGTAGCAAACAACAGTGACATACCGACAAACCAATGAGCAAGTCTTAAAAAAAGCATATGAAAATCGTAAACTGAATAGAGAAATTAGGCGAAGACAGTCAACATTGTTTGGACACGTTATGAGCAATAATAAATGAGATAATTTGGTGACAACTGACAAGATTGTTTGGGAAAGAACAAGGGGAGAGGCAGAGAAGTAAATATCTAGATGGTTTGGCCACGCGACATGGTCGAGAGAATAATAATCCACGACTCTTGTGATCGCTGAGAGGCGAAACATGACCGCATACGCTTATTGGCATGGCGCATGATGATGATGATGATGATGACGATGATGATGATGATAACTCACCTTTCAGTTCTTTTCTATAAGCTGGTACATGGCCACGATCATATGAAGGTGTTGGTTTTTTGTCCTCATCTCTCCCTGTAGTTGTTTGTGATGTTGCAATTGTGGTAGTAGTTGTTGTTGTTGTTATTGTTGTTGATGCCTTGGTTGGACGAGGTACAGGATCAACGGGGACTGGTTGTGCCATGAAAGAAAAATCTGTTTCTTCATAATCCGAAGATTCAGATTCAAAATCATCTGCCGTGTAAAAATTTGAAATCTGGTCCATTTTCGTTTTTAACAGCTTTTTAGAAGTCTTGTTTCTTACTTCTAGCAGTAGCTGCTTGTGTTTATGAAGGTTTTCTTTCTGCATCAATAGTATATTTCGTTTCAAATCATTGTCATGAATGTTTTTATCTATACGCTTCGAATTTAAGCCACGTCTGACGTTCTGTTCCATTTTGGAATCTTTCAAGTCATGTTTATCATTTTGGCTAATGTCAAGGTTACGCTGCTTTCTGAAACGATCCAGATTATTGTTTTGTCTTTGGTCCGAGATTAGGATGCCGGATCGTTTTACCTTTTCCAGTTGTGAGACATTTTGATCGTCTCTGTAATTAGTATGATCAAATTCCTTTTTCTGATCAATATTTATTTGATTTTTATTCAATAATTTCTCAAACCAAGGGCGATCGACTGTTACTTCCCACAATTGTGGAGCTGAATTTTGTCTTACACTTGTTCTTTTTTGTTTTTCATTAACTTCTTTTCTTATAATCCTATTTAGTGTTTTGTTTTGTAGCCGTCCTTGTCGCGTTTGTTCCAGTTGCTCCTTTTGGTATTGATTCTCTTGGTACTTATTCTGTGGGTATCTATTCTGTTGGAATTGATTCTGCTGGGATTGATTTTGCTGGGAGTGATTCTGCTGGGATTGATTCTGTTGGTAATGGTTTAATTGGTGTTGATTTTGATTCTGTTGGTATTGGTTATCCTGATATGGATTCTGTTGGGGTTGATTCTGTTGATGGAGATTACGTTCTTGCTGATTCTGTTGATGCTGATTCTGTTGATGCTGATTCTGTTGATTTTCATTCTGTTGATACTGATTCCTTTCATATCGATTCTGTTGATACTGATTCTGTCGATACTGATTCTGTGTATACTGATTCTGTTGATACTGATTCTGTTGATACTGATTCTGTTGATACTGATTCTGTTGATACTGATTCCTTTGATACTGATTATGTTGATACTGATTCCTGTGATACCGATTCTGTTGATACTGATTATGTTGATACGGATTCTGTTTATACCGATTATGTTGATACTGATTCTGTTGATACTGATTCCTTTGATACTGCTTCTGTTGATACTGATTCTGTTGATATTGATTTTGTTGTGTTCCTTCTTCAAAAGTTCCTCGTCTGTGCTCTCGATCATCGAGGAAACGGCCATTATTTTTATTGGATTCTTGATCATGGTGCTTTACTTTAGGAATAAATCTTTTCAATGTATTGTCTTTTTGATTATTAGGAACTTGAAGATCGTGTTCAAATAATTTCCACGATGGAAGATGTGTAACAATGTGAGTATTGCTTTGTGTAAGGCGTTCTGTTGTCCAAGATTGCTTAGGTATGCTTGTGGAGACAATGTTCGAGTCTTCACCAGGAAATCTCAATCTTGGAGCACTGGTTGATTGTACGTCCTTGACTTGTATATCTTTACGATGAACAGTTATATTTAACATACGCAAAAATGTTCCCATTAGCTGAAGGTTATCAATAGTGTTGGACTTACGTGTTTGTTTGTTATGTTGTTGGTATGTTAGTTGTGGCCACGGTTGAACAGTTAAATGTGATGTTGATTTTCTTGAGTTGTCTACAAACTCTATTTTCGTAGATCTTGTCAAGTCAGTATTTAGCACTCTGTCATTCTTGTCTTCTGTGTTTTGGGTAAGCAAACCACTGTTTCTGACGTACCACATACGATTTGCTTTGTCATCCGTCCCGATCAACTGTGATTTGTGGAGATCGTTTCTATGTTCCTTCTTTCGTAGTAATGAAGAATGATCTAACTTAGATTCCTTCATATTCTGAGTCCTTTTAGAAAATGATATTTTGCTACTTGTTCCATCCCATTGAAGAGTTTCTCTTCTGCCATAATTTTCGTTTGCATTCGAGAAGTGTTCTTTTCCAAAGTGTTTTTCTATAGTCCTATCTTGAAATCGTAATTTATTTGAATGATTCTTTTGATCATAAAGTAAGCGCACAGCTTTTCTGCCTTTTGAAATACTCCGTTCACTATTGGTATTTCTTGCTTGTGCTTTTTGTTTGTTTAGTGGTCTTTGTAACCATGACTTTCCTAGATGAATTGGCTCACTGACAATTTGTCCGTATGACGTTTCACGTAGACTTCTTTCGTTGCCATTTTCAGAAGTATCGTGTGAATGATGGCCCTTCTTTAATATAAAATGAACGTGGTCAGAACGTCTGGGTGTTTGCTCGTTCTTCTCTCCCATTGGCACCTTTCTCGTATCTACAGATTCCTGTTTCCCTCTAAAATATCGGTCGCGGTACAGATAACCATGTTCATCTCTAGTTCCTGCAAACTGATCTAAATCTTCTTTATCGCTTGACGGTGGCGTTGTAATATCCAAATCTTCTATAGCGCTTGACGATGCCGTTGTAATATCTAAATTTTCTTTAGCACTTGACGGTGCCGTTGTAATATCTGAATATTCATCTTCAGATGGTAAAGGATTTATATAGTTAATGTAACCGCCAATATGAGACAATGGCGTTGTTGCCGTGTTTTCATCAGTATCTGAAGACAGTGTTGTTATTATATTGTCTTCGTTTCGGAAGGAATTTCTTATTCTGTTTTCTTTGTTATAAACATTTTGAAACTCATTTGTTCGTTCTGCTGATGTATCAAATCTGGGAGATTTGATTGTTCTTTCTGTATTTCTCTTATTGATAATTGGTGTTGTTTGTTCAATATTGTCATCGTTAATTGCATGTTTGTTTGTTCTTTTGACATATTCATCATAATAGGACGATTCTGTTGAATGCTCTTCACTGGATGTTTCTGTAGTCCCTTCTGGATGCTCATTGCTAAAGGGCAGATGTGTTGATGAATCTATTCTATAAACAGTATCAAAAGAATCACGGTTTTTGCTACCCATACGTTCGTCTGTGATGGATGTTTCAGGTGTCGTCCTGATATAGTTCTTGTTATCAAAACCATTCGTTGTCCAAACCGTTTTATCCACAATCAAGATATGATTAAATGTGTCCTGCATGTTGTGATCACTTTCTTCCTCTATTTCCTCTTCTTTGCTTGCATTATCAAAATAAATTTCTTCGTTAAAATTTTTATTTTCGTGCGTGGTCTCCTGTCCGATTTGTACAGATTTCTTGAAGTCGACTAAGGTTAAATTCTCGCCCCTTTGCTCCATGTCTGTGTGTTTTATTGTTGATTTAGTATCGTCATTTCTTGACTTGCCAGTTTTGCTGTTCGATCCAAGTGGCAGGGAATGGCGATCAGAACCGGAAATGTGTTCTTGTGTTTGTAGTTTATTAGTTACGCCATTTTGATTGACAGGAAATACACGTCGACCCAAATATATAGGAATAGAATCACCGTAATTTATTATTTGAGAAGGATTGTATGACTTATTGACAACATTTTCGATCACCTGTTTTACTTGGCTTTGAGATTTCCACATCTTTAGTCCATTTCTATTCTCCCGATTCTGATTTTCATGTAGAAATGTATCAGTTAAACTACCATCAGCCTTGTTTTGACCATTATTTTCCCGGTTCTCTGTCAAACTGGGTAGATTATTTTCTTTAAGGGAAGATTTCTTGACATTTACAAAGTTGTCCTGGCAGTCGTCGAAGTCGGAGTTCTTCCAGACGCACACTTTATGCTTCATCGAGAAAACGGTATTTTCCTTTGTGCACGTCATTGGCCAGGATCTGGGGCCATGGCACATGTAGAAGACAGTGCAGTCGTGTGGATGGCGCTCGTAAATTAAGTGTGAAGAGGATCGAGCAAGCAGACATGGCTGGTATGTTGCAGGTTGGATAACTGGAGCATCTTTACCCACAGCGAAATATAAACATGCTTGAAGAATTAATGTTAAAAGAAGCCGTTTGCTATTTAGTTTCCGCGATGAATGACGGGTAATGTTTTTTGGGACATGACAATAATCCCGCATAGAGACATAATTTTGAAACTTGTGAATTTCTAAATGTGCAAGTTTTGAAAGGGGAGTAATGTCTTCTTGATAACTAGAAGTGAGTTTGTTATTATCACAGATACCTATTCGATGTGTGTTATAGTTTTCATGTTTCATGCATTCACATTTTGTTTTGGCACAATATTGCACTGGTTTGTCATCACAGATGGCATTATTTACTTCCCCCTGACAACCAGGGGAAATAGCTGTAGATTCTGATGTTGCAGATACCACTTGGAAATTGAGATTCCTTTCAGCACTCATTGCTTTTGTGTGTTGTTTATTTCGATTGACTCTAAAACATGACAAATCTTTTGTGAAGTCGTGTGTACCTTTTCCTGGTACTGCTGGGAGATTGGGTTCTGCTTTCATGAAATACAAAATGGCGTTGGCGCAATATTCGGAACTACAATTTTCTTTGCAGACAGTATTAAAACGGCCAGGTGGTTCGTTAGAGTTTTCTTGGCCAACAAACTGCTTTCTTGTTTCTGATGTCATGTTTGATGATTATTTCCTTTGGTCTCTGAAGCTAGACAGTATTCAAGACTTAGTGAACACCATCACTGAAGCTTTTCTATACTTTTCCAGACTCGTGTGTGCCCTTTGCTACGCTGCCTGAAAGAAAGAAACCAGACACATTTTTATTATATTAACACTAATACTAAAACTCAAAAGTGTAATAAACAAATATAAAGAGTATAAAGCAAAATATGATCGTCAATATGAAGAAAGAAATACCACAATGTAATATACTGGCAAATGGGAATATTCTTAGACAAACGAGCATGTACAACTATCTCGGAAAGGTCATAACTTCTGATGTGAAGAAAATAGAATAAGAGTCGCTATCGCGATGGTAGCCTTTTTTCAAGATGGAAAATATACCGATAAATAAACAGATGTCATCTGTAAGGAGAAAAAGAGTGCTGAAGTGTTAAATAGAACCTGTACTTTTGTATGGATGTGAAACGTGGACAATGAGCAGACAAGGTGAAAATCATCCAATGGCAGTGAGGATCTGGTTTCTAAGGAAAACGCAGAGAATACCATGGGCATACAGAAAAACCAATGAGCAAGTCCTACAAGAAGCATATAAAAATCGTTCAATGAATAGAGAATTTAGATGTAGTCAGTTAACATTTTTGGGCACTTTATGAGAGGAATTAAATTGGAGAACTTGTGACGTCTTGCAAGAATAAGGGGGGAAGAACAATGGGAAGACAAGGGGAGTCTCTGTGGCGAGGTGGTCAAGCCGTCTGACTCGGTCTCCGAAGACTGTGGGTTTGATTCCGGGCCGGGTCATTTTTCTGGAGCTACGGAGTTCGTGCTTTGTGCGACATTTTTCGCGCTACGGAAAGAGACTGAGGCATATGGGATAAAAACCTGGTGCAATGAAGTCGACCCTGTCAACTTTTAAGCGACTTTTTTTTTTAAAGAACAAGGGGAAGGCAGAGAAGTAAATATCTAGAAGACTTGGCCAAGTGTCATGGTCGAGATAAGAGCATAGAGCTGATCCACAGACAGACAGAGACAGACAGACAGAGACAGACAGAGAGAGAGACCGACAGAAAGAGACAGTCAGAGACAAACAGACAGAAACAGACAGGCAGACAGAGACAGGCAGGCAGACAGAAACAGACAGGCAGACAGAGATAGACAGACACGGACAGAGGCAGACAGAGAGAGAGAGAGAGACCGACAGACACGGACAGAGACAGACAGACAGACAGACAGACGGACGGACGGACGGACGGACGGATGTATAGGTGGGTTGATGGATGGATGGATGGATGGATGGATGGAAGGGTGCATGGATGGAAAAAGGAAGGAGAGAGAGAGATAGAGAGAGAGAGAGAGAGAGCGAGAGAGAGAGAGAGGGAGAGAGAATAATTGCAGCTTATTAACATCTTTCGCACTTAATGATTATTATTATTATGTTAATCCTGAATAGTGCAACGATGTACGTCAAATAACACACAATTCACACATATCCTCTTAGCTCTTAAATCAAACCGAAAAATAAAGGCATCATCATCATCATAATCATGTGCCCTGCCAGGTGGCGTAGGAGTTCAAGCCTGTCAACAGATCTCGGTCCTTGGTATTCTGGATGAACTCTGCTGATGATATTCGTCCACACCACCGTCTCATTCCATTCAACATCATTTCTCTCTGTCTGTCTCTTTGTCTTTTCCCAGTGATCTTTTCAGTCGTCACGTTTTCTAGTGCCTCTCTGTTCATCACATAACCAAAAATTATTGTTTGTGTCTTTTTTATAATTGTATATAATGTTCTAGTTTCATTTTTTTCTAGGGGGCGGGGTTTTGCTGTCGTTGGACTCAAGCGTAGTCTATACACGTGCTACTAATTCTGGTGCTCTTCACTGAATTTTACGTGTGGATTTGCTTTCCTTATTACCAGTGTCCCTCGCCATCAGGTGACCCACTCCGACTTAAGAGGTACTTGTAATTTACGCCTCCAAGTTAAGGACGAGAAGTCAACGCTTTAATTCATCTGACCGGTGTAGGGTTTGAATCCGCTACTTCGGCATTAGCAAACCGGATGTGTTAAAGTTGAGTTGAGTTGAGTTAAGAACCGACATCACTGCACTCAGGACATTCCCATACGTGCTCCGTCCCCTCGTTCAACAGCTAGCGAAGAGTTATACTACTAATCGTTCCCACCGCTATCTGATTAAAAGTTCTCCTGATCTTCCCTCTCAGTTTTGATATTCTTCCAGAACCCCTGCCGATCCCCCGCAATCAATTTATTTGCACATATGGGTTCTCGGATGTGTTAAAATGAGCACTCATATCCATTCTGCTATGCTGAATTCCTTTATGGCTGAATTAGCTTCTTCTAGGCAATCATTGTTAGTTACCCTGGCAGCTAAGGTATTGGCAACATTCATCTCAGGGACCACATCTCCGTTGCGACCAAGGTCTTTCGGCTTTGTTAAGTCACTCACTGACTCACATTGACTCACTGCCATTCAGCAAAAAGGATGATCAGTTTGGTTAACTGATTCAGCGCCGAACAATAATGTACGTATAGACTAAATATGATGCAAAATCAATTGAACGCGCACTTTAATGTAATTTATATTCACTGAGCATTAAAATATCGGAAGACACCGCGAAACAAAACAAATAGCACGGAGACCCTAGTATTGGGATAAATTGCCCTTCTTATCAAATGAAGCATTTTCCCTTTTCTTGTTATATCACATTTTTTTTTGCATATCCCTTGCAGCACGTTGCAGTCAAAATCAGCATTTTCAGCTGCTGTTGATGTACTAGGGAAGATTACGCTCAGTAGTTTGCCATTGCTTTCTTAGCGACCGGCTCACATACCCCGTAAGTTACCAACGCGGTGAGAATCGCTACTGATTCTCGCGTAGGTTACGTTACTCACGAGAATATACGGGATTACGGAGAAATGCCTTAACTCCTAGGCCAGGGAGACCGACCTTTTTCATTGATATAATTTTATAACCGTTACAACTACTGACGGACTGATTGGCAACTTGCCGTCTTGACAAACGATAGTTTGTTACATTGTGCTTCAAAAAAGGCATTATACCTCTCCATAGCACAAACCCTGAATTGAATTGTAGAGACCATGTGTTGCCCATGCAGCATGATCCCTCTCTATGCCTGCCTAGTTTACCCCAGATGAAAAGTAAAACAAATACATCTGGACAAAGACAAGCTGCAGAAGTTGTCGGATTAGTAAAGCAATGCTCTAAGTATCCCCCATTACAAATACATAAAAATCAAATATCAACAACTATAAAACTTAAACCACTACCCTCTTTGGACAACAATCACCTTCAAATTAATATCCTATCTGTTTCTGACTCGGTCACAGGATTATTAATCTGAGCCAGCAATTGAACTCTAATATAACCTCTCTTCTGAGGTTGAAAGGGGAAAGGGTCGTGGTATAATGAAATATCAGCAACTTACCAGTTGAATGTGAAACAAAAGACGCGATCACAAACAGCTATATGTCCCAACGTGGAAATATTATTTATAAAATAATACTGGACGCTATGAACAATTTTCACACAGCCATTCAAGATATAGTCAGTTGAAGTGTCCCAACTGTCTCCCGGTCTTGTTTGACAGTTTGTGGCGGCAAGCAGACGGAAACTGGCCTTTTATACGCGCACGGTCACCATTCCTGTGGCCGGAATCGGTCACGTGGTCTTGGGGTTATCACCTGGTTTTGGGAATTATCGCCTGAAAGCTGCAAACCTCTAGGAACCTAATTTTAGTTTTTCTGGTCTATTTTAGGGTACGGGGTTTGAATTCTACATGTCTCAGCCAAAACCCGGGCCCTAAAATAGCTCCACACTACACTGCCAAAAGATACCAGCGAATTGCGAGTAGCGGCAAGTGCACGATCTGGGAGAACTACTAGGAATTCGTCGTTATTTTCCCATTCGTCAACCTATGTGGAAGTTCGTTTGCTGCGGGAATTTGCGAGGATTAGTCAAAAAAATGTTCACAGCCAGAGTGTGGGTGGACTAGTGCTATATCCTTAGTTAGAAAAAACAAACTTGGGAAGAAGAAAGGTGCGAGTAATGTCTTGAGCCTGGATCAGGCCAAATGCGGAGTTCGTGATGAGGACGATTTTGGTTTTCTAACTGCGGCACCTGCGTATTAATCTGTCGCAGGTGCTCGCGAAATTGACGCGTTTTTTCTTGCTCGATCTCGATGTCTTGTTCAGAATTAACTGTTGTCTTTTTTTAGAGGCATTAACATGGGTGTTTTGAGTGTGAACGGTGAAGAGAGGGGGGGGGGGGCGATGAAGGAACGAACGAACGAATAAACTTTATTTTCAAAAGGTTAAGAATTGGGCACGCAGGTCGGTCTGACATTCTGCCCTTCTTCTCTCTTTCCTCTCATACGTTATTTCATTCATACTTCACTTATGAAGCTAATCTTAGACAACAACACAACAATATGCATTAAAATGCATGGAAAATAATCAATAATACATGGCACACTAAGCCATTTTTTTTAACATGGCCATTGTAAATATCTAAGGAAGGTGTAACGTTCCATACATATAGAAATGTTTATTTTACTAGTTGTCGTTTTTGGTGTGTTTTATTTTAGGGGGACATGTAGTCTGTACTGAGATAGTGTTCAAACAGGTTATGACTCTATGTACAGTGATTGGTGGTGTCTTTGATTTCTTGTGGAAGATTGTTCCACAACTGAGAGGCAGAGTACGCTAAGATGAAGAAAAAGAAGAGGGTAAGAAGAGAAAAGGAAAAAGATGATGATGATGATGATGATAACAATGATGGCGACGTTGAAGAAATAAATGAAAATGGAAACAAAATTTAAAAGAGCAAGAATAGCAACAGAAGAAAAAGAAGTACATGAATGAGAATTATGAGGATGAGGAAGAGGAAGCGCCCCCCCCCCCCACCCTATGGGGCAGAAGAAGATGAAAAGATGGAGAGGAAGATGAAGAGATGGAAGGAGGAGGAGGAGGAGGAGTAAGAAGATGTGAAGGTGGGAGAACATGAAGATAAAGAAGAAACAGATAAGGAGGAACAATATTGAAGGCGGAGGGGATAGGGGGAGTTACAAGCCTTACCCTAGAACGAGTAAATGCTGCCTAAAGACTAAGTGTCATGGCAGGGCAGACCAGGCCTTAAGCCTTGATCGACAAATGGTCTAGGATGGAAGCTCCGACAGGCGGACAGTTAGAGCATTGCTTTGCTGAACTTGCAGCTTCTGCAAGTTTGTCTTGTTCCAGACGTATTGGTGTTACCTTTCCTCTGGAGTAAATTAGGCAGGCCGAGAGAGGGGTCATACTGCAAGGGCAACACATTAAGAGATCCCCGGATGAGAGGGCCAGGCCGTTTCTCGTTCACTGCTGCACGAAGGTAAGGTGCTGAGCCGGCAGCACATGTAGCCTACCTTGTGAGCGAGTACAAAAAGTCAGAAAAGTGCCCCAGTCGAAGGAAATGGTTATGAAAACTGTCTGTATCTAACTCATAGAGAGTGTAGACAAAAGTGGAAGAACGTCTCAATGACGCGAAATGGAACGCACAGCGAGCGAACCTATTGCGTTGTCCGAAGTCAAAAATAAAAGCTTACCGAGTGGATGTCGCTCGCAGTCTGACCGCTCCTGGTGTGTGCTTGAGCGATCAGTGGCAAGCAAGACCCCCAACACATGGAAGTGAGGAACTAAAGCACCCATGAGCAGGACGTGGCAACTCCTCGGGTGTGCCCAGTCTCAGAGCAATATGTGCCGGCTCTGCAATTATGGAAGCCTCCTTGGATAGCGAGGGGATGCCCATGATCTGCCCCTGCCTTCCCTTGAGGGCCGACCGCGATGTCGTTGATCGTTCTATCTTGACCAGCTGAGATGTTGGCAACATCACAACAGTCTAACGTGCCTCGAAACCAGAGGAAGGCTAACCTCATTAAAAAATGCCCGCCGGAAGTCGGAAGTGTCGTCCTACGGGTGGCAAACTAAAAATTGACACTACGCAATTACGTCCGAATGAAATGTCTCGTCCGAATGTCTCTCGTGCTAGGAACAGCTCTGACTACCTAGTTTCCGAATGCCGCTCTTGTTCGGAACAGCTCTGACTAGGTAGTTTTCCGAATGTCTGTCGTGCCTGGAACAGCTCTGACGGGCGCAACGACAAGCACATGTCCGAAAACTCGCTGAGTGGATACCGTCTGCAAACTTGTCTGGTTTGTGCAGGAATGGCCCGGGGCAAACGAAATGACCAATATATTGAAGTGAGGATTTAAAGCAGCCATGAGCAGGACGTGCTGTATGGCTCTGAAACCTGGAGTACAACGAAAGGAGACGAAGCCTTGTTACAAAACTTTGAGAACAAAATTTTAAGACGCATCTTTGGACCCATTAGGGATACACAAAGTGGAGAGTGGATAAGAAGAGGTAACAAAGACATTTATGATCTGTTTAAGTCCCCGCTAATCACTGGTATCATGAAGGCTAATAGACTACAATGGCTGGGGCATATAGAAAGAATGGAAGATAATAGGGAAACAAAACTCGCTTACACTCAGGAAATAAATGACCGTAGACCCCGAGGTAGACCAAGAAGGCGGTGGAGAGATAATACATGTACAGACCTACAAGCACTTGGAATCAACGACTGGCAAGAGAAGGTCCACCAGAGAGACGAATGGAGACGGATTGTATTTGCAGCAAAGAACCTCAATGGCTCGGAACGCTGAAGAAGAACAAGAAGATGAGCGGGACGTGACGATTTCCCTCGGTGAGCCCAGAATCAGGGCGCTATGTGTCGGCCCTGCAACTATGGAAGCAACCTTGGATGGCGGAAAATGCTATGGACTGCCCCTGCCTTCCTTTGAGGGATGACCGTTATCTTAGACCGTTCAACCTTGGCCAGCTGGGCTGTAGATGGCACCACAAAAGTGAGAGTCTCCCAGGAATGCTACCTGGTCAAAAAAGCACGCTGTAGCCGGATGTGTTGGCCTACGGGTTTCGGCCCAAGGGCGCATAACTGACACACCGCAATCACATCTGAAAAAACACTCCGGATGAACGAAAAGAAGAAGAAGAATATTAGTATGCATGCACCCATCATCCCGTGATGCTTCCTGATTGAATCTCCCAGCATCAAGATGATCTAAATTCCAGCAATTTATGCGGCATTCTCTAGTTCTTCACACATAATTGATCAAAATCAACACCTATATGTACACATGGGTGCTGAGTTCAAGTATATAAATATGTTACTAAAGTAAATAAACTTACTAATGAAAGCTTACCAAGAAATCACAAATGCTGGGGTTGACTGCAGCATCCTGGAATATACAGGAATATAAAGCTAACTTTAAAAAAAAAAACTGTCAGCTTAATCAGGTCTATGAAGTGAAAATATGGAGCTATTTTTACTTGTATAGCTCTTTATAATATTGTCCAGAGATCGTAAACAATATTGTTTCTGCCCTTTCCCTCTTCAGATCCACATTGTTCATCTCTAATTTAATCTTCTTTCTTACCCTGCTCATAATTCTCAGTAATAACGTTGGCATATGACTCACTAAATTGACTGCAATGATCTTCACATCTAAAGCCCTCGGTGCTTTGGCAAATCTATAAGTATGGATTTTAACAGGTCTTTAAGCACCTTTTTAAAAATTATTTAGCTGCATGTCCTTCACAGGACGTAGCAGTCAACCCCAGCATTTTCGCTGTTTGTGATTCCTGGGCAAATTTTATGTTCAGTAGTTTGCCATTGCTTTCTGAAAGACCGGCACCTATACCTGTTTCGAATAAATCAGCACCGCTGTGTTTCGAACCCGGGTATACAGGCTCACAAACTGCATTCGCAAGCCCTTAGCCACGGCTACCAGTTTAAGCACATACCCACGTTTATAAATGTGACAGCTTGGCTGTCATGGAGACAATCAAAAGCATTGCACAAGAAAGCAAAGACATCTCACTAGTAAGATAAAGCAATTAATTGATAGCATCCTTCTCCCTCAATATGACTTAGATTCCTAGTCACTTTGACCATGCAAAACGTAACTGGAATCTTAATTTACACATGCTTCCATCTGACAATCCTCCTCCATTTTTACGGCGCTCCTTGTTCATCACCTGTGAAAATCCAGGACAAAATTCTTCACATTGGCATCAAGACACTTCAAATGGTCAGAACAGGTAATTTGTATTTGGTAGCTGTAATACGTTGAAGAACCCATTGTTTGTATACCTTCTAATCCTGTCATCACACTTTACCCCCTGCCAGAAAGCTGTAAGGTCAATTGCTGCCTTGCTATGTAATCATTCAGATAAATAATGGCATCTGTACACTCCAACATGTTTAGGATTTTGGCTGTAGCAGGATGACTCAGACATGGCCATTCATGGAACTTGGTCTCTTCGCTCCCTGAAACCACAACTCTGAACTATTCCAGTGGTACTATCTCGGCTGGTGACTACAATTGTGCACATGCATGTGGAAACACATCAGTGCTGCAAAATCTTTGGTATAAGAAAACACGTAAAATATTACTCTTTGTGCAGCCCTTTTAATAATTTTTGAGAATTTAGAATGATGTTATATTCTAGACTTCCAGAACATGCATTACAATTATTTATAGTAACAAAAGTTTTTGTACTTTGCACTTGATGAATATTTACAGAGAATAAGACATGATGTTGAAGTCATTGTTCTTACATTTCAGGTTAGAAAATACCAGAACAGAAGATGTCAAGACTTGCTGCTGCAGACATGATCCATTCAACAGAAGAGTGTCTGACACAAGAAGGAAGACCTGCTTCTGAAACCACGGGACTCAACACAGGCATGAATGCAGCAGAGAGCATGCAACTGTCAATTAGGGAACTCATATCTGATGCTGTGTGGAGGAGAGCAAACAAATATACATTTTATGACAGTGATATAACACCTCTAGACACTGCAATTCAAGCTTGCAATGTGAAATTTCTGGATATATTTTTTGACTGCGTAGATTTAGATGAACAAGTTAAGACCAGGATGGTCAGTAATGCCTACACAAACTTTTTTTATCGTAAATTGAGGCAGATTACCAAATATCATGTTGCAATGATCAAACGACTCTTGGAATTAGGAGCGGATGTGAATGGTGGGCCATCAGTTTTCCCTCTGCTTGTGGCAACTAAAGCTGGCAGTTATCCCCTGGTTAAGTTGCTCCGCCAGCAAGGTGCTGATCTGAACAAGAAAGATAGTAGGATGTTTTGGTACCTCCCGTTAAGTATCGTATTAGAACTGCATTATTCACCAATTGACCTGGCCCTTGTTCATGGACACACAGACTGCGCTAAACTTCTACTTAAGCATGGTGCAAACTTTGACCTTGAAAATGCTTTCAAAGTTCTGATAAATCATCAGAGTATGACCTACATTAACTTCCTGCTTGTGTATTGCAGGCAAGAAACTCAACAATATATTTGTAAACATCAGCAGGATTTGTTATTGTCAGCAGTAAGCGGAGAAAATATTGAATTCATTTGCCATATTCTTAATATTGTGTTTAAGATTACGGGTGAGTATCCTTGTTGGGAAGGATTGTTAGCGGAGTCCGGAAATGGAGAAATTGCCTCATTTCTAATTCGGAAAGGAGCGGATGTAAATAAGCTGGTAGAAACATGTGGTGGCTACACTCCTCTGCATCTGGTTATAGGTAGGGATATGTGCGATGAATCTAAGTTACAGGTAGTTAAAGTACTGCTTGAAAATGGAGCTTCTTCTAATATTCATGGTGACACATCACCGTTAATGCTTGCAGCTTCAATCGAATGCAGTACAGATCTGCTTCAGTTACTATTAGACTATGGGGCTGACATTAACTGGAGTGACAGCGAAGGGGATACTGCCTTTTCCTATTCTGTCTGTCAAGATTCTTGTTATAGCAATGCTGAATTTCTGATCAGATGTGCTAAAGAAAAACATTTTATCAACTCAAAAAATAACCTAGGATTGACAGTTTTGATGCAAGCAGCAAGATACAGCAATGTAGCTGTGGTTAAGGGGGTGATAAATCACAACCCTGTTATGAATATGACAGATAACAAGGGAAATACGGCCTTGCTGCATGCAATAAACAGAATGAATGATGATGGCGACGATGAGACTTATGACATTGTGACCACCCTAATTTATGCAGGCTGTGACGTTGACTTGCAAAATGATGACGGCCTGTCACCATTAATGTTGGCTGCAAGCAGATGCAGCAAAAGGATTGTACAGATTCTACTGGATGCAGGAGCTGACATTCATGCCATCAGTAAAACAGATAGGACAAAAACAGCTTTGTCATACTTCCAGCCTGTGAGGTTATATAGTAACGAATGTATAACAGCCTGCCTAGCAATTTTCCTTGCCCAAGGTGCCTGTTTGTCTTATTTACCACCTAAAATATTTCATAGAATGTTACTTTGTAATGACAGTGAAACTATTCATAAACTTATAACAAATGTAACAGGACCCATGACTGTAAGGTCAGACAAATACTTTAAATGCTTCTCGCCTGCTGATCCCACATTTGATATATGTAGCAGTATGTGTATATGGGGTGGGCAAAACTACAGCACGCTTGAGCATCAGGGTGGAATGGGAAGAAGGATGCTCAAGTCGTGACGTAGTTTGTTGTTAGGAACCAGTCAACATCTGGGCCTGGAAGAGAGAAGACGCCATGTTGTATGAAGGCTGTAGAAGTTGTCATCAAGATGAAATAAATCTCTATTTATACTAAAACAAAGAACTCGTTAGTCCTATTTATCTGTACGCTGTTATAAAGGACTTAATTGGTGCCGTGACCAGGATACGAACTTGGAGTGTCGTCGCGGAATCACAATATGCTGTCCAGGTCGAACATCGAACTAAAGTCAAAGTTTTGAAGATCTCGTTCTGCTTACATCAAATGCCCAGAGACAGAATTACGACACGGTTCTATACTTATGTTGAACGAAAAAGCGAAGTTGAAAAATGGCCACTAAGTTGTCTGTGAGAATTACAGCAGCCAAAAGCCCGGCTAGGGGTGGTTGTCTGTGATTATTTTTCAGAGTTCTCGTTGCTATCAAGAATCCTAGATGTATAGGCAGTCGTTGTCACCTGAGTTATGAAAGCCGACTTCCCAGGGTGAGTTGCTGTACAGTGGTGATCATCTCGCCGAGCTGAAGAGAGAGAAAGACCAGCACGTTTTTTTCTGGATCGTTTGAAATAAGAGGCTCAGGAAAAAGAAACCTTCAAGGCAAGTCGAATCAAGTAGAAACATTTTACTAACAGAGCAGTTGTCTACTTCTCGTTAAGATAGATTGCCTGGAGCGAACTAAAAGCCGCAGAATCCCGACCTTGAGACTTTTTGAGGAATAAGAAGAAATGGAAAGCTCATTAACAGCAGCGATACCGCTAAAGAACTCTCGGAAGTGGGAGAGGCAGACTGGGCTGCCGACCTACTGAAATTATCGCTTTCCTGAAATACACCGATTCTCAAGACGTCGCTTGATGTGCCCTATCCGGGGTGAAAAGAAGCCAGAAGTCTGGTAGGGGCTCAACCAGGGGCTGAAGTTACTGAGACGTTGGAAGAAGAACTCCCTAACTACCTGAAGTGCGTGATCGATTGGAGGAGCATTTCAACTGACACAGACTCCTGGCGTTGGAATTCTACCTGATATCGAACATAGAAGAATCCGTCTTTCTTGGATCGGGAGCAAATTAGGGTAATTGGTGAACTTTAAATATTATTTTATGTACAATTGACTAGTTGAACAATTCTGTTGTGTAAAGTAAATACGATCATATTGTTAATTTAGCTGGTTACGAATGTGAATTTGATTTATTGGTGCATACATAAATATTTCAGCATGACAGAACAAGATTCATTGGTACAAGTTTTGACGGGGGTAGGAACAGCGGTAGGTAGACTTCATACGGTTATAAAACAACAGGGAATGGCAACTGAAATTGTTAAGTTTAGTGGACAGGCAAGAGATTTTAAGAAATGGATAACTTCCATAGAGAAATATGCGTATTTGGTGTCTGCATCAGATGAAGAGAAAATGAGACTTGCTTATCAGGCAGCAACAGAACCGGTTTCGGATCATATCCGAAGGAAATTAGAGGCTAGAGTAGATGAGACATGGGAGCAGTTCAAAGACGACCTGGCCCATAAGTACGCGGAAATAACGGATCCACAACATGCGTTTTCGGTGTTGAGACAGTCTAAACAAAACACTGGAGAGACGGTACAATTGTTCAGCGATAGGTTGATTAACCTGGCTGAAGAAGCATTCTTAGGACAGAATGTACGAGGAGAGGAGGTGGAGAGGATGTTAGTCGGGATTTTTGTAGATGGCATAAAATCCGATGGATTGAAGTTTAAGCTGATGAGAGAAAACCCTGAGAGGTTATCACAAGCTGTAGACATTGCGGTACAAGAAGAAAATTTGAGACGTAGATTTAGATTGAGAACAGGACGAGAAATAGGAACTAGTCGAGAAGACAGGATTGAGGAGCCTATGGAGATAGGACAAACAAGGTTCGGATGGAATAGGAGAGGAAGTTACAGACGTGGGCATTGAATCTACAGGGATACAATACGAAAATTGAATACACTCCAGGTAGGATTAACACATGTGCTGATTTATGCTATTTGTGCTATTTATGTCTAGGATCCCGTATCCACAGTCATCAGGAGACACAGAAGATGAAGGTGAACCAGAGATCGACGACCGAAACTGGCAAGTGAATATATTAGATTCTGCCATAATAAATAGAGAAGAGTTTGAGAGTTTACCATCGGATCAAGAGTCTGAACCTAGAGCAGAAGACCCACATTTAGCACAATTTAATATGAAAGAAGAACAAGAATTAGATCCAAAAGTCTTACAAATAAAACAGAAATTAAAAGAAACGGAGGAGAATAAATATAAGAAGAATTATTTAGTTTTGGAAGACGACGAACAGTTATATTATATGAGTGAAAGGAACGAACAGCTAAGGAAATATATTCCAAAACATTTGGAAAATGAAGTTTTAAAAGCATATCATGATGAGAATGGTCATCTCGGTCGTGATAAGTTGGTAAAAGCACTTACAAGTAAATATTATTGGCCGAACTTATTTAAATCTGCTTGTAAATATGTAGATACGTGTGAAAGATGCAGATTAAGGAATATGAAAATAATTAAGTGTCCCTTACAAGATATAGATATTCCTCAGTTTCCTATGCAAAAAATTAGTTTAGATATATCGGGTCCTCACCCTAGAACATTGTCAGGAAACGTGTATTTAATTCATATAGTAGACGTCTACAGTCTTTGGCCAGAAGTTTATGCAATCCCAGATAAGAGCGCGGATACTGTCATTAATATTTTTTTACAAGAGTTCGTACCAAGATTTAGTTGCCCACAAAGTATACTTACGGATAATGGTAGGGAATTTGTAAATAAAAAATTTGAAAAGTTATTAAAAGATTTGAATATAAACCATATAAAGACCTCATACTATAGATCTTCTTCAAATGCTAAGAACGAACGACAACATAGGACATTATACGATATTATAGCAAAGATAGTCGATGAACATGAAAAAGATTGGGATTTGTTCCTGGGACCAGCGCTTAGCGCTATACGCACAAATCAAAATGAGAGCACAGGGTTTTCACCATTCTATTTAATACACGGGAGAGAACCAGTACTACCTATAGATAATCTGTTAAAACCAAGACGGAAATATATGGGGAAGACTTTCAAGAGACTATCATACAGGAAATGCATAAAGCACACGTAAGACTAAAGAATAATATAATTAAAGCTAGAGAAAGACAGAAAAAGTACAAAAACGTGAATACAAAATTACAGGAGTTTAAAGTAGGTGATAGAGTTTATTATAAGAAGCATAGAAGGAACTCTTAAGTTTGATGCTCGTTGGGTTCCAGGTTATTACGTTTTGGAAAAGCTAGGAAAAGTATCGTATAGTATCAAGAACCAGGTCACGGGACATGTGGCAAGGGCACACGTGGAACACTTAAGAAGAGATGAGGATGAGAGGGAAAATAATAATTATAATAATAATTATTATTCAGACACTGGATATTTAGATGAACAAGTCGTCAGAGGAGCTACAATAACCCCAGGTTTTAGAAAAGATCCAGCACAAAATCAGTTAATAACAACTCCAGTTTACGATGATACTCAAGAACAGACAATACCGAAAACGGTAGAAGAAGAAAATGTGAATGAGAATCATTATGATAGTATAAAGTCTATGGAAGAGGAAACAGGTGCTCCATTTAAGAATACTAGACAAGCAACGAAAAGAAGAATAGATAAACAAAGAGAAAGAGAAGTAAAAAGACAGAGAAGAATTAGAGATTATTCAACAAGCGGTGAAGATATGCCTCTACTAGAAAGGTCCTTAAGAAATAATGATAGACAAATTAGATGGGATATTGAACGGAAGAGATTAGCGGCTGCTAGCGAGAGACATACAGGTGAAGAAGAGGAAATGGATGAAAAGTCAGAGTCAAATAGTAGTATGGAAGAAATAATAAGTTATACAAAGAAGAAGATATTGATGTGGAGATAGCACTTATTCAAAGAAATTTGGAGTTATTGAAGAACTGGAAACGTAAGAAGTAAATGATTAGAATATACTGCAGATGGCAAGATATAAATTTCATGGTGTAAAAAGGAAAGAGATACTTGATGAAGTATGTGAAACGGTGGAAATGGAAAATAAGTTTCATGGTGTAAAAAGGAAAGAGATACTTGATGAAGTATATGAAATGGTGGAAATGGAAAAGGCTTCTATGGATGTTTTGCGTATCCTTTTACAGGACTTAGCTGTCAACAGCAGCATCTTTCAGCTGTCTGTTGATCTCTTGGCAAGATTACGCTCAGTAGTTTGCCATTGCTTTCTGAGCGGCCGGCTCAGTATCCGCAAGTCACGAGCGGGGGTCGAACCACCTCAGTTCTCGCTCCGCTGCGAGACTCTGCGTGATAAACGGGATTACAGAGAGAAAGTGTTGTAACCCCACAGCCAGAGAGACCGGCCTTCTATGGATACTTTTCATAAATGGTCTTGAGGAGTAGTTAAGCATTGAGATAACTAATATAGAGTTAGGTTCGAGTGAGGCATATATTTTTTCCTCTCTGTGATGGAATTGCTGGTTGATTTTATGTTTCAACTTCTTGAGTTTTCGTAGATAGTTAAGTAGTTAATGGTACAGCAGGTAGATGTACTCTATAGTAAATAGACAAGTTTTATTGGTGCTAGAAATACCGTGGTTAACGGTAATGATTAAGAAGTTGTAGTGATGTTTGGTACAAATCCAAGGGAAACAATTGGTGTGCCGAGCCACAGGTTAATTAGTAGATAGATGACGGCTGGTACATTGAGATAACAATAGAATAATCGCCACATTAGTAATAGATAAAATGAGTTGACCTGTAGTTTACAGTGCTTGCTTAAGATGATATTCCAGATATTATGATGTGTTAGGAGTTAAGCTGGAAAAAGATAGAAAATTGTGAGGGGGAGAGAATCAATGATAGTACAGTCATTGTTGATTAGTGATTTTTTTTTGGGTAGAGAGAACAGATATTGTTCTAAGTCAAGAAATTAGTCTGTATATATATATACTTGGCAGTGAGTTGTTTTGTTTTCTCGGTTATAAAAAATAATGGAATGACTTGTGTGAATAGATATGTGTTACATTGGTTCGTATAAGAAGCCAATGTTGCTGGGTCACTTTACGTAGTTAATTCTAAGTGAATTATATTATTTTTTTTGAAAACCTTCTCTATAGCGAGAAGACAGTTGTTTTATTGAGTCTGAGTTTTAATGCCTCATATATAATATGTTTTTTTGCTTGGTTTGGTCCTGTAAAATGATTGTTATTATTTGATTGTAGAATAGGATTGTGGTGTTCTTAGACTTTTGCGTACAAACTATTGGTCCGTAAAAGAGACCAGTAGTGATAGGTAGTAATAGAATATTTTCTTATGATTTGATAAGATGCATGTTATATTATTTTAAAATGTGTTTTTCTTTGAATGAGTTGATATCTTTAGTTAATATGAGGGGAAACATAAATTTGTGTAAAAAACTATTTGGGGGGTATGATGTCCTGTTTTGATTTTATTTCGCTTAACTCATAATTTAAATAAGTTGTTTTGTGTATTAGGTTACTTTGTTAGCAAATATGTTACAAATTTAATTAAGTAAGTTTAATTTTCAAATAGTTATGGTGTTGGCTAAAATAGAGAAAATACACAGGGCTTTATTTAAGACCCTTCGTTCAGAAAAGAGTTAATAAAACTACTAAGGGGCTAATAGAGAGACACATACATGCTCTTTGTGAATATTATGTGGCTGTGATAATCGGCATGAAAAGGTTCTTTTGGATATGAAGTATTAGAAACGAAGGTCGCGGATGGATATGGGTAAAAATAGGAGCTGCATTATATGAAGATATAAGGTTGGGTATATGACTGTGAATGGCAGCATATAAGCTGGGGTATATATATATATAGGTGGACAAGGAAGCAGATCATGGGATATAAGGGGGAAAGATATAGGAGCTGTGAAAAATCAGCGTTAATTAAATTAAAAATGTTCATGGAATATGAACGTTGGTTCGTGGTCAAAGATGAGATAACGGAAATATAAATTGTGGATGGCAATATAAATGTTGAACATATAAATGTTGAGGAAACTTATATCAACTTGATTTATAGGGAACAAAGATGTATTTCATAAGATGTATTTTAAAAAATTGTTTACAAAATTTTTTTTGTTGGCAAGAGAGGTAAATGTGATTGTGTTGACTATCCATTCCTTTATGTAAATGTGATTGTGTTGACTATTCGTTCTTTATACTTTTCACTGGGTGCGCACCCCTTCTTTACTTTTTCTAAGCTACGTTGTTTTCTGTGTTGTGAAAGAGTGAGGAATTTCATAATGTCAAGTGTATGATAACGGTTATACGAGCTGTTCTTATGATATATATTTTGTACAGGAACACTTTTGAAGAGCCAAAAACGAACAAGAAATGTATAGTGGTTTACTATATGGCAGGGGAAAGAGTTACGAATAGATTGTTTTACTTAAAGTAAAGTTGGTTTGGGGAAGGTTAGAGGAGTTGTGGGAGGTAAGGAAAGAGGGGGAATAGAGTAAGGGGATTGGGAGTAAAGACTTTTTAAAGGAAAAAGTCTTTCGAAAACATAGGAAGGTGTAGCAGTATGTGTATATGGGGTGGGCAAAACTACAGCACGCTTGAGCATCAGGGTGGAATGGGAAGAAGGATGCTCAAGTCGTGACGTAGTTTGTTGTTAGGAACCAGTCAACATCTGGGCCTGGAAGAGAGAAGACGCCATGTTGTATGAAGGCTGTAGAAGTTGTCATCAAGATGAAATAAATCTCTATTTATACTAAAACAAAGAACTCGTTAGTCCTATTTATCTGTACGCTGTTATATATATCACCTTTATGTACAGCGCCGGTCTCTCTGGCTGTGGGGTTACAACACTTTCTCTCTGTAATCCCGTTTATCACGCAGAGTCTCGCAGCGGAGCGAGAACTGAGGTGGTTCGACCCCCGCTCGTGACTTGCGGATACTGAGCCGGCCGCTCAGAAAGCAATGGCAAACTACTGAGCGTAATCTTGCCAAGAGATCAACAGACAGCTGAAAGATGCTGCTGTTGACAGCTAAGTCCTGTAAAAGGATACGCAAAACATTTATGTACAGCACTGCTAAGTGATAATGCATCCCTGGCTCGTCATTTTGTTGACATCATGTGGCTTACAAAATCTGATCTGACTTCACTAATGCATAATAAACCTGTACGTTCATACCTGGAGAAGAAAAACCATACACATTGTTTAAATCTACTTGGTGAGATGTCTTCACAGCCAGTGTCCCTGTTCAGGCTGTCTTTTATGGAAGTATCATCTGCTGTGGGGACAACCCCTGGCCGTGAGAACCGTGTCAACAAGCTACCTCTACCACTGTTGTTGCAAGACAAACTGTTGTTTAAATCCTCTGCAGACTTTATAACACCAATAATAGACAGGATTCCTTATTGGCTAATGCCCATTGATCCAACTCCTAAAGAATACATCCATGTGCTTGACAGCTGTAAATGCTGTCGGGTGTGGCAAAATTGGAAATTGAAGCATCAGTTTAGAAATCAATATCACTGTGTATTATGTCTTGAACACTTTTGCAGTAAATGTTTTAGCATTGGCATATATCTTCAATTTGATTAAATAGGTCAAGCTGTCTGTCTCACAAACTGAAGACAATGAGTTCATATTTGGATTGCACAATGCAAATGATGAAGTGGAGAATCAACCAAAACTTTTAGCACACAAAGCAGTCTGCTTGACCACTTCCTACCACAGAGGGGCAACCCCCCTGTCAACGATTAATATATCTACACCATGAAATGATAGAATTACTTAACGTGAACAGCACTATTGCATCTGTTGCTGGTTTCATTCATCTCATCTCAGTTCTCCTGTACTTTGCAGTGTCAAGGTGAAGCATATATAGCAGAGAGTGTTTGTTTATGGGCTTCATGTATCAAGATTCCCGTGGACTCTGTTATTCCCTCTTTGTCCATCATTTAAATGGTTGGATTCTTCTGATTCCATTCGGTTTGTACATCATTGCTTGTTGTGGTATGTCAGTTGGTAGCCTAGTTACATGGCTGAACCATTTGACTTGCTGTTTTCTAATGAAATCTAGCGCTGCTTTAACCTACGCTTTAGTCCTGATTTCTTCATTTCTGATTTTCTCTCCTTTTGATGCATTGAGTATTCTTCTCAGGAATCTAATTTCCGTTGTTGCAATTTTTCCTTTCTCTTTTTCTGTCATTGTCCAGGTTTGGCATTGGTACCATAAAGTTGGTATTGTATTGTTTCATGAATTTACCATTAATAATAAAACAATGAAAATGATTATTTCTTTTTAAATGGATGTCAATGATTAATGTATGTACATGACGAAATGATATATTTATTTAACACAACTGATATTGTTATTTCTGTTGATCGTTATGTGACATTACTGTTAATAAAATATTGCTTCTTGTTTTAAATGCATGTTTCATAAAAAAAAATTACTGTTGATGCATAATTGTATGTGAATTGTAAACAAAGACAAATGAAATACTTTATGACAATAATAAATAAATATTGACGACGTTGTGCTCATATATTTTACCAAATTTTTTTTTTTTTTTTTTTGGTTTTATTTGTGGTTAAAATAAGTTTTGGGTAAGATTGATATTTATCAATCAGTTGCCGTCTCCACTCTCCACAATGAAGGTTGGCTGCAATGGATCTCCAACACTGTCGGTCTCTCCCCTTCACTGTACATTCTGTCAGATTGATTTTAATCCACCTCTTGATCTTATCTTCAAACTTGCATCATTGTCTACCTCTTGCTCCCTGGCCCTCAACCTTGCCCTCCAGTAGGCCTATGGTTTATTTAAGACTAAACGACCCGGCTTCGCCCAGTCCCTGGCGGGGAGCGTCTAATTGAATTCATATAAGTAGTCATTATACATTCAAATACATTTCTCTTAGCGCACAGAGTACGTGTCCGGCTCATCTGTTTCTGATAATCCTATTCCCGTTCCCAAACATTAAAAATTGATTTTAAACTAACTAACTATTTCAGTTGGATCCGCGAGAGATAGAAGAACATCTGTACAAAATGTCATCTCAGTCTGATGGACCTTTTGGGAACACATTAAGGACACACACAAACAAACATTCTCTTCTATTGCAAGAGAACTATCTTCATTTCAATAACTAAAGGTAGGTAGGTAGATAGATAACGCATGCACACCAAAGAACTATGACAGAATGAAAGTCCATAAAGAGCCAGCAGAAGGATGCTATACACACACACGGAGTAAAAAGGAAATCCTAACCTGCACAATTCTCGGCGATTGCACTAACTAGGTGGCCTTAATTCTTTAGGCTCAAGACCCCACTGCCACACATCGCAAGGTTCTATATATGCAGTAAATAACACTGTGTGTGCAGATATATATATATATATATATATATATATATATATATATATATATATATATATATATATATATATATTTCAGCGTGTTGGGGAGTGCGAATGAGGACATAGACAGGACAATAGAGATGTCAGAGACAGGACAATAAATACATCATAGACATGACAATAGAGATGTCATAGACAGGACACAGATGGGACAACAAGACCCAGCTATAAACCGGACACAGGGTTATAGACAGGACTACGTCCTTGACTAACACTACAACCTTGCCCTGAAGGACCTGAAACAAACCAGACAGGACAGCTAGTACGGCAAAACAACTGACGCAGCACGACTATCACAGGGGACATGCGGTCAAGCGCCACGTGACTAACAGACTGATACCTGAAGGCTCAGACTGGGACTGGCTGTGATAGAGGAAAGACATGTGCGATCGCGCGGGAGAGTGTATGAAATGCTGGTGTGAAAGCTCACCTTGCTGAGTGAATATAGCAGTGAGTTATTAAGTGCGAGGAACGAGAATGAGCGCACAGATGACTGCTACGGCTGATTGTGATTTGCCATTATTGTAGATATAATATTGTGATACCATTTGTGCGTTATGTGATAAGATGTATTCTTGTCACGATGCTATCTTATTTTGCATTTGCAGTCATTTGGTGGCATCCGTCCTAATTCCAAAACATTAGTTTCACAAGTTAAATAAAGATGTATGTGGGTAGTGACATTTGAATAGTAATTGCAATTAATACGACGACAATTAACTAGGTGACTGACGAAAAATAAAAATAGTTGCACTTAATATATAATCTTTCCTCTATTGTATGACATTGGACAGACATAATTCTCCACGATATTAATATGTTTTGTTCCCACTACAGGAAAGATGTACATCCATGTGTAGATGACATATTGCCGAGTAATGTATTTCTCCTAACAACAGCAAAACAAGTTGTGGCAATGAAGAAAATCCACCATTCCCAAATAAGTACTTTATATACATATTGCAGATTAAAGCAGCACTCTGCTGTATGTAACATTGCAAATTATTACCATGTACTCATTTGATGCAATTAAACGTAACAAATTAGTTTGCATTGAAAGTTTTAAAAAACAAAACTGAAAATGTCAACATTAAAAGATTGTGTAGAAGCTGGCAAAGAATTAGGTTATTCAGGTGATAAGCTTGCAGAATGGACTGAGAGCAGATTCAAAGAAATTACAGAAAGAGAAGAAAAGACACAGGAACGCATACATAGGAGCGAATTAGCAGAAATGGTAATTAAAGAAAAACAATTAGAAATTGAAACCAAAATAAAAGAACAACTAACAGAAGAAACCAAACAAAAAAAGTTATAGTCTGAGACACAGATAAGGATGAAAGAACTAGAGGTTGAGTCACAAGTACATATTGCAACCAATAAATTAAAGAGTAAGGAAGAAGAACACAAATTTTCTAAATATAAGGGTATTGTAAAACCATTCTGTGCAGGAGATTCCATCTCAGCCTGGTCTGAAAATTTTTAGACCCAAATGCAATACTATGAGATCTCAACAGAACATTGGGAAATTATCTATATCCGCAATCTTGCCTTAGAACCATTAAAAGTAATTGAGTCTATACCACAAGAACTTAGAAAAGACCGTGATTACATCCATCAAAGAATTATGCAACATTTCATGCTAGATGCTCCTGGTTATCAAGTCCAATTTTCTAAGTTAAAGCCTACAGCCAACCAAACGTTCATTGACTATGTATCACAAGTGCGTAATATTTTTAATAAATTGATAAATGCTGTGAAAGTGAACAAAAGTTTTGAGAAATTAAGAGATTTAGTGATAATGGATAAAATTATATCATCTATTTCAACCCCATTTGCCAAATGTTTGCAACAATCTGATTGTGAATCTATTGAGCAATTAGAACGAAAAGGGTCTGTGTACTTTACATCAAACAGAGACATTTTCTCAGTAAACGACAGTGAGAATGCCATAGTAGCTGCAACAAATGTCAAACCATCGAAACCATTCACTTATAAAAGAAAACAAAAGACAAACTTACCACAATGTCCATACTGTAAACTTTTGCACCATCAGTTTCAGATGTGCGATAAGAATCCCGGGTATCGAGCTCACTTAGAGATAATGGTCAATAAACGACAGACCAAACGAAACAATTATAAAAGAGCTGTAGAATGTTGTTTTTCTTTTTTTTTTTGGGGGGGGGGGGTAAAAGTCTGGGACATTATTCAGCATGTTGTGAAGGTCGCCGAATGTTAAGAAGTGCAAATGAAGCACTAATTGACACATCATCAGAGAGTGAGAGCAAATGTGAGAACATTATGCAACCAGAAGATAACGCTCTAGCAGCGATTGACATATTTAATGTTGGTAAATGTCAGACATGTGATAGATTTCATGCAGATGGTGTGTTAGAATGTGGGCATACAGTCCCATACTCATGTGAAAATGCTAATGCTGTTAGTTCCTCCAGAGGAAAACTAAATTTCCACAATGGGTTAGTAAACAACAAACCATGCGAAGTGCTCCTTGATTCTGACAGCACTTTGGTCTTAGAAAAGATTTTGTAAATACAGAACATTATACAGGCAAATTTGTAAATTGCCGGACATTTTCTGCAATGTGGAAAAATATCCACTAGCAATTTGCACATATTTGTACACCTTTTCTGTCAGGAACATTTACTTGTGCAGTATTACATGATCCATGTACATATTTAATTTTAGGATGTTTACCAGAGATTAAGAACTACCAAAAAAACGAAATTAAGGCTTGGGAACAAATCCACCTTAACCTAACTAATGCAGTCTCGAGGTCAGTGACAACAACAGAACAAGATCAGCTAAAAACTGAATCACTACAAATTATTTCACCAAGTGGTACAGTAAACAGCAAAACCACTGAAGAATTCATCCGAGTGAAACGTGCAGATACTACATTGGCAACCTATTTAAAGTTAGTAGGACAAGCCCCGAAGCTAGGGAAAAATTCTTCGTGGCATTTTGAACTTAAAAATAACATACTAACAAGATATTACAAGAGAGATAATCATGTAATACAACAAACAGTATTACCAAATAAATACCATCAGACTTGGTTACGAATCTCACATGATTCGCCTTTTGCTGGCCACATGGCATATGAAAAAACAAGATCCAGAATTTTGTCTCAATTTTACTGTCCTAAATTCTGTAGCATCATAAAAAAGTATTGCCAGTCTTGTACCATTTGCCAACATCTGGTGAAAAAGGGAAAGCATGTTACAGCAGAGGTGTAAGCCAGTAGACTAGCCTCTAAACCATTCGAATGTGTTGCTGTCGACCTGATTGGACCTCTGAGCCACACATCGAATAAGGGCAACAAATTTATCTTAACTCTGATATATTTCTGTTCACGCTGGCGCGAAGCGATACCACTAAAATGTATCAGTTCCAAAGATGTGACCGAGGTATTTTTACACCTTTTTTCGTGGTTCGGGTTTCCACAAACCATCCTTTCGGAACAAAAAGGGCATATGTACAGACATTATGCAAACAGGGGAGCCAAAACTCTACAACTGGAACCGGGTCAAAACATATTATTATTACCAGACAAAAGAAATCGGTTATCAACATCTTGGCAAGGGCCATTTAAAATCGTCAGAAAAGTCTCAAATGTGGATTATGAGATATGTATGAAAGATAAATGTAAAATTTATCATGTCAGTGTGTTGAAGCCATACTATTGCAGACAGGAAAACTTGACAGCAGACGAAATAGCTGCACCCATTGTCATCAGCCTGACAGACGCTGATAATAGCGAACTCCCCGTACCAACAGTGAATGAAACGGACAATTGACAATATAAACATCTTATTCTAAGCAGACAGACATACAAAGACAGAAATTAAGGACTTACTGATAGAATACACAACATTTTTTTCTGACATTCCTGGCAAGACGGACAGCACTCCCATTAAATGCAAACCATACTCCATCCCCTTAAATTATAGGGACACATTAGACAAGGAAATCCTCAGTTTAGAATCATGCGGGATAATCCAAAAATCCCAATCTCAGTATTCCTTTCCAATAGTATTGGTCAAGAAAAAAGATTCCACTATTCGCCTCTGCATTGATTATAGAGAACTGAATGCTGTGACGAAAACAGACGCAGAGCCAATTCCAAACTGCGACGACCTGATACTTAACATGGCACAATCTATCATATTTTCTAAATTGGATCTGACCTAAGGCTATTGGCAGATACCAATGGACAGCAACTCCATACATCTCACAGCCTTTGCGACACCTTCAGGAGTCAATGAGTGGCGATTTCTTCCGTTTGGCCTATGTAACGCTCCAGCTACTTTCGTCAACCTCACTAGACAGTTACTCCATGGGTTACCGAACATAGAAACTTCCATGGATGACATTTGTATAAACACAACTGACTGAACAACCCATATACAGACTTTAAAACAAGTTTTTGATATAAATGTAATAATATAATATATGTAATATATATATATATATATATATATATATATATATATATATATATATATATATATATATATATATATATATATATATATAATTATTGTGTTTGTAACGAATACACAAAATACCTTCCTGAGACAGGTACTGGGAAGTATGGGGAGAGTTAACAGCGGGGTGGAAGATGTAAAAGTGGCAGTACATAACGTCGTGAGTATGGTAGAATGCATGAGGAGACAACCATTTGACAGGAGGTTGTATGGAAATAGTTTGAGAGTGTGTGGGTTATATAGGTGTTAGTAAGTTCATAAAAATGGCCCACAGAGTGGAAAGAATATCAGATTTATAAATAACATAAATAGAACATCATATAGGAACGAGATGCAGAGACAAGTAGCTAAACAAAATAAGAAGTCAGAAGTCAGCAGTTATCAGAAGAAAAGAGGGAGTTAGCCGTCCAATAGTAAGGATGCCAAAACCTTGAGATAAAATTGGTTTCAAGTGCGGTAGTTGAAATATGAACTTGCGAAATTGGGTAGTAGAGAAGAAAACGCAGACCAAACCTTAGGTGGTCGCCGTGTGAATTATGTCTTTAGTATCGTACAGGAAAAAAGAGACTCAGACAGTCAAGAAAGTGAACCAGGAGACACAGACACAGATAGGTAACATGGTAGAAAAGAACACTCAGACCCAGATAGATAAAGTGGCAAGAAAAACGCAAACCCAACTCACTATGAAATTAGAGAGAGGAAGTCAGACCAGCTCGACAGGAACGACAGATCCGGTTCAGTTGAAATTAACTAAGGGTGATACAGTTAAATTTAAAAAGACAATCCATGCAGAGAATAAACAGGCACAGACGAGGGACACCAAAAAGAAAATTAGCAAAAGTGCTACGCCTGGTTGTTTTGCAACAAGTTTGTTAGTAAATGTAGAAGATGTTACGACAGATGTATCAGACTTCTCAGATTGGGACATTGAATATATCCCTGACCGGAGCATGAAAGGCAGTGGTAGAAATAAGAAAAATATCATGTGTGCAAGTTCCGACTATAGAGAAGTTGTTTCCTCGTCTGGAATAATAGATAGTAGACAGGCTGGTAAAATGTTATCTAGTGAATCTTCGGAGGACGACATAGGAAGATATAAGAGATATGGTAGAGAGGCAGACATGGTACAGGCACAAACAGCAAGGAGAAGTAAAAGAAAGAAAACAGTTAAGAATAAATGACCTGGTGAGGTGGCAGTAATAGAATTGACCACGGGCTGTAAAGAGGACGGCGCCCGGAAGATCAATGAATATATGATGCTAAGGCCAGAATACTTTACCGATAGTTACAGATATTAAAAAGGAGGTAAAGTGAGGTAAAGGAAGAGAAACATTATTATTAGGAGACAAATTGCTAAGAATAGAGCTTAAAAGTTGAATGAAAATGAGCTGTTTAGTGATAGAAAGCGTCGAGAGATTCTGAGACAAACGGGGGCTGTGTGTGTAGGCGGAGTGAGTGTAGAGAGTGTAAATGTAAAATGCTTGCCAAAATAGTATAACGTGGTAGACTAATTACTTCGTATGTGAGCTGCGGTTTGGGTGTGGTGTCACCTCGGAGTGAAAGAATTTGACACAGATCTTTCGTATTTAGAGTTGGTTGGCCTAGCTTTACCATTCTTGATGGTGTTCCAGAATTATACATGTTTCATTGGTGTTTGAATTCTGAGTGTCAAATTTGTATGACTTACAATTGAGGATTGATGAGGATGGTGCACGGTTCGAAAGAGTTGTGAGGAAGAATGTGGTGAGAAATTACAAGAGTAGGGGGTATACGTGAGGATTGGAGTATATTGTGTTGAATTGAGGTTGAAGTAATTCAAGGTTTGATGTGAGTTACTGTTTAAAATAGACAAACATAGATCATTTTATGGTATCAAAGTAAGTGGTATATGGTATAGAGGGCTATTATAGCTCAATAGGTGTGTTTAGTGCGGAGATGATTAAAGAATCACAGCAGGTGATGTGTAATGTTGGGAAAACTGATATAGTGCCTTCTTGTGTTGTATACATTGTCCTTGAGTATAGAAGAGCGAGCGAAGGTATACGTGAATCAGTCCTGGAATTGTGATAGATTGGGCCGTGCGGCTGTTATAGCTTGAGAATAGTGTGAGAAAAGAGACAAGATGGAAGATGTAGAAAGAATGTTCAATTGTTTTTCCGAGAAAACAAAGTGTTGAGTATCGGAGTGATCTGTATGGTTACGCTATAGAGAATTATAAGTGCAGAGAGTGTCCTTGCGTGCATAGTGTGCATAATGTAGACAATCTTGTGTTTGGTTGTGGTAATTGGAGAGTGAATGATTTGGAATTTGAGATGTCTTCTGTCTGGAATGACCGGATGGAGTGGGGTGGTGCTCACAGTAAGTGATGTATGGTGGAGTGGTTGACATAGTATAAGGTTATTATGAATGTTGTTACTAGAGCTAATGCGTTGTCTGAGCGGGGTTGACTCAGAGTTTTTGAAAGAGAAGTGAATGGTTGAGAAAAATTGAAGCAAGGGAGTAATTTGATTGTGAAAATTTTATGACATGATGACTTATATTGAATTAACGTTTTTATTTTTGTTTTTGTTTTATGAAACAGATTCAATATGTTTTGCGGATGTATTCTGGTGTGAGCGTGCCGGATGCGGAGGAAAGGGAGAATATGGCGAGGAGGTACTCAGTACGTTTCATCAGAGTGAGTGACAGACTAGATAAATTTGATAGTAATTGTCAGCGTGTAAAAGGGATAGGCGGTAGGATATGGTGTAATAGATTAGTTAGATTTTTTTTGAATGTTGAGCTGGATTCGCCGGATACGTTTCTAGTTAATGTTCCGAACTTGGTCCAGGAGATGTGAGTAGCATGAGTACCAGTAGTGTAAAATTGAAGGAGGTTAAGAAGGAATAGACACATGAATGACCCTGAAGTAAAATGTTGGATGAGAGAGGAGAAGTTGATGAAAGCTGGTGAAGAATTGAGTAGTCTGTATAACTAACCAGCTGAGCATGAGTGTGCTATGAAGATAAGATTTTGACAATAATAATTGAAACGTGATGGTTGAATATACGAGTATCTGTTGTTGGTGATGATGATTAAGTAAGCCCGGTGATTGCGGAGATGGCAAATGTGAATAAATCTGAGAATTTGATTACAAATCTTTGTAATGTAAAGAGTAAAGAAGCATGTCGGAGAAAGCTGCTAACGCCTCGGCCAGGGAGCCGGCAAATCTATATATATATATATATATATATATATATATATATATATATATATATATATATATATATATATATATATATATATATATATATATATATATAGTAGGCCTCTTTCAGTCCCGAAGGACTATAGAGTTGTGCCGCTTGGGAGGTGCCTGGCAGCACCGCTGGTGACTGTATAGTCCAATTCGAGAATGACAATCCCTGTCACAGTTTCCGCATCTGTAAGACGAGGCAAGTCCCGCAGTAAGCGACTGCTCTTTGAGCCTGTGCCGTCTCTCCTCAGTTTGTTGGATCTGATTGCGCTCAAAGAGCACCAGTCCGTTTCGTACATCTCTTCTCCAGGAGCATCTGTCTGTTTCAACTCTCTCCCACGTGTCTGGATCTGTTCCAATGGTTTTCATATCTTGTTTAAACACATCCCTATATCGCATTTGGGGTCTTCCGGTTGGCCTCTTTCCTGTGGCTAGTTCTCCGTAAAGGAGATCTTTGGGAATACGTTCGTCCTCCATTCGAGATACGTGGCCCAACCACCGGAGGCGTCTCTGCTTGAGGAGGGTGTGCACTGTGGTAATATCTGCTCTTTGAAGCACCTGTTTGTTTGTTATGTGGTCTTTCCATGTTATGCCCAGGATACGTCTCAGACATCTCATGTGGAAGGAATTCAATTTCCTTTCCTGTCTTGAGTACAGGGTCCAGGATTCAGACCCATAGAATAGTGTGCTAACAACACAAGCTTTATATACTTGAGCTTTTGTACGCTCTGTTAGTCTATTATTCTCCCAAACTCTTTTAGCTAGCCTGGAAAATGTTGTGGCTGCCTTTCCAATGCGTCTGTCGATTTCTGTCTCTAATGAAAGATTATCTGATATTGTCGATCCCAAACACACAAAATCGTGGACGACCTTCAATTCGTAATTAGAGATTTTGATTGACGGAGGCGCATCAGCATCTTGTTCCATCACCTGTGTTTTATTTAGGCTAATGGTGAGCCCAAAGTCTTTGTAGGCGGCTGCAAAACGGTCTATGAGCCTTTGGAGATCTTCTGCTGTATGAGTAGTCAGTGCTGCATCATCTGCAAAAAGTAGTTCTCTTACGCATCTTGATCTTATTTTGGTCTGTGCCTTGAGTAAATGCTGCTTCCCGTGTTGTGTCACCGCTTTACGCGGTGCTGAAGTGACCTCTTCAGGGCACAAGCCTGGGCAATGGAAATCGGAGAACCAGCTGTTGCCCAGTAGCAGGTTCCCCCTCTCCACGTCACCGATGTTGACCAAGGGAAAGGCAGTAGCCAATGCAACTTGGCATCGGTGCCGTCGCAGGAGTTGCCAGAACTATGTTGTTTACAACATGGAACTGCCTTAGGGACTCCATCTCCGGATTTGTCCTCAGGGTTTACTCCCGAAGCCTTTCCCATATGGGTATACCCGCAAGGCAGCGGAGGTTTGAGATTTAGAGTTCCCTCTCTTAGAAGAGATACCAACCAAGGCTGACGAGCCTCCTCTGCCCGGGAATCAATAAGGAGGGAAGTCTACCATTCTTCCTTCCTGGCAGTGACCATACTGATCGGATGACCGTAGCCATTGTCTCTACTGAGAGATCCTCTGCCCACCATCACTGACTTGAGACCATAACCAACAACTATCTTTCGGCTGCTCCCAAGTCCAATCCACCACCTGCTCGTGTGGCTTCACGTTACCCTGTTGGGGGGGGGGGGGGCTAAACGGGTACTCCACCTTGCCCAAGGGTGTCCCGTAGGCTAGCGGAGGGAAGGCGGCACCTTCTCCTTTGATAGGGTATACCCCTACCCCGCTACTCGGTATATATATATATATATATATATATTTATGTGTGTGTGTGTGTGTGTGTACTGAGTTAAGTGCGTGGAGCGACACCGTGAGCTGTGGATTTCATGTGGAATGTGTAATTGATCCTGAGGAATTAAGGCCGTCTGAATAGTGCGTTCGCCGTGAACTGTGCTGGCTAGGGTTTTCATGTTGCCCGCGACAGAAAAAATGCACACTCTACCGAGGATTCGAACTCGGGTGTCCCGAAGGAGAACCTAACAATCTAGCCACTCAGCCAGCCGCTGCTCCAACGTAAACTGATGAGAGAAATTATACCCGGTCAAAACATTGCGGTGGTGGAAGGGGGGGGGGGGCTGTTTATGAGAAAACATAAACTAGAGAGCTTCGTGACAACTATTAAACTGGAGCTGAAAAGAATAAAGGGAAGGCAGAGAAGAAAATATCTGGATGGCTTCACCACATGGCATGGTCGCGACAAAACCACGGAGCTTACAACAATTTTTAAATGTCGACAGGATCGACATCATTGGATCGGGTTTTATCCCATATGACTCGTTCTCTTTCCGCAGAGGGACCCTACGAATGCGTCGCACAAAGCACGAACTCCGTAGCTACAGAGACGACCCCCAGAAGTCTCCGAGAAAAATGCACTCGTGAAGAAGAAGAAGAAGAGATAAACTGAAAAATCGCTAGCTTGATAGCGTACTGCGCTGGTCTTGCCATAAGCACGGTCGGGTTCTACGCCTGGGCTGGTCGCTTGCCAAAGTGAAGGAATGTTTGACCAACTTTTTCCCCTTGCTGTCAGGCCTACAATATGTGATTTCGCTATCACATCACAGACCCATACCAGGAGTTGGTGCACTGTGCTGTGACTCTCCTGGTAATCAACGACTGGAACACTTGTGAGTGTATTTAGGATTGGAATTAACGCTATTCTTTGCAAACTAACAAAACACACACAAAAAGCAACCATGTTAAATAGACCAGTGTAGACATCTTTGATTCAACGGACAAGACGGCGTTTACCTGCAAAGCGTTGTGGAACGTAATGAGCACGGCAAGGCACGTAGAGCGCCCTGGTCATCCACTGCACCTGTATTCGTCTCCGGCGGTGTGGGATTTGCCATTAAGTCGGCCCTGGTCAGCAAATTAGCTGGATTTCCAAAGGCTATAAACGACAGGCTCATGACCATGAAGTTGCCTCTGCTGAATGGAAGGAAGCACGCAACCATTGTGAGTGTCTACGCACCAACTATGACCAACGAAGATGATGTCAAGAACAAGTTCTATGAGGACCTGCACAATGTATTAACATCTGTTCCCAAAGGAGACAAACTTATACTCCTTGGGGATTTCAATGCCAGAGTAGGCACGGACACCACCTCTTGGAGTGGCATTATTGGAAAGCATGGAGTCGGAAATTGTAACAGCAATGGACTCCGCCTCCTTCAGACATGTGCCGAACATGATCTCCTGATTACGAACACAATTTTCCGTCTCCCCATGAGAAATAGGACATCGTGGATGCACCCTCGCTCGAAACACTGGCACCTCATTGACTATGTCATCGTCAGGAGGAGTGACAGACAAGACGTTCGAGTGACAAAATCCATGTGTGGTGCCGAATGTTGGACAGACCATCGTCTCATTGTCTCGAAAATGAACATCCGCATCAGGCCACCACGGCGTCCTCAAGGGGCGAAAATTCAAACAAAGCTAAATGTCACCCGCCTAAACAGCAAGAAAATGCAGCAGTCGTTTGAAAATATGCTGGAAGACCGCCTCAAGCCCAATGCTGAAGCTAAACAGGATACAGAAACAGAATGGAGAGCCCTAAAGGACACAATTTACAACACTGCTATGGAAATCCTGGGTCCAGCCCCTCGAAAGCATAAAGACTGGTTTGATGAAAATTCCGAAGACATCAACCAATTGCTGGCCGAGAAACATCTTCTCCTCAAGGCACATTTGAATGACCCAAAGTCAACATAAAAAAAAGATGCTTTCAAGAACATTCAGAGAGTAGTGCAGCAGAAACTTCGGCACATGCGGGACTCCTGGCTGAGCAGCAAAGCTGATGAAATTCAGGGCTTTGCTGACAGACATGATATGAAAAACTTCTACGACTCACTGAAAGCGGCCTATGGTCCTTCATCACCAGGCATAGTTCCCCTCCTCAGTGCAGACGGGGGAACATTGGTCACCGATAAGAAAGAAATCCTCCAACGCTGGGCAGAGCATTTCAGCAAAATCTTAAATGCAACTTCCTTCTTCGATGATGAAACCATCAACTGCCTTCCTCAAGTTCCCACCAATGAGACACTTGATGACCTGCCAACCATAGTGGAAATAAACAAAGCCATCCAACAACTCTCCAGCGGCAAGGCACCTGGTCCTGACTCCATCCCAGCAGAGATATACAAGGCAGGTGGGCCGGTCCTAACAGAGCAGCTTCACCAAGTCTTCACAAACATATGGATGAACGAGACCATGCCACAAGATTTTAAGGACGCGTCAATAGTCCACCTTTACAAACGTAAAGGAAACCGCCAATCCTGTGACAACCACCGAGGCATCTCCTTGCTTTCAATTGCAGGGAAGATACTCGCCAGAATTCTTCTCAATCGCCTCACAGCCCATCTCGATCAAGGTCTTCTTCCTGAGAGTCAATGTGGCTTCAGAAAAGAACGTGGAACTGTTGACATGATTTTCGCTGCAAGGCAGCTGCAAGAGAAATGCCAGGAACAGAACTGCGAAATGTTCTCCACTTTCATTGACCTTACCAAGGCTTTTGATACAGTCAGCAGAGAAGGACTGGAAGATTATGGCAAAATATGGCTGTCCACGAAAGTTTGTCCAAATAGTGCGGCTATTTCATGACGGCATGCAGGCAAGAGTACAGGAAAATGGTGAACTGTCTGAACCCTTTCCTGTCACCAATGGAGTGAAGCAAGGATGTGTCCTGGCACCAACACTGTTCAGCCTCATGTTTTCAGCCATGTTGATGAATGCCTTCGAGAACGACGACATTGGAATAGACATCAACTACCGTATGGATGGAAAGTTATTCAATCTCAGAAGGCTGAAAGCTAAAACCAAAATTAACAGCGGCACCGTCAGAGAGCTCCTGTTTGCTGATGATTGCGCTCTATACGCCAACTCAGAGGCGGACATGCAACATAATGTTTCAGCTTTCTCACATGCCTGTGCCAACTTTGGGCTCAATATCAACTTGGAGAAGACTGTAGTTATGTACCAGCCAGCTCCAGGGAATAATCACACTGTGCCGAATATCAAAGTGAATGATCATAGACTAAGTGTTGTGGACAAATTCACCTATCTTGGCAGCACCGTGTCACAAGCTGCCACAATCGACGACGAAGTGAATGCAAGAATCTCCAAGGCCAGTGCAGCCTTTGGCAGACTGTACAAGAATGTATGGGACAGAACTGGAATAAGCCTGCAAACAAAGCTAAAAGTCTACAAAGCAGTTGTATTATCCACACTGCTATATGCTTGTGAAACCTGGACTGTTTATCAGCGACACGCTAGGAAATTAAACCACTTCCACACAGTCTGCCCAAGGAAGCTACTGAAGATTAAATGGCAAGACAAGATTCCAGACACTGAAGTCCTAGAAAGAGCATCCATGCCCAGTATCCACACTCTACTGATGAAGAATCAGATTCGCTGGGCTGGTCACTTGACTCGCATGCCAGATCACAGGCTCCCTAAACGAATTTTCTACAGCGAACTGCGTTGTAGTAAACGCTCCCAAAGTGGCCAGAGGAAACGTTTTAAAGACACTCTGAAAATTTCACTGAATGCTTTTGGAATTCATCATGACACCTGGGAAGCTGCAGCCAGAGACCGAAATTCGTGGCGTGCATCATTGCGCAAAGGTGCAGTCATATGTGAGGCAACCAGGACTGCAAGAGCTGTGAAGAAAAGGCAGGACAGAAAAACCACTGCAGGAAATCCTCCTCCAGAGACGTCAAGCATTCTTTGCCCACATTGTCAAAGAACATTTCGAGCCAAAATAGGCCTTATCAGCCATCTTAGAACCCACGGCTCCACACCTTCAACCCCACTGGATGAAATGAATGGTTATCATCATTCTTGATGGACAAACAACAAACATTCGTCTCCAGTCGTCTTGACTTGTCTTGCCACTGGATTCAGATGGACTCAGGCGAGAGAGTGAGGTCGACGAATTGCGCAACTCTTCCTCACTTTTATCCAATTCATCGCGCAAGTCATTCTTCATCCAACGTACAACAGTACAGACATCTTTAATCTCTCTAGAAGTTAATACTGATTTCATGCCGTTGAAAGCATTTTTGGCCATTCCTATTCTCTTTTTGATTTCCATTTCCTTTCTGCCATCATCTGTTATTGTATGTCCAAGATAGGAGAAACTTGTTACTTGTTCTAGTATCTGCCCGTTTACTGTGATGTTCATTGATGACCTTTCCCTTTCACTGCTAATTATCATAGTTTTTGTTTTTTGGATGTTAATATCTAAGCCACATTCTGCACTGTGATATGCCTAGTGTTTACTTGTTCCACTAGGTCTTGTAACTCTTGCTCACTTTCTGCTAGTATCACGGTATCTAAGATTGTTTATGATTCTTCCATTGATGTTAAGTCCAGGCATTTCAACTTGTTTAAAAATTCTTTTAAACAATAAAATAAATAAATTTTGCAAATCAACTGGAAATCAATGTTGAAGCCTAACTGACCTTGACCTGTAAATGGTCACAACCTTTGACCCGACAACAGCCCCAGTTGTCTGCCCAGAAGCAGACGTTGTATGAGAGAGGCGGACGGGCGACAGTTTTGTTTTGGGTTTATTTCTCTCTGAGTAAGTTCATAGCAGGCCATTCCTTTATCTTTCTGTGTTTAAATGTTATTTACAAAACGAACGAAGGCAAGAATTATGCCATACCAAGCAGCACATTCTTTGTAATTATAATTAATTATTGCTAGGCTTTGGCTAGTCCATCTTTAAATTAAATTTAATTATTCATATTCACATTTATTGTCTCATCACAGTGATCGTCGTCATGACATGGCAGTGGCATCGTATCGTGCACATTGGCTATTCATGTCATGATTTATTGATTATGTGAATAATGAATTTGCAAATATATCTACAACACAGGCTACCTTGCATACAGTATTTTCTCAAACATCTGCAGATCAGTTTTCACCACAGTCATCACAATGATTGACTAAAAACCAGGAACAACAGAATGCTAATCTTTTTTTTTTTTTTTTTAGCATATCCTTTTTACAGGACTTAGCTGTCAACACCAGCATCTTTCAGCTGTATGTTGATCTCTTGGCAAGATTACGCTCAGTAGTTTCCCATTGCTTTCTGAGCGGCCGGCTCAGTATCCCGCAAGTCACGAGCAGGGGTCGAACCGCCTCAGCTCTCGCTCCGCTACGAGACTCTGCGTGATAAACGGGATTACAGAGAGAAAGTGTTGTAACCCCACAGCCAGAGAGACCGGCTGAATGCTAATCACCGCACAGAATAATCCGTTTAATGAGTTACAATACCAACTACCATTTCCAACTAAAATGGAAAAAAAAAAATAAAAAATAAAACACCACCAGAAACTCAGTTTGCTTTTATTGCAGATAAAGGAATGAAATATTTTCCTTATCCATATTCATGGAAAGATGTATACTTCAGTTACAAATGGATTTATACTTTTGTTTTATAATTTATTTTAATATATTAAAAAAATATATTTAAAAAAAATATTTTAAAATTGCCGGCTTCCTGGCCTAGAGGTTAGCGACTTTTCTCTGTAATCTCGTATACTCTCGTAAGTAACATGACGACGGTGAGAATCAGCAGTGGTTCGAATCACGTCGGTAACTTATGGGGTATGTGAGCCGGCCGCTCAGAAAGCAATGGCAAACTACTGAGCGTAATCTTGCCAAGAAATCAACAATCAGCTGAAAGATGCTGATGGTGACAGCGATGTCCTGTAAAGGATATGCAAACTTTTTTTAAAAATAATTGATAGACTATTCAAAGTGTTTTGGCAGGAGAGTCTCCATGGCCAAGTGGTTACACCGTCCGTTTTGCATGTTGGAAGGTTATGGTTCGATTATGAGCTATGACATTCAGTTCACAAGTGCAGATTTCTCGGAGACTCCTAAGTGTTGTCGCTGAAGCTACGGAGTTCACACTTTATGTAACGCCTCCAGCAGGCCACACTTTATGTAACAGCTCCAGCAGGCCACACTTTATGTAACGCCTCCAGCAGGCCACACTTTATGTAACGCCTCCAGCAGGCCACACTTTATGTAACACCTCCAGCAGGCCACACTTTATGTAACAGCTCCAGCAGGCCACACTTTATGTAACAGCTCCAGCAGGCCACACTTTATGTAACAGCTCCAGCAGGCCACACTTTATGTAACAGCTCCAGCAGGCCACACTTTATGTAACAGCTCCAGCAGGCCACACTTTATGTAACAGCTCCAGCAGGCCACACTTTATGTAACAGCTCCAGCAGGCCACACTTTATGTAACAGCTCCAGCAGGCCACACTTTATGTAACAGCTCCAGCAGGCCACACTTTATGTAACGCCTCCTGCAGGCCACACTTTATGTAACGCCTCCAGCAGGCCACACTTTATGTAACAGCTCCAGCAGGCCACACTTTATGTAACAGCTCCAGCAGGCCACACTTTATGTAACAGCTCCAGCAGGCCACACTTTATGTAACAGCTCCAGCAGGCCACACTTTATGTAACAGCTCCAGCAGGCCACACTTTATGTAACAGCTCCAGCAGGCCACACTTTATGTAACGCCTCCAGCAGGCCACACTTTATGTAACAGCTCCAGCAGGCCACACTTTATGTAACGCCTCCTGCAGGCCACACTTTATGTAACGCCTCCAGCAGGCCACACTTTATGTAACGCCTCCTGCAGGCCACACTTTATGTAACAGCTCCAGCAGGCCACACTTTATGTAACGCCTCCAGCAGGCCACACTTTATGTAACGCCTCCAGCAGGCCACACTTTATGTAACGCCTCCAGCAGGCCACACTTTATGTAACGCCTCCAGCAGGCCACACTTTATGTAACAGCTCCAGCAGGCCACACTTTATGTAACAGCTCCAGCAGGCCACACTTTATGTAACGCCTCCAGCAGGCCACACTTTATGTAACAGCTCCAGCAGGCCACACTTTATGTAACAGCTCCAGCAGGCCACACTTTATGTAACAGCTCCAGCAGGCCACACTTTATGTAACGCCTCCAGCAGGCCACACTTTATGTAACAGCTCCAGCAGGCCACACTTTATGTAACGCCTCCAGCAGGCCACACTTTATGTAACGCCTCCAGCAGGCCACACTTTATGTAACGCCTCCAGCAGGCCACACTTTATGTAACGCCTCCAGCAGGCCACACTTTATGTAACAGCTCCAGCAGGCCACACTTTATGTAACAGCTCCAGCAGGCCACACTTTATGTAACAGCTCCAGCAGGCCACACTTTATGTAACGCCTCCAGCAGGCCACACTTTATGTAACGCCTCCAGCAGGCCACACTTTATGTAACAGCTCCAGCAGGCCACACTTTATGTAACACCTCCAGCAGGCCACACTTTATGTAACAGCTCCAGCAGGCCACACTTTATGTAACAGCTCCAGCAGGCCACACTTTATGTAACAGCTCCAGCAGGCCACACTTTATGTAACACCTCCAGCAGGCCACACTTTATGTAACGCCTCCAGCAGGCCACACTTTATGTAACGCCTCCAGCAGGCCACACTTTATGTAACAGCTCCAGCAGGCCACACTTTATGTAACAGCTCCAGCAGGCCACACTTTATGTAACAGCTCCAGCAGGCCACACTTTATGTAACAGCTCCAGCAGGCCACACTTTATGTAACGCCTCCAGCAGGCCACACTTTATGTAACGCCTCCAGCAGGCCACACTTTATGTAACGCCTCCAGCAGGCCACACTTTATGTAACGCCTCCAGCAGGCCACACTTTATGTAACAGCTCCAGCAGGCCACACTTTATGTAACACCTCCAGCAGGCCACACTTTATGTAACGCCTCCAGCAGGCCACACTTTATGTAACAGCTCCAGCAGGCCACACTTTATGTAACAGCTCCAGCAGGCCACACTTTATGTAACGCCTCCAGCAGGCCACACTTTATGTAACAGCTCCAGCAGGCCACACTTTATGTAACAGCTCCAGCAGGCCACACTTTATGTAACAGCTCCAGCAGGCCACACTTTATGTAACGCCTCCAGCAGGCCACACTTTATGTAACAGCTCCAGCAGGCCACACTTTATGTAACAGCTCCAGCAGGCCACACTTTATGTAACAGCTCCAGCAGGCCACACTTTATGTAACGCCTCCAGCAGGCCACACTTTATGTAACAGCTCCAGCAGGCCACACTTTATGTAACAGCTCCAGCAGGCCACACTTTATGTAACGCCTCCAGCAGGCCACACTTTATGTAACGCCTCCAGCAGGCCACACTTTATGTAACAGCTCCAGCAGGCCACACTTTATGTAACAGCTCCAGCAGGCCACACTTTATGTAACAGCTCCAGCAGGCCACACTTTATGTAACAGCTCCAGCAGGCCACACTTTATGTAACAGCTCCAGCAGGCCACACTTTATGTAACAGCTCCAGCAGGCCACACTTTATGTAACAGCTCCAGCAGGCCACACTTTATGTAACAGCTCCAGCAGGCCACACTTTATGTAACACCTCCAGCAAGCCACACTTTATGTAACACCTCCAGCAGGCCACTCTGCGGAAAGAGACAGAGCCATATGCAATAAAAGCCCTATGCAATGAAGTCGACCCTCTTTCTTGTAAAACCTTTTTAGGTTTTTACATGGTGAAATATCAAGACCTTTTTGACAATTTGCATAGGTCACCATGGCCGAATAGATAAGAGCACTCACTCTTAAACTTCCGGTGTGCTGATGCCAATCTAGTGGGTTCAACCCCTACACCAGTCAGTTGGACTAAAATGTTGACTTCTTGTCCTTGACTTTGGGACATACATTTCAAATCTCCCGGAGAGGTTAGCCATTTACCGGGCATAGCTTCCGAATGCTTCATTACCCCGGAACGGGCAAAGCGTCTAAAAGCGTCCAAGCTACTCCTAGTATTGTAAAAACGTGATCTTTCCGAGACTTCCGATTGACTACTTTCGGTTTCACCGATAGCTTGACAACGTGGCCACCATTTGCATGTGGGTACTTTGAATTTGAACAGATTTTTTAATAGTTTTGGGGGGTTTTACGCTTTGTATTTCAAAATGGATTTCGACGAATCTTCAAGTGATAGCCAAGATTTCGCTGGGTTCAATTTAAGTGACATTGAAGGGCATGAAGTTGACTATTAATTGGAGCTAGATATCAGTGATCAGATTAAGTATTCGTGAGTCAGACTTTAAAAAAAAATGATTCTGATTCTAAAAATGTGTTTGTAAATTGCCATATAAATGACTAACAATCACAAACAATATGTTGCATTTTGTAAATATTTGTACTCATGTGTGGATTACCGGCAACATTCACGTGAGTAAAATAATCTGCATGCTTTTCCCTTCATTTTGCTGTTTATTTTACTAAAATCTGTTGACTAACACCTTATATGCCGGCTTCGTGGCTTAGAGGTTATGACTTTTCTCCGTAATCTCGTATACTCTCGTGGGTTAATGTGATGACGGTAAGAATCAGCGGTGGTTCGAATCGCATCGATAACTTACGGGGTATGTGAGCCGGCCGCTCAGAAAGCAATGGCAAACTACTGAGCGTAATCTTGCCAAGAGATCAACATACAGCTGAAAGATGCTGGTGTTGACAGCTAAGTCCTGTAAAGGATATGCAAAAAAAAAAAACAAAAAAAAACCTTATATTGATGTTTTTACTAACATAACCCAAAATTTTACAGAACCTGAAAAAATCTTGCCTGTTCAGAGCTAAAAAACGGACAGACGCCTGCCCGGTAAAGGGTTAAGGACACTGGGAATAGGGAAAGCTAATCCAACCGCAAAAATCAGTCCAGTGTACTAGAAGTAGTAGCACGTGTGTGGACTACGCTTGAGTTCAAAGCGAGCGAGTGCAATTAAAAAAAGCCTGTTCATTCCCCCACACTCCTATATGGCCAGGGCAAAAAAATATCCATTCAATTCTCACAATCTGTGTCCTTTGAGGCGAGGTGAGCCATTCCACCTGAAACATTCCTTTCTCCACCTTACTAAGCATACTCCTTGAGTCCGTAATGAATGCAGTGTGTGTTGCGGTGGTTTCCTTTAACCAATGGAATGCCACTGTTACTGCTTCCACCTCCATTCTCATGCTGGAGGTCGTAGTCTCATATGCCAGACTCTCCTTTTTCAAGCATTGTTCATTAGCCTTCGCCATGAAGCCCCAACCACTACAGCTGTTTCTCACCACTGATCCATCAGTGTAGATTACTACTTTGATGTGTGTTACTCTGGATCATTTGTTGCACCCATTACTTTGTGAGGCCTGCTGCCCATTCTCTGCACTGACGACCCAGTGTTGTTATTACATTATTGTGCCAGTCCGTCATATCTTCCGGCATTTTAAGTCACTATTTTTCACGATTGATGGTGTCTACATCACAGACCTGGCAAGTAGATATTTCTGCTTGTGCCATCCAGGACATGCCTCGTCTCAGTCTATGACCCTTGACCTTATCCATGGCTTCATGCAAGGGGTGATCCCTATCTGCAGCAACTCTCAGGTACCATTTGACTTGAAGGACCTTATGCTTTTCCGCCATTGTTGTTAGTGCCGGGATATGCCTCATGCATATAATTGGTGTGTCCTTTGTGCATGCCAGGATCATCCTCATGGCCACACTCTATATGCTCTCCGACCTTTCAAGTTTCAAGCTCTCCAACCCACGATCACACATCCACCTACGACCACCAGCCCGGCAGACCAGCTCCAAGCCACAACACTGCTGCAGTTCCCAGGGAAATATCATAGAGACACCCAGTCACCCACCCACGATCACACATCCACTTACGACCACCAGCTCGGCAGACCAGCTCCAAGCCACAACACTGCTGCAGTTCCCAGGGAAATATCATAGAGACACCCAGTCACCCACCCACGATCACACATCCACTTACGACCACCAGCTCGGCAGACCAGCTCCAAGCCACAACACTGCTGCAGTTCCCAGGGAAATATCATAGAGACACCCAGTCACCCACCCACCATCACACGACCACACACACACACAAAACAACTCTAGCAAACAGGATCAAGCCGAATATTCCAAATAACATACCCATGATGTCCTGTCTACAGGATATCGTCTAAGTATTTTTTATAATGGGAACATTAAGTGCCTGGCAAATCACAAATGGATACACCTAATAAATCTCTCTCTCTCTCTCTCTCTCTCTCTCTCTCTCTCTCTCTCTCTCTCTCTCTCTCTCTCTCTCTCTCTCTCTCTCTCTCTCTCTCTCCCCCCCCCCCCATATTAGTTTTTGTTTGACCTCTTATATATTACAGGCAAGGATTCTCAAAATTTGACAGTTTTGTCTGTCACGTCTTCAGTCTCTAATTGCATTAAAGTTAGTGTTTGGTATTTCTTCTAGATTCATCTAATACTCTTCATCTTCTCTTTGACTTCCTAATTTTTCATATCAATTTCTCTTATCCTTCTTCCTTGAATCAGGCCTTAGTCAGATATGGCTGAGCTATCATATAACACTAGATGGTACTATCTGCTTTCTGTTAGAGCTGAATGTTGGGCAGTGTTCACCAAATCCGACACCCGACATTGTGCCAAAAGCTTCACGGAGAGGAGCACAATTGGGAGGGTACAAGCCTTATCCTAGTGTGGGGAAATACAGCCTAAAGATTAAATGGCAGGGCAGACCAAGCTCTAAGCCTTGGTCAGCAACTGGTCTAGGATGGAAGCTCCGACAGACACTTAAAGCATTGCTTTGCTGATATGGCAGCTTCTGCAGTTTGGCTTGTTCCAGACTTATTGGTGTTACCTTTCCTCTGAAGTAAACTAGGCAGGCCAAGAAAGGGATCATACTGCATGGGCAACACATGGTCTCTACAATTCAGCCCAGACTTTGTGCTATGGAGAGGTATAACATTTGCTACTATCATGGGTTATAGTTATTTGCCATGTTTGAAACACAATGTAACAAACTATCATCTGTCAAGACGGCAAGGTGCCAGTATCCCTGTTCCTAACTACACTATTTATCCTAAACTAGAATATCCTTTAATATCCCCTGTCATCATTATTCAGCACATTGTACCTCCCAATCTGGGAATGTTGTCACCATCCACGAGGAGCAGATAAAAAAAAAAAAAATTAAAATCTGCCCAAATTACACAAATGGATAAATTCTTAAACAAGTGAATAGGTACAATTATCTCAGAACAGTCATAACATCTGATGGGAGATGCCTTGAAGAGATTAGAACAAGAATCACCATGGCGAAGGCAGCCTTTTGCAAGATGAAAAACACACTGACCAATAAAAAGATGTCATTTGCTATGAGAAAAAGAGTGTTGAGGTGCTACATAGAACCTGTGCTTTTGTATGGATGTGAAGCGTGGACAATGAGCAGTCAAGCTGAAAAACATCTGATGGCTGTGGAAATATGGTTTCTGAGGAGAATGCAAAGAATGCCATGGACAGACAGAAAAACCAATGACCAAGTCCTACAAGAAACAAATGAAAACCGTAAACTGATTAGAGAAATTAGACGTAGACAGTCACAATTTTTTGGTCATGTTATGAGAAGAAATAAATTGGAGAACTTGGTGGCAACTGGCAAGATCGAGGGGAAGAGAACAAGGGAAGGGCAGAGAAGTAAATACATGGATAGCTTGGCCACGTTGTATGGTCAAGACAAGAACACTGAGCTGATCCACGATTCTGGTGATCAACTGAGATGGCGAAAAATACCGCCCACGCTTACCGGCATGGCACATGATGATGTTGAAACTACACAAATCTGTGTTGTGATATCTTTGCACCCTTTTTAATTATAAAATTACCTTGGGTTTTACATTTCAGATACACAGCTGATAGCCTCACAAAAAAGACTTACTTTCCAGCCTAATTTACATTTATCAGGGCAAGCTGTTTGAATGATGGTCCCAGGAACACAAATACCAGGCATGACCATCTCAGCTGTAGTTGCCCTGACAAAGAAACATGCCTTCGAGGTCCGTAATCATTTCTGCACGCTGAAAAATGTTGCAGTGCTTTCTCTATGTGGAAGCAGGCAACAGCATCACAAGAGATTTATTCCATCAAACCCAGCCTCGTCAACGTTCAGCCCGCTACCACCAGCAACATCAGCTGTATTTTCATCACATGCATCATCTCAGTTCAGAGTTGCACCTCTTCACATGTGGAACTCCCCATTGAGAAGAGGAAGATGGTTCTCTACAACAATTCAATCACCAGTCAATGGCCAGAGGATGATGTGTAGGATGTTTTCTACTGTCAACAGTTCCTTATTCCAGCAGTCTTGTTCTACTGGAAGGTCGTTACCCCAGGTTTGTTATCTTTTTATTGGTTCATAACAATTCAACATTATAGCACTTCATGCAAACAAATAGCCGCTCCGTCTCCTTCAGCAAATATCACAAGGTGTTGATGCTGATTGTTTCAGTAATACACTGCTTGTAAACACTTTGAATTTGTCGCCCAATAAGCCTCTCCCATCTGAAACCACATTTAAATCCAAACTCAAGCTTCCTTAAATATGTTGTTTCATTTGTTATTGTGGATTGAACTATGAGCTTATTTCAGTCAGTAATTCACAAAATGATATACTACTACTACTACTACTACTACTACTACTACTACTACTACTACTACTACTACTACTACTACTACTACTACTACTACTACTACTACTACTACTAGAACCTTTCTGTCTTGGCAGACGATAGTTTGTTACATTGTGCTTCATAAAAGGCATTACTGCCAACTTATGGCTGGGGCCAGGGATGGAGTTATGTCTCTCCAAAGCATAAAGTCTGTGCTGAATTGTAGAGTCCATGTGTTACCCATGCAGAATGATCCCTCTCTCGGCCTGTCTAGTTTACTCCAGAGGAAAGGAATCACCAATACATCTGGAACAAGACAAGCCGCAGAAGCTGCCAGATCAGCAATGTAATGCTCTGATGCTCTAACTGTCCGCCTGTCGGAGCTTCAATCCTAGACCAGTTGCAGACCTAGGCTTAGGGCCTGGTCTGCCTTAAAGCCATTGGCACAATGTGGTGTGTCAGGTTTGGTGAGTGCTGCCAAACATTTGACGCTAACTGAAAACAGGTAATATTGTTAACTCTTATACAGTAGCTCAATCAGGTCAATTTTGTTTTTCTAGTTCAAAACTCCACTGCCCCTTCACAAGTATGATGAGAGGTAATTTTTGTTTTCCTAGGTCAAAAGTTCACAGAACTTTCATAAATCTGTGAATAGTTAATTTTTGTATTTTTAAGTCAAAACTTCACAGCCCCCCTCACAGGTTTGTGAATAGTCAGGTAATAGGTCATTTTTGTTTTCCTTGGTCAAAACTTCGCAGTACCTTCATAAATCTGTGAATAGGTCATTTTTGTCTTTTTAACTCAAAATTTCATAGCCCCCTCACAAGTTTGTGAATATGTGTTCATTGGCTTACATGATTCCTTCGTGTCTGAGCTTACCCAATACAGTCATCATCATCACCTTTCTTAAGACAGGTTATGATACTGATTGTTGTTTATATTGTCCCCAGGTTGACACTCCGCAGCCAGAATCTCACATAGGAGAAGTGCCTCTACAACACCGAGCATTTAAAGGACTGGAGACAAACTTTCCTTGTCTGTCTAGAGTGTGAGTAATTATAGCCTATCAGTATTTATGAATGATTGTTGTTATTATGAAGAATTCACATTACTACACTTAGGTCAAGCCCAAAAGTGCTCTGTCTCTCCGGGTGAAAGTTGAAGGATTAATTGCTGTCCCAAATGGATAAGAGCACTTGCTGTTAAGCTTCTGGTGTGCTGATGCAGCAGGTTCAGTCCTTACAATAGTCAGTTGGATTAAAATGTTAACTTCTCACCTTTGACTTGTGGACATAAATTATAAGAACCTCTGAAGTCAGAGTGCGTTTGCCTGAAAGCTAGGGACACTGGCTAATCCACGTGCAAAAATCAGTTCCGCTCTTATCCATTAGCCCATGCTGACTCCCATTGCAGGCGACATTTTACAAACTTATTATAAATGTTTCCCACAGAAAGGATTCAGGCCCAGAACCGGAATACGACAACATCACTAAAGGCTACAAACTGTTTGTACACAAGCAGCCCTTTTCTCTCAAGCTAGACGGCGGGGTCTTGCCACAGCTGGAGGTGGCCTATGAAACTTGGGGCCAGCTGAATGAAGATGCCAGCAATGCTGTGTTGGTGTTGGCTGGTTTGTCAGCAAGTTCCCATGCCAGGAGTTCCGTTGTGAGTTATTGAAATATGTTGGACATATATGCTATGTTGTCTTTTTTTTTTTTTTACATTTGTTTAGTCAGTACAAAGTATTTATAGTGCTTCTCTACAAGTAAACTTTAAAATAGTTGTAGTACCTCCTTTCTGTATAATTAAACTATTAGATATTCGTAGCATCTCCTTTCTGTACAGTTAAACTTTTAGATATTTGTATCACTTCCTTTCTGTATAATTAAACTATTAAATATTTATAGCACATCTTTTCTCTACAATTTAACTTTCAAATATTCATGTGATCTCTCTTCTGTACAATTAAACTTGTAAATATTTATAGCTCCTCTTTTCTGTACAGCTAAACTTTCAAATATTCGTAGTATCTTCTTTCTGTACAATTAAACTTTTAAATATTTATAGCACCTCTTTTCTGTACAATTACACTTTCAAATATTCATGGGACCTGCTTTCTGCACAATTAAACTTGTAAATATTTATAGCACTTTTTTTCTGTACAGTTAAAGTTTTAAATATTCATAGCACCTCCTTTCTCTCCAATTACACTTTCAAATATTCATGGGACCTGCTTTCTGCACAATTAAACTTGTAAATATTTACAGCACATACTTTCTGTACAATTACACTTTTAAATATTCATAGCACCTCCTTTCTCTACAATTAAACTTTCAAATATTTATGCCCCCCCCCCCCCCTCCTTTTCTGTAAAGTTAAACTTTTAAATATTTACAGCACCACCTTTCTGTATAAGAAAACTTTTAGATGTTTGTAGAGCGTCCTTTCTGTACTATTATACTTTTAAATATTTATACTACTTTCTGTACAAATAAACTTTTAAATACTTGTAGCACCTCCTTTCTGTAATAAACCTCATCGTTTTATTGAACATTGTACACATTTGACACATGTTTAGTCAATTTTACCCGAAACCTCAATTTCTTATTTAACATAACACATATTCTAGAGAGTTTTGCCTCACTCAGATAACACAAAAGTTACTCGTATCACTCAGGATAACATGAAGCCAGGTTGGTGGGAGAAATTCATCGGCCCTGGATGTGCTGTTGACACCAGCAAATTCTTTGTGATATGCCCCAATAACCTTGGAAGTTGCTACGGTACATCGTAAGTTCTTTTCCCTTTCTCTTAAGTAGAGGTTATCAGTAACACTTCTGATTTTTTTTTTTTGCTTTTGGTTTGTTAGTTATCTGTTGGAGTTGTTATCTCCGGACATGTCCATGGGTGCTCATATCTTCTCCCCAACATATGCATCAGCATCCATGGCTGATAGTTTCACTCCATGATTTTGGTTTGAATCTTTTATGTTTTTGCAATGGTATAGCAGGTTATATAGTGGTTGAGCAGGTCATAGTTACGATAGAGTTACGGCATCCACCTTTGAGTCAGTTAGACCTGGTTTGATTCACAGCATGGACTGTGTTGGTTTTTGCAAAATAAGAAAAGGGTGGTGTGGAATGTGCTTTGCCCATTAAAGGATCACGTGCCTTGCTAATGCGGAGATAGTGGATGAGACATTTAGCTTTCTCGGACAAGGGTGAAAAGCTTGGGGGAATGTGTGCACGTTGGGGAAATGTGTGGCTGAACAAACCAGTAGCTTCTGCTGTAGACAGTGAGTGTATAACTGATCTTATTGCCAGCACACTGTGGAACAGACCTGTTTTTATTTGTATGGTGTTATTTACTTTTCAGGGGTCCATCCTCTCTGAACGGTTTAACTGGCAAGGTAAGTCAGTCTTTGTAACTACTTCAGTCAATACTGTGATGAAATGTTTTCGTAACTACTTCAGTCAATATAGTGATACAAAGTTTTTGTAACTACTCTGTCAATATAGTGATAAAAAGTTTTTGTAACTACTTCAGTCAATATAGTGATAAAAAGTTTTTGTAACTACTTCAGTCAATATAGAGATAAAAAATTTTTGTAACTACTTCAGTCAATATAGTGATAAAAAGTTTTTGTAACTACTTCAGTCAATATAGTGATAAAAAGTTTTTGTAACTACTTCAGTCAATATAGTGATAAAAAAAATTTTGTAACTACTTCAGTCAATATAGTGATAAAAAAAATTTTGTAACTACTTCAGGCAATACAAGTTTTTGTAACTACTTCAGTCAATATAGTGATAACAAGATTTTGTAACTACTTCAGTCAATACAGTGATAACAAGTTTTTGTAACCACTTCAGTCAATACAGTGATAAAAAGTTTTTGTAACTAAAATTGTAACTACTTCAGTCAATACAGTGATAAATATCATTTAACTCTTACTGTCCCACACATTTACTTTAACATTATAACACTATATAGAAAAACATTTAATAACTGCGTGCACATTTCTTCATCTCCTTAAATTTTATTTATTATGTGTTGGTCATAATTGTAATGAATCTGTTTACAGCAAAGCTGCGACATTTGTATGTTCTGGCCAACACATCCAGCTTCTTGCTGGCATGTGCCTTTCCAAGTAGCTTTGAAAGACATTGCACTAGACATTGCACTAGACATTGCACTTCCTCGGAGCTGGGCTGCCATCTTCATCATTTCCATCCACATGTGATACATCTCAAGAGACCCATCCGGAACCTGTATGCAAGCCATTTGTCCCTCGGGGGAAGAAGGCAGGGACAGCAGATGGGCATTCCCCACCATCCAAGGAGATTTCCATAAATACAGAGCCAACGCCTCATGCTCTTCTTGTTCTGAGTGCACCTTGAATGGTTACGTCCTGTAATCGCTGCTTAGCTTCACTTCTGTATATATATTTTTTTTTGGCGCTCATTCGCTTTGAACTCAAGCGTACTCCATACGCACTATTTATAGTAGTGATGGACTGAATTTTGCATGTGGATTAGCTTTCCCTATTAACAGTGCCCCTCGCCATCAGGTGAACCCACTTCAACTTCACAGGTACTTGTAATTAATGTCCCCAAATCAAGGACGACAGGTCAGCATTTTAGTCCAGCTGTCCGGTGTAGGGGTTGAACCACTAACCTCGGCATCAGCACACCGGATGTTTAAGAACACGCGTTCTTACCCATTAGACCATGTGGACCTGCACTTCTGTATATTGGGCCTCCCATTCAACAAGAGCTGCATCTTTAGAGGCCAGTAGAAACTCCAGACTTTGATGACCTCCACACCATGGACGGTTCGATCCTTTACTATGGTACCATCAGCTCTCTTACCATTGTGTGCTGTGTGGTTCCAGCATTAGAGTCTGGGTTAGTGACTTCTATATTAGTTTTAATGAAGATCAGTGTGCTGAAAGCAGAGCACCACTACTGGGTGTATTCCCTGAAGGTGAAGGAAGCTTTAGATACGCATATGATTAACCACTGTAAAATGGTCAGATTTGACTGTTCACCTGAGGAATTTGTGAAATCAGTTTTCCATTCAGTGACCAGTAAAGCTTTTTGGCTATGTAATTATCTTGGGACATTTAATGTAACAGATTTGGAGCAGTTGGTATCCTTCTTCCAGTTTAAAAAAAAAAAACTTGCTTGTGAATCACCTCCCTCCCTCCCCCTCCCCCTCTCTCTCTCTCTCTCTCTCTCTCTCTCTCTCTCTCTCTCTCTCTCTCTCTCTCTCCCTCCCACACACACACCAACCCATCCTCCCACACACACCAACCCATCCACCCACACACACATTTCCTTGGTTATATAATGGAAAGACGTGTTGAAAAACATCGTGATGACTGAGTCAGTGTAGAAAAGACTGAGGCTGACTGAGAGAAATCATACTTGATGATCTAAAACGATGACACGGAGGCGTGTCATCAATAAAATTGATCCAGAACACCAAGGACAGAGAACTGTGGACAGACACTAACACCTGTACACTTTGCATGGCACATGATGATGATAATGTTATGATCAGTCAGTCAGTTAAGTGCCATCTTTACAGCAAAGGTTGCCTATAATCGATTCCCTGCTGTCTCTCATGGTTGTGCTCTCCTACAGACTGCTGTTAATTCATCTCTTGATGTTATCTCCACATGTTATCTGTCACTTGCGTTGCCACCTATATCTACAAATACAGCATGTTTGACAAGTCTGGAACCAATCAGATTAAGCATGTTTGACAAGTCTGGAACCAATCAGATTAAGCATGTTTGACAAGTCTGGAACCAATCAGATTAAGCATGTTTGACAAGTCTGGAACCAATCAGATTAAGCATGTTTGACAAGTCTGGAACCAATCAGATTAAGCATGTTTGACAAGTCTGGAACCAATCAGATTAAGCATGTTTGACAAGTCTGGAACTAATCAGATTGATGTATATATTTAACACTTAAAAGTATTTGCCTGTTCTGAATCCACATCTACAAATACAGCATGTTTGACAAGTCTGGAACCATTCATATTTATGTATATATTGTAACATTGAGAAGTATTGTCTGTTCTGAACCCACAGCCATATGCCACAACCTTTCCCGTCATTGAAGTGGAGGATATGACAAATTCTATTTACTTCCTTCTGGATCATCTCGGAATAAAGAAGGTACAACTGTCTGTGTTTGTGTTTGTTTCACAATGAAAGAACTGTTGTGTGAAATGACTGGCACCTTGCCGCCTTGACATACAATAGTTTCTAACATGGAGTTACGGTTCTCCATAGCATAAAGACTCTTCTGAATGTAGAGACCATGTGTTGCCCATGCAACATGACCCCTCTCTTGGCCTGCCTAGTTTACTGCAGATGAAAGGTAACACCAATACATCCAGAACAAGACAAGCTGCTGAAGCTGCCAGATCAGCAAAGCAATGCTCTAGCTGTCGGAGCTTCGATCCTAGTCCAGTTGCAGACCAAGGCTTAGGGCCTTAGGTTGTATTTTCTTGCACTAGGATAAGGCTTGTACCCTCTCAATTGTGCTCCTTCACCCACAGCCATTGGTACAATGTGGGGTGTCAGGTTTAGTGAGCCCTGCCCAACATTTGGTGCTAACAGAAAATAGGTAACGCCGTCTACTGTCATACGGTAGCTCAGTCATATCTGACTAAGACTTTACGTATTGTGAAATAAAGAAGGTATAATTGACTGCAGTTGTGTATGTTTCACAATCAAACAACTTTTGTGTGGTTGCATTGTGGGAACCAGAATCTTGTTAATTGTAAATGCCACCTTTAGGCTATGCCATACATAAGTTAGTTAGTTGCATGTCCATTACAGTACATTACAATCAACCCCAGCATTTATTAGCTGTTTGTGATTTACCAGGCAGTTGTTTAGTTTAGAAGTTTGCTTTCTGAACATCCGAATCATTACACCATCAAAATCAAATGACTAACAGACAATTTTGAAAATTTTCTGGAATTGATTGGGAAGGACAGATGATGATGAAGGGAACTAGCCACCATAGCTCATGTGTTAGAAAAATTAACACTACACACCATTGGCATAGATCCAGACACGTGGGAAAGATTTGCAACAGACAGATGTTCTAAAAGAAGCGATGTATGAAACGGACTGGTGCTCTTTGAGCGCAATCTATTCAAACAAACTGAGGGTAGGCGGCACAAGCATAAAATGCACTTACTTACTGCAGGACCCGCCTCATCTTACAGATGCGGAAACTGTGACAGAGATTGTCACTCTCGCATTGGACTATACAGTCACCAGCGGTGCTGTCAGGTACCTCCCCAGCGGCACAACTCTATAGTCCTTCAGGACTGAAAGAGACCTACTACTACTACTACTACACACCCCGGTGACAGTATCTACCTTTACTTTTAATGTACACACAGGTCCTATGAGTTTTTTTTACCCTTATTTGAGAAGGCTGGGTGACTGATCTATTACCTTTTGATCTGGGGTAAGCCTTCCATCCTTTTCTGATTGTGTAAAATTCCATAACGTGTACACCATGAATCATACCAGGTCCGCTCAGCTCAGAGGTGGACACTTGGCCTCCTAGCCAACTCCCCACACACTCACCCACTGACACACACACACACTCATGTATGCAAGCACACGCACACACACGTGTGCGCACGTGCGCATACACACTCAGTCACTCACTAACTCACTCACACACTCACTCACTCACTCACTCACACAACACTCACACACCACTCACTCACCCCAACAAACTCACACACACACCACTCACTCACACACACCACTCACTCACCCACACACACACACACACACACCACTCACTCACACACACCACTCACTCACCCACACACACACACACACACCACTCACTCACACACACCACTCACTCACTCACACACACTCACCCACACACACACATACCACTCACTCACACACACACACACACACACACACACACACACGAGAGAGAGAGAGATAGAGATGCACACACATTTGACAGTATTACAGAAGGACTTAGAACTCGTTTACCTGTCTTGAGATCTAGTGGACATATGTTTCCATATTTACATATAACAACCAGCACAAGGTGAGAGAATGTGGGCGGTATCATGCCGGCCGCCTTTACCTCCTGGGACATTACCTGGTACCCAGTTTAGGCTGGCTCAACCAAGGAGCACAGCTTTTAAACAAATCTGCCCCGTTGCAGATCTGAACCCAAGGCCACTGGACTGGGTCAGCCATGGAACCCGGGTTAGTTATACAACAATCCCCTTCATTGGGGGTTCAAATATATAACCACAGAGCCACCGGGCAAGTTGGTCACTGTGTTACCACTGTTCCCCACTTGGCAGCCCGGTCATTTTAGAAGTAGCTTTTATCACAACTAGTACTGCACCACTCTAGGAATAGCATTACCACACCACTCTAGGAATAGCTTTACCACACCTTGTACCACCACACCACTCTAGGAATAGCTTTACCACACCTAGTACTGCACCACTCTAGGAATAGCTTTTACCACACCACTCTAGGAATAACTACCACACCTAGTACTGCACCACTCTAGGAATAGCTTTTACCACACCTATTACCATACCACTCTAGGAATAGCTTTACCACACCTAGTACTGCACCACTCCAGGAATAGCTTTTACCACACCTATTACCACACCACTCTAGGAATAGCTTTTACCACACCTATTACCACACCACTCTAGGAATAGCTTTACCACACCTAGTACCACACCACTCTAGGAATAGCTTTACCACACCTAGTACCACACCACTCTAGGAATAGCTTTTACCACACCTAGTACCACACCACTCTAGGAATAGCTTTTACCACACCTAGTACCTCACCACTCTAGGAATAGCTTTTACCACAGATAGTACCACACATTTACCACATCTAGTATGCACTCTTACCACACCAAGTACCACACCACTCTAGGAATAGCTTTACCACACCACTCTAGGAATAGCTTTACCACACCACTCTAGGAATAGCTTTACCACACCACTCTAGGAATAGCTTTACCACACCACTCTAGGAATAGCTTTACCACACCACTCTAGGAATAGCTTTACCACACCACTCTAGGGATAGCTTTACCACACCATGTACCACCACACCACTCTAGGAATAGCTTTACCACACCACTCTAGGAATAGCTTTACCACACCACTCTAGGAATAGCTTTACCACACCACTCTAGGAATAGCTTTACCACACCACTCTAGGAATAGCTTTACCACACCACTCTAGGAATAGCTTTACCACACTATGTACCACCACACCACTCTAGGAATAGCTTTACCACACCACTCTAGGTATAGCTTTTACCACACCACTCTAGGAATAGCTTTACCACACCAAGTACTGCACCACTCTAGGAATAGCTTTTACCACACCTATTACCACACCAGTCTAGGAATAGCTTTACCACATCTAGTACCACACCACTCTAGGAATAGTTTATCACACCTAGTACCACACCACTCTAGGAATAGCTTTTACCACACATAGTACCACACATTTACCACACCTAGTACCCACTCTTACCATACCCAGTACCACACAACTCTAGGAATAGCTTTTACCACACATAGTACCACACATTTACCACACCTAGTACCACATCACTCTAGGAATAGCTTTTACCACACTAGTACCACACCTCTCTAGGAATAGCTTTTACTACACATAGTACCACACATTTACCACACCTAGTACCCACTCTTACCACACCCAGTTCCACACCACTCTAGGAATAGCTTTTACCACACCACTCTAGGAATAGCTTTTACCACACCTCAATGGGCTGCTTCAGTCTGGTCATGACACATGCCTCCTGGTACATATGTTCTGCAGCTGTATGCCTCTGTGGGATCATCACTGGGAGGGATGCTGTCACTACAGTCTGCTGTCACCCACCCAGAGCGTGTTGGGCGGTGAGTATGATGTATGATACTAGTATCAGATGATGACACAAAAATCAACAAGAGCATAGAAAATGCCCAGAATGTTTTTAACATCATGAAATCAGAATTATCTAGAAAGATTAATAATGCATTAAAATGAGAATTGTTAAATGTTATTTATATTCAACACTACTATATGGCACAGAAGCGTGGACAATGAATAAGCAATTAGAATGTTGAATAGAAGATGTGGATATACAGATGAATATGTCATGTTTCATGGAAACAAAAACAATCAAATGTGGAAGTTCTAGATCACAAGATGTGGAGAAGCATGACCACCCACTCCAGTCGATATGGCAGTTGATGAAAGGTGAAGGTTGATGTTGAGTACGATAGACATGATGCCTTAAAGATTTCTAGGTTGTTGGATCATCACACCGGCTCAGTTCACACAACATCACACAACATCACACAACAGGTAGTTTAGAAATGACACAACCCCATGCAAGCCATCTTCAAGTTTAACCTTTTCACACAACCTCCAGTTGTGCAGAGTTGTCTTCAGCACTTCAAAGCCTGGCAGTGTATACTCTTATGGTGAGATTTACAGTCTCCCAACCAGGTCAAGATGGACATACTCTCCTTCCCACAAAAATCAGTCCTAGCGTAACTAACAAATTTACATGTCTTTTCCTGGTGTCATGATCACCCTAGCCATCCATCAGGTGCCATGCTGATAAGCGTGGGTGGTCATGTTTTGCCATCTCACTCGATCACCAGAGTCGTGGATCAGCATCCTAGCCAGTCAGACAAAATACAGCCCATTAACTGATTCAACGCCATTTCCCATTTCCATGTGACTTCCCATTTGAACTGGGTGAGATTTCACTATACTAGGGTTATTTGTTTTGTTTCATGATATCTTCCGCAATTTCAGTGCTTAGTGAAAGAAATTTTACATTTGTTCATTTGATTGTGACCACGTTTGGTCCAAACCTACGTTTTGTTTGTCACTGAATCAGTTAAACAGTATTCAAATTACAGCTCTCACTGTCAACTTGCCCCTTATACTACTATTTTCTCTTTCATTAATCCCTTCTTGTGTTTTGAATACCAATTAATGACTAAATAAATAATTGTTTACAAGGAGGTCGCGTTGTTTGCTCTATGTTTATCTAATACTGCTTTCTTCTGTAGAGTCTACAGCTGTCTTCTATAAAACAAGTCAGTCCAGGAAAACTGCCAGATGTCACATGGTTTAACCTTTGTACTTGCTTTCTTATTAACTTTTTAATTAGTTTTATACAGTTCCCTTTATCCTGTGTTAAGTGTTGCATCGTTAACTACTGATCTGATTGTCTGTATGTTACATGTATCTCATGTGTTTGTTACAGTGTCTAACAGTAACTGAGTCGTCTGTCTAACAACACTAGATAGCTCTAATCTACCCTCTTGTTATACATCATTGTCTTTTAACTCTGTATGCATTGTGTCTCTAGGTTATGTAGCTGTAATATAGACTGTGATATTGGGCCTATATAGTCACAGTGACTCCAGTACGTGCTTTAACCTTTGTACTCACTTTCTTATTCACTTGTTTATTAATTTTATATAGTTCACATTATCCTGTATACCAGCTCTGTGGCAAAGGGGTTGTGAATGCAATTTGTAATTCTGCATACCACATTCGAAACACAGCTGTGGGTGATTTGGAAGCAGACCGCCTTGCGTTGGTTTCCATACAATGGGATGAGTGCCGGTTCAGAAAGCAATGGCAAACTACTAACGTAAACTTGCCAATAAATCACAAACAGCTACAAAATGCTGGGGTTAACTGCAAGGTCCTGTAAAGGATATGCAACAAACTTTAACTTACAAGTGGTTCTACCCTGCATTCAGACCACAAACCCCCCCATTCTGAGCATTTCCAGCTTAGCACTATATCATTGGCAGCTCCATGGTGAAGGGATTACGGACACAGCTCGCAATCCCATATACCATATTCGAAACACAGCTGTGGGAGATTTGGCAGCAGACTACCTTGCGTTGTTTTTTACAAAATGGTATGGGTGCCGGTCATTCAGAAAGCAATGGCAAACTACTGAACATAAACTTGCCAAGTGTTCACAAACAGCAAAAAAAAAAAATAATTCTGTAGGTGACTGCAACTTCTTGTAAAAAGATATGCAACTAACTGATGTCATTAAGAGATATAAATGTCTTGGTGTAAGCTGTAATTTCTGGTTTTGTTTCCATTACCAGATATAAATGTCTTGGTGTAAGCTCTAATTTCTGGTTTTGTTGGCCTCCCTGTAGACTAGTGACCATATCTGCCTGTGCTCAGTCTCATCCGTCCTCCATTGCCATGAGGTACTTGCAGAGGAAGTGCATCATGTGTGACCCCAACTGGAACAATGGACACTACTATGGGCAGGCCTACCCCAAGGTTGGCATGAAGCTGGCCAGGTAGAGTGGCAGTTATAAGTTGTTTACAACTCTCATGGAGAGATGGAGGAATGGAGAGAGAGTGATGGAAGGAGGAAGTGAGAGAGTGATGGAGGGAGGGAGAGAGAGTGATGGAGTGAGGGAGAGAGAGTGATGGAGGGAGGGAGAGAGAGGGATTGAGAGAGAGTGTGATGGAGGGATGGAGAGAGAGTGTCATGGAGGGATGAAGAGAGAGAGAGTGATGGAGGGAGGGAAAGAGAGTGTGATGGAGGGAGGGAGAGTGGAGGGATGGAGAGAAAGTGTGATGGAGGGAGAGAGAGAGTGATGGAGGGAAGGAGAGAGAGTGTGATGGAGGGAGGGAGAGAGTGATGGAAGGAGGGAGAGAGAGGGATTGAGAGAGAGTGTGATGGAGGGATGGAGAGAGAGTGTGATGGAGGGATGAAGAGAGAGAGAGTGATGGAGGGAGGGAAAGAGAGTGTGATGGAGGGAGGGAGAGGGATGGAGGGATGGAGAGAAAGTGTGATGGAGGGAGAGAGAGAGTGATGGAGGGAGGGAGAAAGAGTGTGATGGAGGGATGGAGAGAGAGAATGTGATGGAGGGAGGGAGAGTGATGGAGGGATGGAGAGAGAGTGTGATGGAGAGAGAGTGTGGTGGAGGGAGAGAGAGGGATGGAGAGAGAGTGTGATGAAGAGAGAGTGATGGAGGGAGAGTGATGGAGGGATGGAGAGAGATAGTGTTGATGGAGGGATGGAGAGAGAGTGTGATGGGGAGAGAGAGAATGATGGAGGGATGGAGAGAGAGTAATGGAGGGAGGGAGAGAGGGAGAAAGAGTGTGATGGAGGGATGGAGAGAGAGTGTAGATGGAGGGAGAGAGAGTGATGGAGTGAGGAAGAGAGTGGTGGAGGGAGGGAGAGAGTGTGAGACAGAGAGTGTGATGGAGGGAATGAGAGAGTGATGGAGGGAGATTGTGATGGAGGGAGGGAGAGAATGAAGGGATGGAGAGAGAGGGATTGAGAGAGTGTGATGGAGGAATGGAGAGAGAGTGTGATGGAGGTAGAGAGTGTGATGGAGGGATGGAGAGAGAGCGTGTTGGAGGGAGAGAGAGTGATGGAGCGTGGGAGAGAGATATGGAGGCAGAGAGATGGAGGGAGGTAGAGAGATATGGAGAGAGAGGGATGGAGAGAAACATAGACAGAGTGAAGGAAGGAGAGAGTATATGTGTATGAGTAAATTTTTGCTAGTGTGTTTGTGATTATGAGTGGGCATTTTTGTATACGAGGGGGCGTGTGTTTGTGTGTTATTGAGTAGGTGTATAACAGTGAGAGTTTGTGTAAATAATGTATGTATGGCTGGTTGCGGCATGTGTGAGTGTCTGTGTATGTGTGTGCCTGCCTGTCTGTTAGTATGGTAATATGCATTATGGTCACAGCACTCATTTGACAATGTTTTTTTCTATGTGAATGTAACATGGCCGGTAGATAATTGATGTAAGAAAGATGAGTGACTGGAAGGGCAGAATGTATGACAGGCCTGTGTGCCCAATTTGTGACCCTTTAAGAATAAATTTGTTAATTTGTTCTCTTATCTCTTTGTATTGTGCATGTCTGTGTGCCCATCCATCTGTCCGTCTATCATGTCAATTCTTTCTGCCTATGGTGTGTCTGCCTGTGATGTGTCTGTCTGTGATGTGTCTACCTGTGATGTACAGTGTCTGCCTGTGATGTGTATGTGATGTGTCTGCCTGTGATGTGATGTGTCTGCCTGTGATGTGTCTGTCTGTGATGTGTCTACCTGTGATGTAAAGTGTCTGCCTGTGATGTGTCTGTCTGTGATGTGTCTGCCTGTGATGTGTCTGTCTGTGATGTGTCTGTTTGTGATGTGTCTACCTGTGATGTAAAGTGTCTGCCTGTGATGTGTATGTGATGTGTCTGCCTGTGATGTAAAGTGTCTGCCTGTGATGTGTATGTGATGTGTCTGTCTGTGATGTGTCTACATGTGATGTAAAGTGTCTGCCTGTGATGTGTATGTGATGTGTCTGCCTGTGATGTAAAGTGTCTGCCTGTGATGTGTATGTGATGTGTCTGTGATGTGTCTACCTGTGATGTAAAGTGTCTGCCTGTGATGTGTATGTGATGTGTCTGCCTGTGATGTGATGTGTCTGCCTGTGATGTGTCTGTCTGTGATGTGTCTACCTGTGATGTGATGTGTATGTGATGTGTCTGCCTGTGATGTGTATGTGATGTGTCTGTCTGTGATGTGTCTGTCTGTGATGTGTCTGTCTGTGATGTGTATGTGATGTGTCTGTCTGTGATGTAATGTGTCTGCCTGCAATGTGTCTGTCTGTGATGTAATGTGTCTGCCTGTGATGTAATGTGTCTGCCTGTGATGTAATGTGTCTGCCTGTGATGTAAAGTGTCTGCCTGTGATGTGTATGTGATGTGTCTGTGATGTGTCTGCCTGTGATGTGATGTGTCTGCCTGTGATGTGTCTGTCTGTGATGTGTCTACCTGTGATGTAAAGTGTCTGCCTGTGATATGTATGTGATGTATCTGTCTGTGATGTGTCTACCTGTGATATAAAGTGTCTGCCTGTGATGTGTATGTGATGTGTCTGCCTGTGATGTGATGTGTCTGCCTGTGATGTGTCTGTCTGTGATGTGTCTACCTGTGATGTAAAGTGTCTTCCTGTGATGTGTATGTGATGTGTCTGCCTGTGATGTGTCTGCCTGTGATGTGTCTGTCTGTGATGTGTCTGCCTGTGATGTAATGTGTCTGTCTGTGATGTGTCTGTCTGTGATGTAATGTGTCTGCCTGCGATGTGTCTGTCTGTGATGTAATGTGTCTGCCTGTGATGTGTCTGTCTGTGATGTGTCTGTCTGTGATGTAATGTGTCTGCCTGTGATGTGTCTGTCTGTGATGTAATGTGTCTGCCTGCGATGTGTCTGTCTGTGATGTGTCTGCCTGTGATGTGTCTGCCTGTGATGTGTCTGCCTGTGATGTGTCTGTCTGTGGTGTGTCTGTCTGTGATGTGTCTGTCTGTGATGTGTCTGTCTGTGATGTGTCTGTCTGTGATGTGTCTGCCTGTGATGTAAAGTGTCTGTCTGTGATGTGTATGTGATGTGTCTGTCTGTGATGTAATGTGTCTGCCTGCAATGTGTCTGTCTGTGATGTGTCTGCCTGTGATGTAATGTGTCTGCCTGTGATGTAAAGTGTCTGCCTGTGATGTAATGTGTCTGCCTGTGATGTAATGTGTCTGCCTGTGATGTAAAGTGTCTGCCTGTGATGTGTATGTGATGTGTCTGTCTGTGATGTAATGTGTCTGTCTGCAATGTGTCTGTATGTGATGTGTCTGTCTGTGATGTAATGTGTCTGCCTGCAATGTGTCTGTCTGTGATGTGTCTGCCTGTGATGTAATGTGTCTGCCTGTGATGTGTCTGTCTGTGATGTAATGTGTCTGCCTGTGATGTGTCTGACTGTGATGTAAAGTGTCTGCCTGTGATGTGTATGCGATGTGTCTGTCTGTGATGTGTCTGTCTGTGGTGTGTCTGCCTGTGATGTGTCTGTCTGTGATGTGTCGGTCTGTGATGTGTCTGCCTGTGATTTAAAGTGTCTGCCTGTGATGTGTATGTGATGTGTCTGTCTGTGATGTAATGTGTCTGCCTGCAATGTGTCTGTCTGTGATGTAATGTGTCTGCCTGTGATGTAAAGTGTCTGCCTGTGATGTAAAGTGTCTGCCTGTGATGTAATGTGTCTGCCTGTGATGTAATGTGTCTGCCTGTGATGTAAAGTGTCTGCCTGTGATGTGTATGTGATGTGTCTGTCTGTGATGTAATGTGTCTGCCTGCAATGTGTCTGTATGTGATGTGTCTGTCTGTGATGTAATGTGTCTGCCTGCAATGTGTCTGTCTGTGATGTGTCTGCCTGTGATGTAATGTGTCTGCCTGTGATGTGTCTGTCTGTGATGTAATGTGTCTGCCTGCAATGTGTCTGCCTGTGATGTAATGTGTCTGCCTGTGATGTGTATGTGATGTGTCTGCCTGTGATGTGTCTGCCTGTGATGTAATGTGTCTGCCTGTGATGTGTATGTGCTGTGTCTGCCTGTGATGTGTATGTGATGTGTCTGCCTGTGAGGTGTATAACAGTGAGAGTTTGTGTAAATAATGTATGTATGGCTGGTTGCGGCATGTGTGAGTGTCTGTGTATGTGTGTGCCTGCCTGTCTGTTAGTATGGTAATATGCATTATGGTCACAGCACTCATTTGACAATGTTTTTTTCTATGTGAATGTAACATGGCCAGTAGATAATTGATGTACGAAAGATGAGTGACTGGAAGGGCAGAATGTATGACAGGCCTGTGTGCCCAATTTGTGACCCTTTAAGAATAAATTTGTTAATTTGTTCTCTTATCTCTTTGTATTGTGCATGTCTGTGTGCCCATCCATCTGTCCGTCTATCATGTCAATTCTTTCTGCCTATGGTGTGTCTGCCTGTGATGTGTCTGTCTGTGATGTGTCTACCTGTGATGTACAGTGTCTGCCTGTGATGTGTATGTGATGTGTCTGCCTGTGATGTGATGTGTCTGCCTGTGATGTGTCTGTCTGTGATGTGTCTACCTGTGATGTAAAGTGTCTGCCTGTGATGTGTCTGTCTGTGATGTGTCTGCCTGTGATGTGTCTGTCTGTGATGTGTCTGTTTGTGATGTGTCTACCTGTGATGTAAAGTGTCTGCCTGTGATGTGTATGTGATGTGTCTGCCTGTGATGTAAAGTGTCTGCCTGTGATGTGTATGTGATGTGTCTGTCTGTGATGTGTCTACATGTGATGTAAAGTGTCTGCCTGTGATGTGTATGTGATGTGTCTGCCTGTGATGTAAAGTGTCTGCCTGTGATGTGTATGTGATGTGTCTGTGATGTGTCTACCTGTGATGTAAAGTGTCTGCCTGTGATGTGTATGTGATGTGTCTGCCTGTGATGTGATGTGTCTGCCTGTGATGTGTCTGTCTGTGATGTGTCTACCTGTGATGTGATGTGTATGTGATGTGTCTGCCTGTGATGTGTATGTGATGTGTCTGTCTGTGATGTGTCTGTCTGTGATGTGTATGTGATGTGTCTGTCTGTGATGTAATGTGTCTGCCTGCAATGTGTCTGTCTGTGATGTAATGTGTCTGCCTGTGATGTAATGTGTCTGCCTGTGATGTAATGTGTCTGCCTGTGATGTAAAGTGTCTGCCTGTGATGTGTATGTGATGTGTCTGTGATGTGTCTGCCTGTGATGTGATGTGTCTGCCTGTGATGTGTCTGTCTGTGATGTGTCTACCTGTGATGTAAAGTGTCTGCCTGTCATATGTATGTGATGTATCTGTCTGTGATGTGTCTACCTGTGATATAAAGTGTCTGCCTGTGATGTGTATGTGATGTGTCTGCCTGTGATGTGATGTGTCTGCCTGTGATGTGTCTGTCTGTGATGTGTCTACCTGTGATGTAAAGTGTCTTCCTGTGATGTGTATGTGATGTGTCTGCCTGTGATGTGTCTGCCTGTGATGTGTCTGTCTGTGATGTGTCTGCCTGTGATGTAATGTGTCTGTCTGTGATGTGTCTGTCTGTGATGTAATGTGTCTGCCTGCGATGTGTCTGTCTGTGATGTAATGTGTCTGCCTGTGATGTGTCTGTCTGTGATGTGTCTGTCTGTGATGTAATGTGTCTGCCTGTGATGTGTCTGTCTGTGATGTAATGTGTCTGCCTGCGATGTGTCTGTCTGTGATGTGTCTGCCTGTGATGTGTCTGCCTGTGATGTGTCTGCCTGTGATGTGTCTGTCTGTGGTGTGTCTGTCTGTGATGTGTCTGTCTGTGATGTGTCTGTCTGTGATGTGTCTGTCTGTGATGTGTCTGCCTGTGATGTAAAGTGTCTGTCTGTGATGTGTATGTGATGTGTCTGTCTGTGATGTAATGTGTCTGCCTGCAATGTGTCTGTCTGTGATGTGTCTGCCTGTGATGTAATGTGTCTGCCTGTGATGTAAAGTGTCTGCCTGTGATTTAATGTGTCTGCCTGTGATGTAATGTGTCTGCCTGTGATGTAAAGTGTCTGCCTGTGATGTGTATGTGATGTGTCTGTCTGTGATGTAATGTGTCTGTCTGCAATGTGTCTGTATGTGATGTGTCTGTCTGTGATGTAATGTGTCTGCCTGCAATGTGTCTGTCTGTGATGTGTCTGCCTGTGATGTAATGTGTCTGCCTGTGATGTGTCTGTCTGTGATGTAATGTGTCTGCCTGTGATGTGTCTGACTGTGATGTAAAGTGTCTGCCTGTGATGTGTATGCGATGTGTCTGTCTGTGATGTGTCTGTCTGTGGTGTGTCTGCCTGTGATGTGTCTGTCTGTGATGTGTCTGTCTGTGATGTGTCTGCCTGTGATTTAAAGTGTCTGCCTGTGATGTGTATGTGATGTGTCTGTCTGTGATGTAATGTGTCTGCCTGCAATGTGTCTGTCTGTGATGTAATGTGTCTGCCTGTGATGTAAAGTGTCTGCCTGTGATGTAAAGTGTCTGCCTGTGATGTAATGTGTCTGCCTGTGATGTAATGTGTCTGCCTGTGATGTAAAGTGTCTGCCTGTGATGTGTATGTGATGTGTCTGTCTGTGATGTAATGTGTCTGCCTGCAATGTGTCTGTATGTGATGTGTCTGTCTGTGATGTAATGTGTCTGCCTGCAATGTGTCTGTCTGTGATGTGTCTGCCTGTGATGTAATGTGTCTGCCTGTGATGTGTCTGTCTGTGATGTAATGTGTCTGCCTGCAATGTGTCTGCCTGTGATGTAATGTGTCTGCCTGTGATGTGTATGTGATGTGTCTGCCTGTGATGTGTCTGCCTGTGATGTAATGTGTCTGCCTGTGATGTGTATGTGCTGTGTCTGCCTGTGATGTGTATGTGATGTGTCTGCCTGTGAGGTGTATAACAGTGAGAGTTTGTGTAAATAATGTATGTATGGCTGGTTGCGGCATGTGTGAGTGTCTGTGTATGTGTGTGCCTGCCTGTCTGTTAGTATGGTAATATGCATTATGGTCACAGCACTCATTTGACAATGTTTTTTTCTATGTGAATGTAACATGGCCAGTAGATAATTGATGTACGAAAGATGAGTGACTGGAAGGGCAGAATGTATGACAGGCCTGTGTGCCCAATTTGTGACCCTTTAAGAATAAATTTGTTAATTTGTTCTCTTATCTCTTTGTATTGTGCATGTCTGTGTGCCCATCCATCTGTCCGTCTATCATGTCAATTCTTTCTGCCTATGGTGTGTCTGCCTGTGATGTGTCTGTCTGTGATGTGTCTACCTGTGATGTACAGTGTCTGCCTGTGATGTGTATGTGATGTGTCTGCCTGTGATGTGATGTGTCTGCCTGTGATGTGTCTGTCTGTGATGTGTCTACCTGTGATGTAAAGTGTCTGCCTGTGATGTGTCTGTCTGTGATGTGTCTGCCTGTGATGTGTCTGTCTGTGATGTGTCTGTTTGTGATGTGTCTACCTGTGATGTAAAGTGTCTGCCTGTGATGTGTATGTGATGTGTCTGCCTGTGATGTAAAGTGTCTGCCTGTGATGTGTATGTGATGTGTCTGTCTGTGATGTGTCTACATGTGATGTAAAGTGTCTGCCTGTGATGTGTATGTGATGTGTCTGCCTGTGATGTAAAGTGTCTGCCTGTGATGTGTATGTGATGTGTCTGTGATGTGTCTACCTGTGATGTAAAGTGTCTGCCTGTGATGTGTATGTGATGTGTCTGCCTGTGATGTGATGTGTCTGCCTGTGATGTGTCTGTCTGTGATGTGTCTACCTGTGATGTGATGTGTATGTGATGTGTCTGCCTGTGATGTGTATGTGATGTGTCTGTCTGTGATGTGTCTGTCTGTGATGTGTATGTGATGTGTCTGTCTGTGATGTAATGTGTCTGCCTGCAATGTGTCTGTCTGTGATGTAATGTGTCTGCCTGTGATGTAATGTGTCTGCCTGTGATGTAATGTGTCTGCCTGTGATGTAAAGTGTCTGCCTGTGATGTGTATGTGATGTGTCTGTCTGTGATGTGTATGTGATGTGTCTGCCTGTGATGTGTCTGCCTGTGATGTAATGTGTCTGCCTGTGATGTGTATGTGCTGTGATGTGTATGTGATGTGTCTGCCTGTGATGTGTCTGCCTGTGATGTGTATGTAATGTGTCTGCCTGTGATGTGTATGTGATGTGTCCGCCTGTGATGTGTATGCCTGTGATGTGTATGTGATGTGTCTGCCTGTGATATGTGTGCCTGTGATATGTGTGTATGTGATGTGTTTGCCTGTGATGTAATGTGTCTGCCTGTGATGTGCCTGCCTATGATATATCTGCATGTGATGTGTCTGCCTGTGATGTGTCTGTCTGTGATGTGTCTGCCTGTGATGTGTCTGCCTGTGATGTGTCTGCCTGTGGTGTGTCTGTCTGTGGTGTGTCTGTCTGTGATGTGTCTGTCTGTGATGTGTCTGTCTGTGATGTGTCTGTCTGTGATGTGTCTGCCTGTGATGTGTCTGCCTGTGATGTGTCTGCCTGTGATGTAAAGTGTCTGCCTGTGATGTGTATGTGATGTGTCTGTCTGTGATGTAATGTGTCTGCCTGCAATGTGTCTGTCTGTGATGTGTCTGCCTGTGATGTAATGTGTCTGCCTGTGATGTAAAGTGTCTGCCTGTGATGTAATGTGTCTGTCTATGATGTAATGTGTCTGCCTGTGATGTAAAGTGTCTGCCTGTGATGTGTATGTGATGTGTCTGTCTGTGATGTAATGTGTCTGCCTACAATGTGTCTGTATGTGATGTGTCTGTCTGTGATGTAATGTGTCTGCCTGCAATGTGTCTGTCTGTGATGTGTCTGCCTGTGATGTAATGTGTCTGCCTGTGATGTGTCTGTCTGTGATGTAATGTGTCTGCCTGCAATGTGTCTGCCTGTGATGTAATGTGTCTGCCTGTGATGTGTATGTGATGTGTCTGCCTGTGATGTGTCTGCCTGTGATTTAATGTGTCTGCCTGTGATGTGTATGTGCTGTGTCTGCCTGTGATGTGTATGTGATGTGTCTGCCTGTGATGTGTATGTGATGTGTCTGCCAGTGATGTGTATGTAATGTGTCTGTCTGTGATGTGTATGTGATGTGTCTGGCTGTGATGTGTCTGCCTGTGATATGTGTGCCTGTGATGTGTCTGCCTGTGATGTAATGTGTCTGCCTGTGATGTGTATGTGATGTGTTTGCCTGTGATGTAATGTGTCTGCCTGTGATGTGTATGTGATGTGTTTGCCTGTGATGTAATGTGTCTGCCTGTGATGTGCCTGCCTATGATATATCTGCCTGTGATATGTGTGCCTGTGATATGTGTGCCTGTGATGTGTTTGCCTGTGATGTAATGTGTCTGCCTGTGATGTGTCTGCCTGTGATGTGTATGTGATGTGTCTGCCTGTGATATGTGTGCCTGTGATATGTGTGCCCATGATGTGTCTGTCTTTGGTGTGTCTGCCTGTGATGTGCCTGCCTATGATATATCTGCCTGTGATATGTGTGCCTGTGATGTGCCTGCCTGTGATGTGTCTGCCTGTGATGTGCCTGCATGTGATGTGTCTGTCTTTGGTGTGTCTGCCTGTAATGTGTCTGTCTGTGATGTTCCTGTCTGTGATGTGTCTGTCTGTGATGTGTTTGCCTGTGATGTGTTTGCCTGTGATGTGTTTATCTGCCTATGTTAAATTTATGTAAGATAGCAAGAGAAGATTCTTCACAGCCTTTCATCTAGGCATGGGAAAATATCAGCTTATTGTGTTCCTGGCCACAAGATATGGAGAGCAATGATCACCTATGCCAGTTGGCAAGTTGCTTGCTGTTGATCTGTATCTTCAACATTTCCTGCCTTCATTTGTTTTTTCTTATATCTTTAAAGGCTATTCATTCTCTCTCTCTTTTTGTCTCTCCCAAATCCCCGCTGACCCACACATTCACTCTCTCTCATACTATCAAAATCAACTCAAACCGGTCTGTTTCCAAATCGCCTGCAACTCATTTCTCTCTCTCTCTCTCTCCTTGTTTTTCATCTGTCTATGCATCTATCTGTTCCAACATAGATCAGAAGTAAACAATATATTTCCATGTAACACAGTCAGGACAAAACTAAATAGTATATTTATTATAAAACTCTATTTATGTTTTCAGAGAGATTGCAACCATAACATACCGTAGTGGTCCAGAATGGAACCAAAGATTTGGTCGAAATCGCATAAGTGATGACCCTCCCTCTCTGTGTCCGACTTTCCTGATTGAGTCGTACCTAGAGCATCAGGGTGAAAGTTTCAGCACCAAATATGATCCTAATTCCCTTCTGTACATCTCCAAGGTACGTTTGTTGAGTGCTGTCTCCAGTTACTGATGTTGATTGTACATCTCTTGTAGGTGTGTTGAGTGTTGTGCTGGAATGCAATAAATATCATCTGCAGTTATTAAAACTGTTCCAGTATACACCAGCATTGGTGCTTAATTCATTAATTAAAAACATTAATTAGTTAATTATAGCCCAAATGATTATTATAGTATAGTCCACATGATATTTATAGCCCAAATGATAGTTAGGTATAGCCCAAATGATAGATATAGTCCAAATGATAGTTAGGTATAGCCCAAATGATAGGTATAGCCTAAATGATAGTTAATTATAGCCCAAATTATATTTGTAGCTCAAATGACAGTTATTTATAGCCCAAATGATAGTTATTTATAGCCCAAATGATAGTTACTTATAGTTGGGCAAGGCCCAAGGTTTGTACCAGAATACGATCAGTGTTGCCATTAATGGGTTGTGCTCAATCTTCAAACCTCAAATCCCGAAACCATCAAACAAATAAGTTACGTATAGCCCAAATGACAGTTATTTATAGCCCAAATGATATCAATCATGCGCCATGCCGGAAAGCATGGGCGGTCATAACTCGCCATTTCACTCGATCACCAGAGTCGTGGATCAGTTCAGTGTCCCTGTCTCATCCATGCCATGTGGCCAAGCCATCCAGGTATTTTCCTCTCGGTCTTCCTCTTAGTCTGTTCCCTTCGATCTTGCCAGTTGTCACTAAGTTCTACAATCCATTTCTTCTCATAACATGTTCAGAAAATTTTGACTGTCTATGTCTAATTTCTCTAATCAGTTTACAATGTTCATTTGTCTCCTGTAGTACTTGGTCATTGGTTTTTCTGTCTGTCCATGGTATTCTTTGCATTTTCCTCAGAAACCACATTTATGTAGCCATCAGATGTTTTTCAGCTTGACTGCTCATTGTCCAAGTTTCACATCCATACAAAAGAACAGGCTCTAGGTATCCCCTCATCGCTCTTTTTCTCGTTTCAGTTGACATCTTTTTATTGGTCAGATTGTTTTTCATCTTGCTAAAGGCTACTTTTGCCATGGCGATTCTTGTTCTAATTTCTTCAAGGCATCTCCCATCAGATGTTATGATTGTTCCGAGATAATTGTACTGATTCACTTGTTGAAGAATATTTCCATTTAATTGTATATTACAATGTGGTATTTCGTTCTTCCTAGTGACGACCATAACCAGAGTCTTTTTACAATTTAATTCTAACCCCAGCTGCTCACTGTGTACAACAACCGCATCTACTAATTGTTGCAGATCCTGCTCATTGTCTGCAATCAATACTGTATCTGCATATCTAATGTTATTGATGTTTCATCCTCCAAAGCTGATTCCATTTATATCTTCTACATTTCTGGAAATATTTTCACTGTATAGGGAAAAAAGATCTGGAGACATTACACATCCCTAACACCTCTCTTAATAGTCTGATATTGTCCCACTTCATTATCAATCCTTATGGCAGCTTGTTGTTTCCAATATATGTCTTTTCCATCAATTTGTAGATCTGCAAGCATATCCACCATGTTGACATGTCTAACTCTATCAATAGCCTTTGTGTAGTCAATAAAGCAAAGATGTATATCCTTGTTTACTTCTATAGCACATTCAATAACTGTTCGCAGCATATACACAGCATTTACTGTACCCTTTCCTTCTACAAACCTACATTGTTCTTCCCCTATTTCAGGTTGTATTTTCTTCCTCACTCTTTGCATGATAATTCTTAGCAAAATCTTTGTGATGTGACTCATTATATTAATTGTTCTATGTTGATCACATTCCAAGGCTCCTGATTTCTTTGGGATTGCAATAAACACAGAGTTACATAATTCAGAAGGTATATCTCCAGTATCATATAATTTGTTCAGCAGTCTGGTGACTTGATCTATTCCATATTCTTCTAAAGCTTTAATCATTTCTGTTGTGATGTTATCTGCACCGGGGGCCTTGCCAGCTTTCATATGCTTAAGAACATTTCGAACCTCCATCTTCAAAATTGGCGGCCCTTCGTTATTAACTCTAATATCATACTGTTCCTCTCTGTTATCATCATAAAGGTGTTTCACATAATCTGTCCGTCCATACATGAGAATCTGATCTTTTTCTATTATGATTTTGCCATCTTTAGTTTTTAGACAGCCTGCTGATGTACTTGTTCTTTTATTAGTAAGTTCCTGAATTCTTTTGTGCACTAATTTGGTAATTTGACTGTTGTATTGTTTTTCAATTTCTAAGCACTTTTCCTCAAGCCATGCTTCTTTTGCCTCCTTACATAATATTCTGACTTGTCTGTGAATTTCTTCATATTTGGCAGAATTATTTTTGTTAAGTCTTCTTGTTTCCATTAGGTGTAAAATTTCTTCAGTCATCCATTTCTTACGACCCACCTTCTTTAATTTTGGAATAGTTGTTTCTGCAGCCAAACTGATTGAATTCTTCAACATTTCCCATTGATCATCCACATCCTGGAATAGGATCTCTAGATCAGACAATATATCAAATCTGTTCTGTTCTTCTATGTTGAATTTGTTTTGTATTTCCTTGTCATTACTCAATGTACACAAATCATATTTAGTGTTTCCTGTTATATACTTGGCTTTCTTCAACTTTATCCTCAATGTTCCTGTGAGTAATCTGTGGTCACTATAACAATCAGCACTGGGAACTGTTTTTGCTAGTGTTAACGTGTTTCTAAATCTTCTGCTAATCAGAATGTAGTCAATCTGGTTTCTAATCCTGCTATCAGGACTCCTCCATGTCCATAATCTTCTAGGGTGTTGTTTGAACCAGGTGTTTCCTACAATCATTTCCTGTTCTTTTGCTCACTCTACGAGTCTGTATCCTCTTTCATTTCTCTCTCCTAAACCAAATTATATGCATAGTCCAAATTAGTTATTTATAGCCCAAATGAAGTTATTTATACTCCAAAGCTATAGTTATATTCCAAATGACAGTTAGTTATAGCCCAAACAAGATTGTAAATGACGACAGTGACTTATGCACCTTGTGAGATAGGTTTTCTGACTGCAATGTCATTTCAGGCAATGGACTTGTTTGATATATCTGAGGGTTACAGCTCACTTGAAGAAGGACTTTCAAGGGTGAAATGCCCCACCATGGTTATTGGGGTTCAGACTGACATGCTGTTTCCCATCTGGCAACAGCGGGAACTTGCCAATTTACTTCAAAAATCAGGTAAAGCATGTATATTTTGTGTGGCCTTTATTAAATCTTTTTCTGTTACAAATATTTATATAACTTTAATCTTGTTTCTGAGTTGAGTTGAGTCAAGAACTGACATCACAGCACTTGGGACATTCCCTTACATGCTTCGCCCTCATCTGCTACAGCCAGCAAAGAGTCCCACATCCAGCGGCACCAGCTGCAGTCTGACCATATATCTGCCAGTCCCTTCTTCGGAATCCAAGTGTCAGCCAGATTCCCCCGGCCACTCCCCGCAGCACCATTGTGCCCAAGCCGTGATGAACCACCTCTACCCCTGCACCATTCACATGATCCCAAAGGACCACAACCACATCTGCCCCACCATCCACCAATACCCTACCAAGGGGTGTGGATCCAGCCATTCCATCCACCTGGCCATCTCCCACCACACCAGCACACCCAGGGGTGAAAATCCAACAGGCGCTGTCCATCTTTGATTGTTGAATGGGAGCCTGCCACTCTGCCTGAAGCATGCCTGTCCTCACCCCTCTCATTTTGTGAGTCTGTCACAACCATGACATGCTTGTGCTACCTGTGACCGCCTCCACCCCCACTCCCTGATGCTGTGGCTGCCTCCACCCCCACCTGCCGTGGCATAATTTGCCAGGCCCTCCCGCACCAAACACTGCTCACCAACTTTCGCCATGAAACCCCTAAGCACTGCCCCTACCTCCTAGCACAGAGCTTTCCTTGTAGATGATTATATCATTTGGTCAGATATTTTTTTTTTTTTTTTGGTTCTTTCAAACCTCACCATACCCAGCTTTTGTACTCTTGTAGGCAAGGAATAGAATCATTCCAAGCATATTCATGAGCTCTGCAGACAGGGTGTGCAAAAGATGGGTGTGGATTGTCTACCATCATCATTGCAGCGACTCCTGCGGGTTTACACCATACTAAATGTTCATCCCTCAACAGACTTTCTTACAGGGGACATGCTAGTATATACATGGCTAGCACAATTGCTTTGACTCTCTTGCAATCTCACAGCATACAATACGTTAAGTTCTCAACAGCTTCATCACAGAGGAAACCATGGTCAATCCTCCTCTTATTAGCCAAACTTATGTCTTGCTTCCAGGATGTCCTCTGGGAGGTGAAGAGAGGTCTCAGTCTCAGTATAGTTTCCCACTCTGTATCTCTGCGGTCCACATATCTTAAATAGCAAATGTACGTGTGACTACAGCATTAATTAGCGGGCATGTTAGCAAAGTTGATAGGGAACTGCTGATAATGTCTTGAGCATGGTCGTATGAGGGTTTGATGCCTGGGCTCATCACTTGCTAAATGAAGGAAAGATTAGTCACCTATTCCTCTGCGCATTCAGGCCCATAAAATATGAAGGCCCTATCACATCACTGCTCCGTAGCAGAAAACTGCATTGGGACAAATGTATTTTTATTATTTTAAAACATTTTTGAGATATACTCTTAAATCCATATACATGGAGAAGTCAGTAATAAATTTACAAACAGATATATTAAAAACACCGGCTCCATGGCTAAAGGCTTGCGAATATGGTTCGTGAGCCGCTTACCAGATGTTCGAAGCTCAGCTGCGACCGATTTGTGCAGCAGACCGTGTCGCGTTGTGTTATAATGTGCTGGTATGGGAGCCGGTCATTCAGAAAGCAATGGCAAACTACTGAACGTAACACTTGCCTAGTACATCAACAGCAGCTGAAAAATGCTAGTGTTGACTGCAACGTCCCGTAAGGGATACGCAACAAAATTTATTTTATATATATTAAAAACAAATAAATCAGATGTCATCTCTAAAACCATATATATTATTGTAGTCATAAACTGTATTTTGGTCTCTGTGACCGCAGGCTTGTGAGAGCCGCTTACAAGGTGTTTGAAATGCAGCAGTGACCGATTCAGCAGTGGACCGTGTCCCGTTGTGTTATAACGTGTTGGTATGGAAGCCGATCGTTCAGAAAACATTGGCAAACTACTGAACGTAAAATTTGCCCAGGAATCACGAACAGCAAAAAATTGCTGGGGTTGACTGCTACATTCGTAAAAGGATATGCAACTTTAAAAAAAAAAGAACTCTATTTATCACATTCTGTAAACAGTTAAGGTAGCTGCATGGCAGTATCTGTCATGAGAGAGTGAAGTTTGTACACATGTTCTAGGTCCCAGCATAATGACGCCTGTATGTTCCTGATGACGATAATACTAGCAAAGAGTTAAAGATTTGTTGCATATCCGTTACAGGACATCACAGTCACCCCCCAGCATTTTTTGGCTGTTTGTGATTCCTTGGCAAGTTTACGTTTAGTAGTTTTCCATTGCTTTCTGAACAACCGGCACTCATAGAATTGTATGAAAACAGCGCAAAGCGGTCTGCTGCCAAATCATCCATATCTGTGTTTCAAATGGTCATGTGAGATTATAAATTGCATTCGTAACCACAGCACCTTCTGGAAAGATCAATGGGAAAAGAGGCAGAGGCAAACAAATAGAAATGATGTGTGGATGGACTGAGATGGTGGCATGGAAGAATATCATCAGCAGAGTTGATCCAGAAAACCAGAGACCGAGATATTGGAGAGACATGAACGCATACGCCAGCTGGCAGGGTACCTGAGGATGATCTTCAATATGCCGGACAGCATTGAAATAGGATTCTTGACCTTGTTATTACTGAGTTGAACACCGACCACTATTTGCAGGACAGTGCAATAATCATTATGCAGGGTGTATTTTTAATGACTGTGCAGTGTTTGAAAATATTGCTGGTCCAAGTTTTGTGTTTGCCTATTATGTTGCATGAACTTTACAGTGGGTGAATACAAAACTTGGACCGGCAATATTTTCAAACACTGCACAGTCATTAAAAATACACCCTATACCACTATGGCTGTATCAGTGAAATGGGGGTGGGGGATGTCTCTGTGGCAGAGTGGTCAAGCCTTCTGCCCCGGGACATGAAGGTTACAGGTTCACTTCCAGACTCGATCATGTGGTTCACGAGTGCAGTTTTTCAGAGATCTTGGGGGACACTTCTGAAGCTGTTGGGTTTGTGCTCTGTGCTACACTTACAGTTCTGTGAAGAGAAGACTGACCCAGTGCAATGAAGCCAATCCTCTTGTCTTTAAAACCTCCTATTTTTTTGGTTATCTTTTGAGTTGACATTGATAGTTATCCACATTTTCTGTCTGTCCATAAGGTAACGAGCAGGTGACATTTTACGAGCTCAATTCCTTGTATGGCCACGACACCTTTTTGCTGGATCTGAATGGTGTTGGAGCAGCAGTGAAGGTGGGTGTACTGTCATCATCACCACCACCAACATCATTACCACCACCAACATCATTACCACCACTGCCATCATCATCATCAACATCATTACCACCACCACCATCAGCATCACCAGCCTGCAGCATATCCTGTGTAGAGAACCACAGAGCACCTGAAAGCCTCAGCTTTGTCCTAGTTTTCTCCTATCACATAAACTGTTGTAATTCCTCTTTTGCCCTCCTCCCTTTGGTGCACAGACCCTCAACCAACTCACTCCAAGCCCTCCTCCCTGAGCTATCCCATGCGACTCTACCCATGTCCTCCCCATATTGTTCATGTCTGTCTTTGCTTTTCTTCTCTCTGTATTTTTAGATCTTCCTCTATTTCTTTTGCCTTGTGGTTTCCAGACAAAGGCCTTTCTTGTTACGCTGTTCTCAGGTTTTCTCAATGTCCGTCCTATCCAGCCTCTGTCCATCACCTCGTTTTTCTCTGGTATTTGTGTTGTTCTCTCCATGAGCTGTGCATTCATGATTCTGCCATACCCTTATAGTCCTATTCTATGTTGGTACCAATTAATGAATATTTTTAGTTATCACTTATATCTGCCTGTAAGAGGCTAATGAGACTAGAACATTATATACAACAATAAGAAAGAGACAAACAGCTTCCTTTAGTCATGTTATGAAAAGAGAGGCATTGGAGAACATTGTGATGACTGGAAAGATCGAGGGGAAAAGAGGCAGAAGCCAACCAAGATAAATCATGCTGGATGGATTGCGACGGTGTCATGGAGAAATATTATGAGCAAAGTTGATCCAGAATACCAAAGACAGATCTGTGGAGAGACATGAACACTTATGCTGGCATGGCACTTGATGGTGATTATGATTACTTACATTTCCATGAATCAATTTTCCAGTGACTCGTTCCGACTTATGCAATGCCCCATGTTTGGTCCTATATTGTGCATGTGTACAAAACAACACATCGTGTGCTATTATGTCTTTTATGTGTGGTTTAATGCACTAAAGAAATCTGGCTAGATATTTTAGCATGCAACTATATGTTTTATACAAGGTGTGTATATGTTGTCTCTGGTGGACAGCACATGTGGAACTCGGGTCTTCATGGCCCAGGTTGAGGGGAGAACTGCTTAGGAAGACCTTGGGGCTTCGGCCATGACTACAAGCAATTTAACCATGAAGTTCATAGTAACCAAAGCAGCAGTGTGGCTGGAGAGACAGACGTTCACTCATGCATGTCTTCTCAGTGACTCCATGAGCTAGTTAGTTAGTTGACAGATCATCCTCATTGTACTTCGAACCATACAGTCCATAAGAGCTCGGATCCCCTCCTTAGTAAATCGTGTAGCAGCTCACGATCCCAGTTCTGAGTTGGTTTATTAATCTTCTTTGGCTTCCTGCATTGTGATTGTGTGGTGATGAGTATGCTCGGGAAGCTTGAGATAGTTTGGACTGGAAGGCAATGGCTTGAACCTCAGAGGAAGCCAAGACTGTCTAATAGCTGTGTCATTTTTGTGCCAGGACACACAGGTGTAGGAGTAAATGAATGAACAGATAGACTTGCTGGCCTGGACAAGCAGGTTGATGTCCTAATGGAGGTAGGATGAACAAATTACTCAAGGGAAGTGATTCTGCGATGTTAACCAAACTGCAATAATGTCAAGTCAAATGGGCTGAGGCTAGTGAAGAGGAGAGACCAAACAAGATACCTCAAGGGTAGAGGAGGAAATACTGTGTGCATATAAAGATAAATTAATATGTTTCATAATGTTCAATCTGAATTCTAATGAAGCCAATTAATATTGCAGGGTTTCCTAGAAACGGAGCAACGGCAGACGGGTTGGTTGACGAAACACCGCCTGTAAAGGAAGCAGAAACGCTGGGGAAATATGAGAGAAAACTCATGAATATTTGTGGAGTCATCCATCAGAGAGGAATGTTTATAGATTGTGGAGAAGCATCATCATCATCAAGTGCCTTGCCGACTAGCATGGGCAGTGCGCTTCTCCACATCTTACAGTCTCCAACAGTGAAGAAGTCTATAAAAAGAATGTTGTGATAATTGTCTTTCGTAGGAGATTATATTTATGTTGTTTCTATTCAACCTTCAGCTTCTTGTCTTCTTTTGCTGCCAGGTATGTGTTTTAAATGTTTTTACACTGCCTCATGTTTTGGGTGTGCGTGTTCTCACTTTGAACTGGAGCACATGAGGTGCTACTTCTGGTAGTTACTACCACTGGTGAGTGGATTGGACTGATTGTGCATGAGGGTTAGCTTTCCTTATTACGAGTATCTTCCCACCATCAGGCAAGCCCCTCGCTCCGACTTGTAAATTATGTTCCCAGGTCAAGGATGATAAGTCAACATTTTAGTCCAGCTGACCAGTGGGTGGAACGAATCCACTGCGATCAGAAGAGGAAGTTTCAGTGTGTTAAACTCTCAGCCATGTGAGTCATGTGGTGACATGTTTCTATGTCATGATGTAAAGCTACACAGTATTTTTCTTTGTTGTCCCTTATCTCTTTTCCCATTAATCCTACCAGTTGTTACAGTATATTTTAAAATATTTATCAATTGCTCATGATGTGCATGGCAAATGTCCATTGTGTTTTCACTGCTTTTCAAATATATACATTATTAATTGTGGCGGTCCCCAGTATTTTAAACATTCTTCTGTACTGGCACCCTGCCGATAGTTTGTTGATAACCTCTCCACAGCACAAAGCCTGGGCTGAATTTTAGAGACCATGTGTTGCCCATGCAGCATGATCCCTCTCTCAGCAAGGCATTTGATGATGATATGAACAATCAGAGGTCAGTGTGGCTGAGAGGTTTAACACACACGCTTAAACTTCCTGTGCATTGACGATGGATAAGTGGGTTCATTCCATACACCAGTCAGTTAAACTTATCTAGACTTCTTGTTCAGAAAGCAGTAGTAATAAACTACTAAGCAATTATCTAGGGAATCAACCTGGGGGTGATTGCGACATTCTGCAAAGGACATGCAACATTTTAACAAAAAATGAACAAGAAGAATAACCAAAGATGTTACAACCATGAATACTGCCACTACATGTGATGTTTAACAGCATGATAGTACTTTGTGCTACTGTCACTATTTGATCAAATAGCTTGTTTTATTAAACGTGCTTGCAGAGTACATCTTTTGATTTGTGTTTTATGCTTTCACCTGTTTATGTCCACTGTTTAAAGGAAATAAAACATATGCAATTCCACTCTACTTCATGGTCATATCTTGCTCGATTCACAAATGGCCATTCTTCTGAATATTGTTTAGTGAATGAACACATATTTTTTATTATATTTGTAATCCGTTGATAAAACTCAAAATATCTGGAAATTATTATAACCAATAACACATAAAATTTAAACAAAAACACATAAATATGTCATTCATTTCACCATACACTGAGATGACATTAAATGCTTACAGCTTAGCTTACAACTGAATCTCTACATGTCATGACAGACAGAAGCCGACGTACCGCACTAATCATGGTGACAATTAAAGTAAAACTACTGTGTTTGCATGCCCTGGAAATTAGAAGTGTTCAAATTAAAAGTTCTATCAACTGAAAATCGAGAAAGAGTTTGAGGCAATTAAATCTATCATTGGATGGAGGACAAAGAATGGGACAAACAAGCGTCCCAAAAACATTTTTAGGGACACTATTTAATTTTTTTTAAAAATCGGGACTGTCCAGGAAAAACTGGGACACCTGGCAACTAGCCATAGGTTTTGAACCGCATCAAGGCAGATTTGAATGGTTAAAATTGAACCTGATAAATGCCAACCCGTTGGTGCCCTAAAGAGTTGGCCTGTCAGTACAGGTCCCTTTTACACCTGATGGGTCCCGTAAGGTATATGGTGTTTGACCCACATTTCTGTAGACCAACCAGCACTCAGAATGATGTGGTCAGTATCATGCTGACTACCTTTATTTCTCCAGACATGTCCTGGTTCCAGTTTTTAATCTGGGTCGACCTGGCAGCTCAGGACAGTTTGTTTAATAATAAGCCTCGATGGAGATTCAAACACATGACCTTCAGGCTGGCAGGCAGGCACGCTAGCCACTGTGCCATCCCTGGGTATTGGATGCTAGCCCCTTGTTTTATATAGACCAGTCGACGCTGGATAAAACCGTTTGTAGGTGTAACTGCAATATTTCTTGCATGTGATGTGCAATAATATCAATAAAACATATGTACCATTCATGCTTGTGGTGTTTTCGCTGTCTGGGTAGTACACATGTAATCTGACAGTTCTGTGATGTAGTACACATGTAACCTGACAGTTCTCTGATGTAGGATGTTCTCACAAGGAACAAAATGGACGTTGCGGCCAGTCTTCATCAGCACACAAACAAACACACACCAATACAACCACATAAAAAGGGGAGGAGAGAAAGAGGGGTGTTTATTGAAATAGTGGACGTGGGAGACATCGGACCTCACGAGTGTACAAAAGGGGGGAAAGCGTAGCTACGAACAAACGACGAGAGAAGCATAGAGGCAGGCACAAAACAGCATCATAGCCAAGACCACTGTCAAAAGCCTAGAGTGAAACGAGCAATGGCTGACAACACATGTGAAGGCCCCACTTTGAGAACAAGCATGAATTCCTCACGTCACTGCAGCCCTAACTTTGCTTCATGCCTTACAGGATCTGCAAAGACAATGCAGATCTTGCAAAAACCAAAATTGCGATATAAGCTGATTCAAAGCAAAAGAAAAACAGTTTTGTTTTAAAAAGTCACCCGTGTGACTCAGTTTATTAACAAGTAGGATATAAAAGTAACAATAAGAACAAACAGTGACAAAATGGAATGGTTCGATCTTAAAGCTTTAACTGGCAGACCCTAGTTACAGCAACCACGATGACACCGGGTTTGTACATCTATGTGTTTAGACACCCTTCATATCATCATAATTAATTCAGTCTGCCTATTTAACCTATGGAGGTATCCTGTAGCCTAAGTTTAGTCTTTCCTCTTCTACCCTGGAATGTAGAGGTACCTTACACTCTTGTTTAGTCTTTCCTCTTCTACCCTGGTATGTAGAGGTACCTTACAGTCTCCTTTAGTCTTTCCTTTTCTACCCTGGAATGTAGAGGTATCTGCAGTCTTGTTTAGTCTTTCCTCTTCTACCCTGGTATGTAGAGGAACCTTGAAGTCTCCTTTAGTCTTTCCTTTTCTACCCTGGAATGTAGAGGTACCTTACACTCTTGTTTAGTCTTTCCTCTTCTACCTTGGTATGTAGAGGTACCTTAAAGTCTCCTTTAGTCTTTCCTCTTCTACCCTGGAATGTAGAGGTACCTTACACTCTTGTTTAGTCTTTCCTCTTCTACCTTGGTATGTAGAGGAACCTTGAAGTCTCCTTTAGTCTTTCCTTTTCTACCCTGGAATGTAGAGGTATCTGCAGTCTTGTTTAGTCTTTCTTCTTCTACCCTGGAATATAGAGGAACCTTACAGTCTTGTTTAGTCTTTCCTCTTCTACCCTGGAATGTAGAAGTACCTTACAGTCTCCTTTAGTCTTTCCTTTTCTACCCTGGAATCTAGAGGTATCTTCAGTCTTGTTTAGTCTTTCCTATTCCACCCTGGGATGTAGAGGTGCCTTACATTCTTGTTTAGTCTTTCCTCTTCTACCCTGGGATGTAGAGGTACCTTACATTCTTGTTTAGTCTTTTCTCCTCTACCCTAAGGTGTAGAGGTATCTTGTGGTCTTGTTAAGTCTTACCTCAGGGTGTAGATAGATCTTAAGCGTTGTACGCTCAGAGTGTGATCCAAAAGAGATCAGAGCACTAACATATGGCTTCAACTCAGAATAAACTGGTCACTGAATCCAGGCAATCAACGAAAACACAATTATGTCATGCACATCTTGTCATTTGATGTCATGACACCTTGTCATGTTGACATCATGCACATCTTGCCATTTGATGTCATGGCATCTTGTCATGTTGACATCATGCACACCTTGTCAGTAAAGTCTTGTCATTTGTCATTTTGTCATTTGATGTCATGACATCTTTTCATGTTGACATGCACATATTGTCATTTGATGTCATGACATCTTGTCATGTTGACATCATGCACATATTGTCATTTACATATAATTTCAAATACACAATTACTTACCTACATTCTTCCCAACAGTTAAGTATAATTTAAACTGCACAATTAATTATCAACATTCTTCCCGACATGTAAGTATAATTTAAAATGCACAATTACTTATCTACATTCTTCCAGACATTTAAGTATCATTTCAACTGCACAATTAATTTACATTCTTCCAGACAATTTAAGTATAATTTCAAATGCACAATTAATTATCTACATTCTTCATGACATTTAAGTATAATTTAAAATGCACAATTACTTATCTACATTCTTCCAGACATTTAAGTATCATTTCAACTGCACAATTAATTTACATTCTTCCAGACAATTTAAGTATAATTTCAAATGCACAATTAATTATCTACATTCTTCATGACATTTAAGTATAATTTAAACTGCATATATAAATGGAAAATAAATTTATCTAAATTCTTCCCTGCTTTAAGTATATTTTGAACTGCGTATATATAAGTTACAGAATTAATTTATCAACATTCTTCCCAATGTTTGACTACAATTTCAACCGTAGTTTGCCACAGCATGGAACAAAGTCTTGACTGACACTCATAGAAGTAAAGGAAAGTGGTAGAGATCAGAGCACACACTACACAATAAAGCTAAAGGCACTTTCTGACCTGAAACTGTTGCCCCCAAAAGACAACAGCGCTTTGGTTAAGGAACAAATGTGCTTCAACGCGTGGCCAACTACACAAGAAAGGTGTCTTCATGGACCAGGTCTATAACCCATTAGGACCCACAACTATGACATATGGGCAAGTTGTTCCCAGCCATTCCAATAGCAATGTAGTTCTCAGAAATATATTTCTTTGACTGCCAAACCTTAGCTGGAAATCGATGTCAAAGGATGTATCTATGGCCTCACGGGCTGCCTTGCAGCTGATACTCCTCCTCCTTCTTTGTTTGTCCGGAATGTTTGTTTTGGACGCAATTGTGTTGTGCCTGTTTACAGCAGAGCTATGATATTTGCACCTTTCGACCGACACATCCAACTTCTTCAGGCATGTGTTAACCTTCCCGGAGCTAATATTCCTAGTTAGTTTCCACAACACATTTTTTTGGTCTGTAAAACAGCAAACAATGTGTATGAGTCTAGATCTGATTTTATTTCATGAGTTCACGACTCTCAGAGCTCTCGGTCAGATTCAAACTATTATACGGTAAAGTCAGTAAAGGGCCATGTTATGCACACTCAGGTGCACTGTACACGATGTGCTAGATCCATGTTTTAACAGACGACTCGGTGGGTGATGAGGTCAGCATAATGTCAGCCACCTTTGTTTCCCCAGGACATTTCCTGGCAGCCATTTCAGGCTGAGGTTGAACTGGGAGCTCATGTCCATTTAAAAAACAAGCCCTGCTGCAGATTCAAACTCATGACCACCAGGTGGCAGGCGATCATCCAGCCACTGCACTACCATACCTCCCCCCTCCAATTTACATATAAAAAGTAAGTCTTAAAAAGTCTTAAAAGTCAAGAGAATGGACTTCAATGACCAGGTTTTATCCCATATGGGTCGGGCTCTTTCCCCAGGGCAGCCTGCCGAAAGCACAAAGCATGAACTCCATAGCTCCAGCGATGACCCCCAGGAGTCTCTGAGAAAAATGCACTCGCGAACCAAAAGACATAGCCCGGAATGAACCCACAGCCTTCGGCACGCGAGACATACGGCTTGACCACTTCGTCATGGAGACTCCCAAAAAGCAAGTACAAGAAAGACCCTTTTACCCACCCTAAGATGCACAGGATATATGGTGCTAGACCCATATTTGAACAGACCAATCAGCATTTGCTGGGTCATGTGGTCAGTCTCACACCAGCTGCCTTCACTCTCCAAGACATTTCCTGGCACCCATGTCAGGCTGGTTAACCTGGGAGCCCAGGTCCATCTAAAACATCTGCCCCAACCCAGATTTGAACTGACAACCACCAGACCAGCATCTTGCCACTATGCCACCCAAATCTATATACACATATAAAATTATACAATGTAAAAATAGTTCTAATACTCAGTGTATATTGTAAGTACGTCAAAAATATGCAAAAATAGATAAAATGACTGTCAAATTGTCATTCATTGGCACCTTGCCGTCTTAACAGACGATAGTTTGTTACATTGTGCTTCAAAAGACATAATAACTACAACCCATGGCGGTAGCGAATATGACTGATCAGACTAATTTGCACCGTACATGTTCATCTACAATGGATGCAATTGAACACATGGTAATCATTTTCACCCAAAAAAATGGTCATTAAGATATGGAAAGAAAAACATTCAAAGTACAATAAAGCAAACAAAATCACTGTCATGTTTACATTTGTGGAGATGAAGTTATGTTTTTTATAAGGGCTCGCGGTTCTCCCAGGACGAGAGCCGCTGAACCATCAGACAACCCAACCATGTTGAAACAAAAACAAAATCCACCACATAAGTTGCTTTTATTTTCTGAATGTTTCTTCATCTGATTTAATTCCCTCTGTGTTCATTGTCGCTTGTGATTTCATTCCTTTTGTATTTATTGTCCCTTCAGATTTCATTACCTTTTTGCTAACTGTCCCCTGAGATTTCATTCAGTGTGTGCTAACTGCCCCTTCAGATTCCATTCCCTTTATGCTAACTGTTTCTTCAGATTTCATGCCATGTGCTAGCTGTCCCTTCAGATTTCATTCAGTGTGTGCTAACTGTCCCTTCAGAATTCATTCCTTTGTGCTAACTGTCCCTTCAGATTTCATTCAGTGTGTGCTAACTGCCCCTTCAGATTCCATTCCCTTTATGCTAACTGTTTCTTCAGATTTCATGCCATGTGCTAGCTGTTCCTTCAGATTACATTCAGTGTGTGCTAACTGTCCCTTCAGAATTCATTCCTTTGTGCCAACTATCCTTTCAGATTTCATTCCCTTTGTGCTAACTGTCCCTTCAGATTTCATTCTCGGTGTTCTAACTGTCCCTTCAGATTTCATTCTCTTTGTGCTAACTGTTCCTTCAGATTTCATTCTCATCATCACATTGCAGGTCCTTGAAGAGTGTTTAGATCTCTCACCATTTCCCCCACAGGTGCCCTGTCTTGGTACAACATCAGGATTGGCTTGTCCATGCTTCAGGTCCTTTTTTTTCCCGACTCTCAAACGCCTCATAACATTCAAGTTGAACTATTTACTGACTGAATTATCGTGAGGAACAAATTTTTGATAAATGGTACCTTTCCATAAAAAAAAAAAAAAACAAAGACAATTAACAAATACCTTCACATTTGGGCGATTGACATGCCTTCTTCTTGGTCACCATGATGACATTCCAACCATACATCCAGGCTTTGTCATTATAGCCTTACATCCAGGCTTTGTCATTATAGCCTTACATCCAGGCTTTGTCATTATAACCTTACATCCAGGCTTTGTCATTACAGCCATACATCCAGGCTTTGTCATTACAGCCATACATCCAGGCTTTGTCATTACAGCCATACATCCAGGCTTTGTCATTATGACCATACATCCAGGCTTTGTCATTACGGCCATGCCCATACACCCAGGATTTGTCATTACAGCCATACATCCAGGCTTTGTCATTACAGCCATACATCCAGGCTTTGTCATTATAGCCATACACCCAGGCTTTGTCATTACAGCCATACATCCAGGATTTGTCATTACGGCCATACATCCAGGCTTTGTCATTATGGCCATACATCCAGGCTTTGTCATTACAGCCATACATCCAGGCTTTGTCATTACAGCCATACATCCAGGCTTTGTCATTACAGCCATACATCCAGGCTTTGTCATTATGGCCATACATCCAGGCTTTGTCATTATGGCCATACATCCAGGCTTTGTCATTACAGCCATACATCCAGGCTTTGTCATTACAGCCATACATCCAGGCTTTGTCATTACAGCCATACATCCAGGCTTTGTCATTACAGCCATACATCCAGGCTTTGTCATTATGGCCATACATCCAGGCTTTGTCATTACAGCCATACATCCAGGCTTTGTCAACTGTTATGACATGTTTCAAAGAGTTTTCTCAGCATTCAACCTTTCTAACGGCTCCTGATTTACTGTGAGTCTGATCTCTGTTTTGTTCATCTGTTGCGAGACGTGACACAAATTTTGCAGCAACACATTGCTTGTTCAATGTTTCTTTTAAAATCATAAAGCATATATTTTTTATAGATTCATACTTCGACTGACACTTCACAAAACATCAACTGCTTAAATGATATGGCCAACAATATATGTTAACATCAAGTGTTTAAATAACATTATCAACAATATATGTTAAAATCAACTGTTTAAATGATTTGACCATCAATGTATGTTAACATCAACTGTTTAAACGATATGTCTAATCAACTGTTTAAATAAATTGACCACCAACCAATGTTAACATCAACTGTTAAATTATTTGATATGTCAGAGTTGAATGGATGGGAAACAGCAAAAACAATAGACAAACATTCATTAATTGTATCTGTAGAGAATAGACAAACTAAAATGTCATGGTTACATCACTCGTGCGGAGCTCATGAAAAAACTGGCCAAATTTGAATTCTAGAGAAGAGAGTGACACAAGGAATGGCACTAGCAGATGTGATGTCGGAATTCTTTCTGACTGTCTTGTCAAGGAAGGATTATGTGTCAAAATTGTCATGCGTCGAAGTACACTTGTTGCTGCAGTGAGGTGCCGACATCATTTGGAGGTGACAGGTTCGATCCTGGTCAGTAACTATAGATTTAAATTTTTATGTTGTCTAGTGCATCCTCTAGTCTCTGCTCCTTCTTCTCCTTCTATGAGTGCTAAACAATACATGTATTCTTAGTGGCCTCAAAGGATTCGCCAACTGATAAACTTGAAAGTTTATCAAAGGATTCACCAACTGATAAACTTGAAAGTTTATCAAAGGATTCACCAACTAATAAACTTGAAAGTTTATCAAAGGATTCGCCAATTGATAAACTTGAAAGAAACCTAATAATAGGAACATGGAATGTGAGACACCTGGCTTATGATATTGAGACAATTTGAAAGACTTCAGGGGTAAAGTTCTGTACTTGACAAGTAACTAAATAAGAGATAATGAAATGATGATCTTCAAATTACTATTACCAATCATGACCTGAGAATCAGTCCTAAAAATAAGGTTGTATATATTGAAAAAAAACAAAAAAAAACAAACGAGGTTTGAGCACATACAATAAGAGTTAAATGTAATCATGCTGGTTCCCGTGCCTACTCCTTCTGTTTCTTGCGTAGGAATATCTTCTCCAGGCCGATCCAGGGAGACTCGAAGGCCAGCATCAGGATGAAGGCAGCCATGTTTGTGATGACAAGGATCCCACAGAAAGTGACAACCTGTTGGAGGAGAGCAGGCAAAATAATTCTCTAGCCTCTTATATGTGCATATAAAACTCTCTCTCTCTCTCTCTGTCTGTGTGTGTGTGTGTGTGTGCGCGTACGTGCATGCGTGCATGTGTGAGTGAGAGAGAGAGAAACAGAGAGAGAGAAACATAGAGAGATGAAGAGAGAAACAAAGAGAGAGAGAGAGAAACACACACACACTCTGAAACAGAGAGAGATAAGAGAAACACTGAGAGGGAGAGAAACGCAGACACAGAGAGAGACAGACAGAGATAGAGAGAAACAGAGAGATAAAGAGAAACACAGACAGGGAGAAATAAACAGAGAGAGAGAGAGATGGACAGACACAGAGAGAGAAACACAGAAAGAAAAAGAGAGAGAGAGAACATATCCGTATATGGTTTTACAGAAGAATGCTATAATTCCTGGACATGCAAAATTAGTTATCTAAACATTTTGAAGGAAGCTAAGATACAAATACAACTTATCACAAACATCATTAAAATGCAGGTGAACATTCAACATTAAAACACAGGTGAACATTCAACATTAAAACACAGGTGAACATTCAACATTAAAACACAGGTGAACATTCAACATTAAAACACAGGTGAACATTCAACATTAAAACACAGGTGGACTTTCTACATTAAAACGCAGGTGGTACAGGAGCTCTTCATTGGTCACTGAAGAATTAAATGGAGCACATGGGAATATCCAGAGTACAATGATGTTGATTCTTGAATTTATATTTATATTCACAAACACCGGAAAGAGACAGTCATCACAATTTGGCCACACCATGAGAACAGAAAAACTAAAACATGCGGTGGCAACTGGTCAGATGTGTGAAAAGAGAGATCAAGGAAGACAGCAAGAAACATTCATGACAGCCTATTGTCATGGCACTATAAGATGGCAGAACACAAAATGAGATATGCTGTTGAAAATCGTAAGATGCGAAGAAGTATGACCACAAACGCAAGTTGCCAAGGCACTTGATGTTTTTAATATGCTGGCTCGCTTTGAAATCATGCGTAGTCCATACACGTGCTACCACCTCTGGTCACAGGACTGATTTTGGTATTTAGATTAACTTTCCCTATTACCAGTGTCCCTTGCCATCAGGCGACCCCAAGTCAAGGACAAGAAGTCAACATTTTAGTCCAACTGACCGGCTTAGGGGTTGAACCTGCTATCTTCGCATCAGCACACCAGATGTTTAAGAACGAGCATTCATATCCATTCAGCCATGCTGGCCTGCAAGGCACTTGATGACACTTTATTACAGGCTTACTTGAGAGCACATTGTCTGGTCAGATACTCACATCTCCAAGAGACATATCACTATCATCATGTATGACGTACTTAACAGTTACATCACTCTCATTACAACCCACTAGAAAGATGTTTAATTCTCCCTCAGTTCCTAACTCATGTATTTTCATTCTCAGGGTATCTTCAATGTCCTGTGTTCAATGTTGCACTAGTCAATTACTGCCTCGCCTTCCAGCAATCATGCCTTCCAGTAAGCCACTATGATGTGCAATGGCACCTGGAATGTTTGAGCTACTCGTATGTATGATTTGGGAAAAATGGTGTAGTCAGGGACATTAAATACCGGGGCATGCTGGTGTGCTGGGGAATGAACAGGCAGACAGATTGGCTGGCTCTGCAAAACTTGGTGGAGTACTGATGCATGATAAGGCAAACGTGGTTGCGGCCTTGTGGGAGCATGTGTACACCACGGAGGAGCAAATGGACCACCATGGTCTGGCAAGAATGCGATAGCGTGGAGTGACGAGGGGATCTGGCCGATGCTCGATGCTTAGAGGAAAGGTGAGACGCACATATAATCAGATTGCTACTGGTACTATTGGGGTTGGAACTCTTCGCTGGTTTCTGAGGATGGGGACGGAGCGCTTATGGGAATGCCCTGAATGCTGTGATGTCGGTTCTTAAAACAATCAATCAATCAATCATTAAATACTGTAAGATGAGCATTCTGAGATTATGAGAAACAAGTTGGAATCAAACAGGCAAAAAGCTTCTAACCACTGGTGAAACAGTACTGTTTGTGAGCCATATAGAGGAAATGCCTCTTACGCTAAAGAGGCAGAGAGAGCACTGATAGAGTGGGAGGCAGTAAATTCTAGGATAATAAAAGCAACATTCAGAACCACAGAAAGAAAGCATACATGAACATGATGCAATATTACAAAGTTTATGTAGAAACATTGATCCAATATTACAATGTTTATACAGAAACACTGATCCAATGTTATAATGTTAACACAGACACACTTTGATCCAAAGTTACAATGTTAACACAGACACACTTTGATCTATTTTGACACTGTTCACACAGAAACACTTACAATGTTTGTATCGTTCAAATAGTACAGCCTCTCCCGGTTTTGGAAATATATGTACAATATGTAGGGGTGGATCAGGTAGGATAAGTAGGTCAACCGCCCCAAAACAACAAACGCCGACCAGGACAAAATTCTGTTTACAAAACCTGTTGACAAAAGAGGAAACAGATGTAAAGATTAAGCACAGCTTCTCAGTGTGCATTCTCATGTGTTATGGCTAGTCATTACCTACAAACACTTTTAGCACTAGCCGATGTTGGCACTGAGATCTAAGGGTAGTAAACATGTTTCACAATTCCCTCATATACCCAAGTCAAGGATTCGACATTAGATGCAGACAATTTGGAAGCAGACTACCTTATGTTGTTTTTCAATTGTATGGGCGCTGTTTGTTCAGAAAGCAATGGTAAACTACTGAATGTAAAAATTTGCCTAGTAAATCACAAACAGCCAAAAAATTCAGGAGTTGATTGTGATGTCCCGTAAAAGATGTGCAATGAACTTAACTAAGAGATTACTGCTGCTGCCTACATTAACTAGTACGTATGGAGAATAGCCAATCATACATCGGGGTCGGCCTCTACTAAGATACAAAGATGTATGTAAGCGGGACATGATTGATAATGCACATTGGGAGCAAGTCGCCGCTGAACATGTTGCATGGAGGGCAAACATCATAAATGGAATAAAGACAAAGGAGAAAATTATTGCAGATAAGTCACACACCGAGCGTGTGAGACGTAAGATGGTGCATGATGGTGGAAATGACCACGTGTTCACATGCACTCGCTGTGAACGGACATTTACAGCGCGAATTGGCCTTATCAGTCACATTTGCTACCGCCATAGGTAAAAGTTATTATGCCTTTTTAAAGCACAAACTATCGTCTGTCAAGACGGCAAGGTGCCAATGTAGTGTATATCGAACATTGATTAGTACACATGAAGAATAGCCAATCACACATGAGACATTGATTAGTACACATGAAGAATAGCCAATCACACATAAGACATTGATTAGTATACATGAAGAATAGCCAATCACACGTGGAATCCATTCTACAGTGTGCATCTTAATGAGATTCACTTTATAATGAAACCTATTCTGCCGCGTATATCTTAAGTGTGATTCACTTTATAATGAAATCCATTTCACAGTGTGGATTAGGGTGGTGAATAGTGAAATCCATTTTGCATTGTGGATATAGGTTGTGATTCACTTTTTAGTGAAACCCATTGTACATTATAAATTATGAGCTGCAATTTGTGTTATAGTGAAACCTATTTTCCAGTGCTGCACTGCACCCGGGTCAGAACCTTAAGCAGGGTACTAATGTGTTTCACAACAGATTAACAAAAACCAGAAGTAGAATCAGTAAGCTGTACTAGAACATGACCACAAGTAGAAAAATGAATGTTGCGGCTAATGCCTTCATCAGCATACAAATAACAAATATACACTAATACAACTAAATGAACAACTGTACATGACAATATGTATAAAGGTTACTCATCTGTTTTCTTATTATTATCAACTTGACAAGTGTGTAGTCAATCAATCAATCAGGAGCCATCCCCGCAATAAAGGTTGGCTGCAATGGATCTCAAACACTGTCTGTCTCTCACCCTGACTGTACATTCTGTCAGGCCGATGTTTGAAGTGTGTAGTGTCATGGAGCAATTGTCCGTGACTAGAATTCACATCCGCATCATGGAAAAAAAATGGCAGTTGCCGAGTGCGAGAAGCACGATTTCGACTGGGTGCAGGGGAATGGAGGTTTCACCTGGATCTGACAATTAAAGTGTGGTCCCAGCTGGAGACATCGAGACACAGTGTTGCGGCAATGGCACATTCATAGTGCTGCCTTTGTGTAATAGTTTTAGCTAAAGTGTTAATAGGCATTTTACTGCAACTGGGCATTGTGATTATTTGTATTCCTTGATCATGATGATGATGTGATAACAGACAATGTGAAACTGTTTAGTGTCTTGTGAAGCTTATGTAGTTAATGTCTTACGCGGTGACCCTAGTATGATAGTTGATGTAAAGTGAAAGAGAGAGTACGCTACAAGCAGTCAGTGATCATATGAGCCATTGCCCCTGGCCAACTCAGACGTGCCAAGTAAATATAAATATGATCATAGGCAGGATCTATGAACACACAAGACTTTCCCCCTTAACTTCTGATAGACCCTATTGAGCCATGGCAAGAGAGGAAATGTGTGTGTGTGTGATATGTGTGTCCAACCATCGATTCTAAGCCATGGCATGTAGCTCAAGGCCTCGTGTCTCTGTGATGTTCCATTCCACAACAAGAGGACAATGAACACATCTACCTGCAGTAAAAGCCATGGCATGTAGCTCAAATACTCGTGTCTCTGTGATGTTCCATTCCACAACAAGAGGACAATGAACACATCTACCTGCAGTAAAAGCCATGGCATGTAGCTCAAGGCCTCGTGTCTCTGTGATGTTCCATTCCACAACAAGAGGACAATGAACACATCTACCTGCAGTAAAAGCCATGGCATGTAGCTCAAGGCCTCGTGTCTCTGTGATGTTCCATTCCACAACAAGAGGACAATGAACACATCTACCTGCAGTAAAAGCCATGGCATGTAGCTCAAGGCCTCGTGTCTCTGTGATGTTCCATTCCACAACAAGAGGACAATGAACACATCTACCTGCAGTAAAAGCCATGGCATGTAGCTCAAAGCCTCGTGTCTCTGTGATGTTCCATTCCACAACAAGAGGACAATGAACACATCTACCTGCAGTAAAAGCCATGGCATGTAGCTCAAAGCCTCGTGTGTCTGTGATGTTCCATTCCACAACAAGAGGACAATGAACACATCTACCTGCAGTAAAAGCCATGGCATGTAGCTCAAAGCCTCGTGTCTCTGTGATGTTCCATTCCACAACAAGAGGACAATGAACACATCTACCTGCAGTAAAAGCCATGGCATGTAGCTCAAAGCCTCGTGTCTCTGTGATGTTCCATTCCACAACAAGAGGACAATGAACACATCTACCTGCAGTAAAAGACAATCAATTACCTCCATATCCCGAGACACACGCCACGATGACCCAGGCGACACAGGCTCCCCAGGCTGACCTGGCCACGGCATTGTAAAATGCCACCACACCAACGCTGCTGACGTTCTCCCCAGTGATGTCACCGCGGAGGCCATAAACAGCTGCCAGAGCTGTGGCTGTTGCAGCGATCCAGCCGAGACAAACTACATACTGTTGTAAATATATAATACACTTTGTTGTAAATATATAATACATTATGTTGTTAATATTTAACACACTCCATTGTAAATGTATAACACAGTCTGTAGTAAATCTTTAAAACACTTTTGTAAATATAAAATACAATCTGTTGTAAATATTTAATAAATCCTGTTGTAAACACACAATACAAATTGTTGTTGTAAATATTTAATACACTATGTTGTAAATACATAATACTCTCTTGAAAATATATAATACAGTTTAAAGTAAATTTTAAAAACACTGTAGCAGTTATATAATACAGCCTGTTGTAAATATTTAATACATACTCTTGTAAAGATATTGCTCTTGGTCGCTCGCTCGCTTTGAACTCAAGTGTAGTCCATACACCTTACTTCTAGTAGCACTGGACTGAATTTTACGTGTGGGTTAACTTTCCCTATTAACAGTGTCCCTCGCCACTCTGAACCCACTCTGACTTCTGGGGTACTTATAATTTATGTCCCCAAGTCAAGGATGAGAAGTCAACATTTTAGTCCAACTGTCCAGTGCAGGGATTGAACCCCTTACCTCAGCATAAGCACACCGGATGTTTAAGAATGAGCGATCTTATCCATTTGGCCATGCTGACCTCCATAAAGATATTATGCATGCTGTTGTAATGATATAATATAATCTATTGTAAATGTGTAACACATAATGTTGTAATGATATAATATAATCTATTGTAAATGTGAATCACATAATGTTGTAATGATATAATATAATCTATTGTAAATGTGAATCACATAATGTTGTAATAATATAATATAATCTATTGTAAATGTGAATCACATAATGTTGTAATGATATAATATAATCTACTGTAAATGTGAATCACATAATGTTGTAATGATATAATATAATCTATTGTAAATGTGAATCACATAATGTTGTAATGATATAATATAATCTATTGTAAATGTGAATCACATAATGTTGTAATGATATAATATAATCTATTGTAAATGTGAATCACATAATGTTGTAATGATATAATATAATCTACTGTAAATGTGAATCACATAATGTTGTAATGATATAATATGATCTATTGTAAATGTGAATCACATAATGTTGTAATGATATAATATAATCTATTGTAAATATGTAACTCATAATGTTGTAATGATATAATATAATCTATTGTAAATGTGTAACACATAATGCTGTAAAGATATAATCTTTGTAAATGTGTAACACATAATGTTGTAAAGATATAATCTATTGTAAATGTGTAACACATAATGTTGTAATGATATAATATAATCTATTGTAAATGTGTAACACATAATGCTGTAATGATATAATATAATCTATTGTAAATGTGTAACACATAATGTTGTAATGATATAATATAATCTATTGTAAATGTGTAACACATAATGTTGTAATGATATAATATAATCTATTGTAAATGTATAACACATAATGCTGTAAAGATATAATCTATTGTAAATGTGTAACACATAATGCTGTAAAGATATAATCTATTTTAAATGTGTAACACATAATGTTGTAACGATATAATCTATTGTAAACGTGTAACACATAATGTTGTGAAGATATAATCTATTGTAAATGTGTAACACATAATGTTGTAATGATATAATATAATCTATTGTAAATGTGTAACACATAATGTTGTAATGATATAATATAATCTATTGTAAATGTGTAACACATAATGCTGTAAAGATATAATCTATTGTAAATGTGTAACACATGTTGTAAAGATATAATCTATTGTAAATGTGTAACACATAATGCTGTAAAGATATAATCTATTGTAAATGTGTAACACATAATGTTGTAAAGATATAATCTATTGTAAATGTGTAACACATAATGTTGTAAAGATATAATCTATTGTAAATGTGTAACACATAATGTTGTAAAGATGTATTATAATCTATTGTAAATGTGTAACACATAATGCTGTAATGATATAATCTATTGTAAATGTGTAACACATAATGTTGTAATAATATAATATAATCTATTGTAAATGTGTAACACATAATGTTGTAATGATATAATATAATCTATTGTAAATGTGTAACACATAATGCTGTAAAGATAAAATATAATCTGTTGTAAACATATAATACATTCTGCTGTAAGCAGATAATATATTATGTTGTACATATTAAAAACATATTGTTGTAAAGATATAATACAGTCTGTTGCAAAGATGTAATATGTACTGTTGCCAAGATATAAAGCATTATATTAACATTCACTACAATATTTTGTTTCCTTGTATAATCGCTATGCATTTTAAATATTCCTCCTGGTTAATTTGCTTCAGGCAGCTGTTACTATAGATCTTAATGACATAAGAAGCATTACTTTCAATGTGTGGGTTGAAAGCAGTTAGACTATGTAATAACACGATGTATCAGAAAATATTAAAGTAACAGTTGGAACAAAGTAAGTTAATGTAGCAATTATGTGGGACAGAAAGGAGTTCAGATAGGCAGGACAGAAAGAAGTTCAGATAGGCAGGATAGAGTGGGTTAATGTAACAATTAAATGCCAGAGAAAAAGATTATTGTAACAATTTGGTGGGACCGGGAGGGTTAAAGTAACAATTTGGTGGGACAATGAAGGTTAACGTAACAATTTGGTGGGACAGGGAGGGTTAATATAACAATCTGATAGGACAGGGAGAGTTAATGTAACAATTTGGTGGGACAATGAAGGTTAACGTAACAATTTGGTGGGACAGGGAGGGTTAATATAACAATCTGATAGGACAGGGAGAGTTAATGTAACAATTTGGTGGGAAGAGGAGGGTCAATATAATAATTTTGTAGGACAGGGAGGGTTAATGTAACAATTTGGTGGGACAGGGAGGGTTAATGTAACAATTTGGTCAGGCAGGGAGAGTTAATATAATAATTTGGTGGGACGCGGAAGGTTAATGTAACAATTAGGTGGAACAGAGAGGGTTAACATAACAATCTGGTGTGATAAGAAGTGGTTAAAATAAGCAGGTCATAGCGGGTTAATATAACTATTACATGGGACACAAAGGAGTTGTAAAACAAACTGTCATTTACATTTACTGCCTATATAGTACCTTGCGGTGTATAGCAGAGGGGTCTTTGAGCCTGAGGAATTAAGGCCACCTGGCTAGTGCAGTCGCCGCGAACTGTGCAGGTTAGGATTTTCTTTATGCCCCCGACAGAAAAAAATGCGACACCTTACCGAGAGATCGAACCCGGGCCTCCCGAATGAGAGTCCGGCGTTCTAGCCTCTCGGCCAGCCTCAAGCTTATATTGCAAAAAGTAGCCCATAAAAGCATTGTGGTAGGATGAACACTGATTGAGTTAAAAGCAACATGATAAATCTGCAGCAATTCAATGTTAGCAGTGTGTATATCTTATGGTACAAGAGAGTTAAAATGAAAATGACATTATGTTCTCAAAACACACAAAAAAACAAGCCATACAGCAAACAAAATCTGCAGAAATAAATCGGCAAGGAGATACAAGGTAATGATTAATACAGAAATCAACATTACAGCATTCTGGGCACACTCACAGATTAGTTAGTTAGTTAGTTAGTCACGGTTGCAACTTCACAGAATGTCAGAATGTCAACATAAAAGTCCTCCAGGAAACACACAGTTCATCTTTGATGGAATCAGCAGTCATTTTCCCATCGGGATGTTTTCCTAGATGTTCACCCACACGGTCTAGACACCTCTAGATGTTGTCTGTTCCGTTTCCAGATGTTTTACATTGCCGTTGCTAGAATGCCAACACAAAATTCCTCCACGAAACACACTCACAGATGCCTCATACAAGGGATACAAGCTAATCGTTCATACAAAAATCAACATTGTAACACTCTAGGCACTCTCACAGATGTTTTATACAAGCTAATGGTTAGTACAAAAATCAAAATTGTAACACTCTGGGCACTCTCACAGATGTTTCATACAAGCTAATGGTTAATACAAAAAATCAACACTGGAACACTCTGGGCACTCTCACAGATGTTTTATACAAGCTAATGGTTAGTACAAAAATCAACATTGTAACACTCTGGGCACTTTCACAGATGTTTCATACAAGCTAATGGTTAGTACAAAAATCAACATTGTAACACTCTGGGCACTCTCACAGATGTTTCATACAAGCTAATGGTTAGTACAAAAATCAACATTGTAACACTCTGGGCACTCTCACAGATGTTTCATACAAACTAATGGTTAGTACAAAAATCAACATTGTAACACTCTGGGCACTCTCACAGATGTTTCATACAAACTAATGGTTAGTACAAAAATCAACATTGTAACACTCTGGGCACTCTCACAGATGTTTCATACAAGCTAATGGTTAGTACAAAAATCAACATTGTAACACTCTGAGCACTCTCACAGATGTTTCATACAAGCTAATGGTTAGTACAAAAATCAACATTGTAACACTCTGAGCACTCTCACAGATGTTTCATACAAGCTAATGGTTAGTACAAAAATCAACATTGTAACACTCTGGGCACTCTCACAGATGTTTCATACAAACTAATGGTTAGTACAAAAATCAACATTGTAACACTCTGGGCACTCTCACAGATGTTTCATACAAACTAATGGTTAGTACAAAAATCAACATTGTAACACTCTGGGCACTCTCACAGATGTTTCATACAAGCTAATGGTTAGTACAAAAATCAACATTGTAACACTCTGGGCACTCTCACAGATGTTTCATACAAGCTAATGGTTAGTACAAAAATAAACATTGTAACACTCTGGGCACTCTCACAGATGTTTCATACAAGCTAATGGTTAGTACAAAAATCAACATTGTAACACTCTGAGCACTCTCACAGATGTTTCATACAAGCTAATGGTTAGTACAAAAATCAACATTGTAACACTCTGGGCACTCTCACAGATGTTTCATACAAGCTAATGGTTAGTACAAAAATCAACATTGTAACACTCTGAGCACTCTCACAGATGTTTCATACAAGCTAATGGTTAGTACAAAAATCAACATTGTAACACTCTGGGCACTCTCACAGATGTTTCATACAAACTAATGGTTAGTACAAAAATCAACATTGTAACACTCTGGGCACTCTCACAGATGTTTCATACAAGCTAATGGTTAGTACAAAAATCAACATTGTAACACTCTGAGCACTCTCACAGATGTTTCATACAAACTAATGGTTAGTACAAAAATCAACATTGTAACACTCTGGGCACTCTCACAGATGTTTCATACAAGCTAATGGTTAGTACAAAAATCAACATTGTAACACTCTGGGCACTCTCACAGATGTTTCATACAAACTAATGGTTAGTACAAAAATCAACATTGTAACACTCTGGGCACTCTCACGGATGTTTCATACAAGCTAATGGTTAGTACAAAAATCAACATTGTAACACTCTGGGCACTCTCACAGATGTTTCATACAAGCTAATGGTTAGTATAAAAATCAACATTACAGCACTATGGGCACTCTCACAGGTGCTTCATCTCCCTCGGTAAATGTGATAGGGTGTTGATGTTTGATGTTATTTGTTTGAGCAATACACTGGTTGTCTAGATACATTGGCATTCCTGCCAATTGAGCCCTGAAAGCTGCTTGCATCTATCGCAATGAAGTTAGTGCCATGTCTTTTCTCCTGACTCGGCAGAAAAGTCAGCGTGGCAAAGTGATTACACTGCCTGCCTCATGTTTTGAAGGTTATAAGTTTGATTCTGGGCTACAACTTTTGGTTCACAAGTAATTTTTTGGAAGTTTCATGGGTTGTTGCTGGAGCTATTGAGTCCGTGCTGTGTGTGACCCTTTTGGCAGGGAGCCTTGTAGAAAGAGACTGAGCAATACGGGATAAAACCTAGTCAATGAAGTCGACCCACATGCCTTGTAAACCCTTGTTATCCAGACCCGGGACTTGAGTATCAGTTACACACAGGTTGTAATACCTTCAGATTCACCCATTCATACATCCCTCTCCAGATATGTGGAGTTCCAGTACTAGCCTTGTACATCGCACTGGTTTCTGAGCTTGGAAGGGTGAAGGACAGCTCGGCAACACAGTCCCCAAGGAGACGGCACTTTGGTGTAGGCCAGCTTAAAATGTTCTACACCACCTGACTTCAATAGATGCAAGTACTTTTCAGGACAGACAATCTAAACCAATGCACTGGAGTGAAAACTTGGTCTTCCCAAGGATTTATAAGCAAACATTAATTTCTATTGTCTCCAAATGTTAGTACAGAAACAACATTTCTGTTGTCTCAAAATGTTAGGAGAGAAACAATAATTATATTGTCTCAAAATGTTAGGAGAGAAACAACATTTCTATTGTATAAAAATGTTAGACAGGACAGAAACAACAATTCTATTGTCTCAAAATGTTAGACAGGACAGAAACAACAATTCTATTGTCTCAAAATGTTAGACAGGACAGAAACAACAATTCTATTATCTCAAAATGTTAGGAAAGAAACAACATTTCTAGTCTTAAAATGTTAGACAGGAGAGAAACAACATTTCCATTGTCTCAAAATTTTAGGAGAGAAACAACATTTCTATTGTCTCAAAATGTTAGAAGAGAAACAACATTTCTATTGTCTAACAATTTTAGGAGAGAAACAAAATTTCTATTGTCTCAAAATGTTTGACAGGAGAGAAACAACATTTATATTGTCTCAAAATTTTAGGAGAGAAACAACATTTCTATTGTCTCAAAATGTTAGGAGAGAAACAACATTTCTATTATTTCAAATGTTAAACATGAGAGAAACAACATTTCTATCCATCAACAAGCCAGCCATACATCACCATGGAAAGAAAGGTCATCCACATACCCATCTCATTCTGACCCTGCCACTATTGACTGACAAACAGTAGCCAGCCAACACTCCCACCATATAAGGCCCAATGCGACACCAAGGCTTGAGGTAATAGTTTTGAAACCAGTGTGATGTATTCAGATTTTCAACTCTGCACAAAAGCATCACATGTTATGTCATCAACAAATGAATTAAAACCCACACAAGCTGGGTTGTGAAAAGTAAGAGGAAGCCACTATCAGTGAGATATTAGTCTTGAAGCACTAGTGATAAACCAAGATTGACATCTTTTTAAAAAATAAATATATATCCATGCTCCGTGTTTTATCTTTGCAAAGGTTATAATTGCAAAGGTTATAATTGCAAAGGTTATAATTGCAAAGGTTATAATTGCAGTGGTTAGTCTGTTGTTGAGTGGAGCAGCTGGCTGAGTGGCTGGAATGCCGGCCTCTCCTTTGGGAGACCAGGTTTCAAATCCTCATAAGGTGTGGATTTTTTTCTGTCGGGGGCAAAAAAGAAAACCCTAACCTGCACAGTTTGTGGCGACTGCACTAGCCAGGGGCCTTAATTACTCAGACTCAATACCACTGTGTCCTACACCGCAAGGTACTATAGGCAGTAGATGAGTTTTTATAATTGCAGTGGTTAGTCTGTTGCTGTATTCTGGAGTATTTTTTCACCAGTATGGGTTATTCTAATGTCTCTTGCATGTGTCTGGTACTACTCCTGAAAGAGACAGGTCCTTAGAAGAACTTATCTCAGGCTTGTGGTTCTATATGTCTCATTCTGTTTATCTATTTTGTCAGATTATCATCTACGTTTGGTTATCATCTGCTTTAAGCCTTGGTTGACAACTGGTCTAGGATGGAGGCCCTAAGTGACTGGTGTAAGAGATAAACCCGCTTTGTTGGCATCAATATGCCGGAAGTTTAAGAGCGAGTGCTCTTATTTATTCTGCTCAGCTTTTGAGCTATGGAAAGGTATAACTTCATCTCTGGTCCCGACCAAATGTAATAATCTATTGTCTGTTAAGACGACAAGGTGCCAGTAGTAGCATTAACTACTAGATGTGTTTCATCCAGTGCCATTTTCATTCAAAAGTTTGTTCTTAGCTCTTTCATTCTTAAGCTGAGCAGTTGTATACACGAGCTGACTTCCAGTGCTTCTCTGGTTCCTGTTATTATTTCTAATGCACTGTGCTTTGTCTAACATCTTTTTATTTGTTTCGGCGCTAAGTCATATACTATACTTCTTGTAAATGATTTATAGAAGTGTAGCCAGGATCTATTTCCTTTAATCACTTTCAGCTTGTTGACTAGACCTCTGTGGCTGAGTCATATACAATACTTCTTATCAATGATTTATAGAAGTTTCGCAAGGATCTATTCCTTTTATCACATTCAGCTTATTGACTTCTGCGGCTGAGTAATATACTATACTTCTTATACATGATTTATAGAAGTTTCGCAAGGATCTATTCCTTTTATCACATTCAGCTTATTGACTTCTGCGGCTGAGTCATATACAATACTTCTTATCAATGATTTATAGAAGTTTCGCAAGGATCTATTCCTTTTATCACATTCAGCTTATTGACTTCTGCGGCTGAGTCATATACTATACTTCTTATACATGATTTATAGAAGTTTATCCAGGATCCATTTTCTTTTTTCACTTTCAGCTTGTTGACTATACCTCTGCTGGACTCCAATTAAGTTGCATGTCTTGGGTCATTCCTAAGAACCTTGATGTCTTCCTGTTCTGGACTTATTTTTCATTGATATATAATCAGACTTCTACTGGTACCATTAGTAGGGAGCTCTTCGATGGCTGTTGCAGATGAGGATGGAGCACGTGTGGGAATGCCCCTAGTGCTGCGATATCAGTTCTTGACTCAATTCAACTCTACATTGATAGTAATATTAACATTTCTGTACAGAAAGAGTACATGGATTTCATCAATAAAATAATTAAAATCGGCGCAAGCTTGACTGTGGGAGTCAAGGGGAAACCAATACGAATTATGGTAGTAGCCTTGAAACCATGGTGATAAATTTAGATTTCACCCTGTACACAGAATATGCACATGCATTTCATCAACAAATTAAGTTCCAAACAAGCTGGAATATGGAAGGCTAAAGAAAACCATTCCATTATTTCTCCAAGAATATGTTTAAGGGCAGAGACAAATCTAGATTTATGCTGAAGTGATATGTTAAACCACTCTGCACAAAAGTGTTCATACTGAACAACCTGAGAATTTACATTAATGCCAATATAAATTCAAAATAATGTTTTCTCAATGTGAATTTGAATAATGATGATACAAACTATATATTGCACAATTTATTGCCTGCCATAATTCACTGTATCTCATCAGGTGTATACTACAGAAAACAGTTCAACATATAATGAAGCTTTCAAACGAAACAAACAAAACATATTGTCATATGTTTCAATGTCATCACTGTAGTTTTCATCGAATGACCAAGTCCTACAAGAAACAAATGAAAATCGTGAACTGATTAGAGAAATTAGGTGTAGACAGTCAACATTTTTTGGTCACGTTATGAGAAGAAATAAATTGGACAGCGTGGTGACAACTGGCAAGATCGAGGGGGAGAGAATGAGGGGGAGAGAATAAGGGGAAGGCAGAGAAGTAAATACCTGGATGGCTTGGCCACATGGCATGGTCGAGACAAGAACACTGAGCTGATCCACGACTCTGGTGATCAAGTGAGATGGCGAAACATGACTGCCCATGCTTATTGGCATGGCACATGATGATGATGAGTTTTCATCTGGTCTCTTCATTTACATAATTGTGTTTTGCCTGAGTGTATAACAGACGCCTCTGCATATTGTAGTAACCTGTATTTATGTACAGTTAAAAGCACACTGAAATAAATTTTGTCTGCAATATGTCCAAATTCAGTTAAATAACATGTTATTTTCAACAATGTACCTTCAATGGTGTGTTTGTAATATACTGTTTGCGTCTTCATTATGCATATATAAATGGCAAACAAAGAACGAGAATCAGCATGATTCAATAAATTAATTATTTATGAACTCATATCTAGCCTAGAATATTGTTGGGGAAGTGCACAAGCAATTAGCAAAGTAATGTCGTAAAGAATATATTATAACAAGCTGTGCGACTTTATATACACACACAAAAAAAAAAACCTGGCATAATGAAAAGTCATCTTAACAAAAAAGCATTTAAAATGCAAGAAACAGACTTCATTGCACTGGGTTTTATCCCATATGGCTTGGTCTAACAAAGCGTCACACAAAGCATGAATTTCGTAGCTCCAGTGATGACCCCCAGTAGTCTCAGAGAAAATTGCACTCGTGGACTGAATGTTGTGGACCGGATTAGACCCCACAACCTTCGGACGCAAGGCAAGCAGTGTAACCACTTCACTGCGGAGATTCCCAGTCTTCTATACAAGAACCATGGAACAAATCACAGCTCAAGCATACAGAGATGGGAATATGTGTTATATTTATTAGAAAAGAATGTTTTAGTTAATTACATGTCCTTTACAGGACGTCACAGTCAATCCCAGCATTGTTTGCCTGTTTGTGATTGAAGGAAAGTTTACATTCAGTAGTATGCCATTGCGCTCTGAATGACTGACGCTCATACCATTATATGAAAACCATCGCAAGGTGGCCTACTTCCAAATCACCTGCAGCTGTGTTTTGAATACAGTATGCGAATTCCCATTATAGGCTTGGTCGGACCTGGAAGCCCAAATATATTTTTAAAAATCCCCGCTTTGATGGGGGTTTGAAGACTTATCTACCAGACCAGCAGATAACCCCAGCTGAAAATAAGTATCGGGAAATGTCATGGAAAGTAAAGGCAGCCTGCATGTTAATTATTAGACCAAGTGTTGATTGGTTCATATAACTATGGGGAGTACCATACACGCAGCATGCCTCAAGGTGTGGGAAAGAGTTCCTGAAGTTATTTTCTATATTTACACAAACTTAAATGTAGAAGGCAAAGGAAAACAAACATAAAAGGGCATCTCATCTCATCTCATCTTGTTCCTCTTGTACCTTGCGGTGTCGAGGTGAAGCATAAATAGTGGGAGAGTGCCCTTTGAAATCTGCAAGTGATGCCCACTAGGAAGCTGAGGCTGAAGGAATAAGGCTAATGAGCCTAACTTTGAGGGATAAGATTCACCTGGTTAAATTCTTAATGAATCTGTGACAGAATTTCAGGCTGGCAATGCATGCTGGCCGGCTGCGTGGCGAAGGGGTTATGGATGTGGTTCGTGATCCCGTTCAAAACACAGCTGCGCACGATTGGCAGCAGACTGTGTTGCGTTGGTTTTTTACAAAATGGTAAAGGTGCCGGTCGTTCAGAAAGCAATGGCAAACTACTGAAAGTAAACTTACCAAGAGATCACAACAGCAAGATATGCTGGTGTTGACTGCAACGTCCTGTAGAGGATATGCAACTAACCTTTTAATGCATGTTAACAGATTCAGTGCCAGGCAAAAAGTAGGTCTGGACCAAACAAAAATGAATGGCAGAAAAATGGGAAGTAGGGGTGAGTCACAGTTATGGCTTAAAAGTTGTTAATATGATAGCAGACATGTATTATAATGCAATTACATTTTGGCAAATGGCAGATACAGGAAGTTACTTAAGACGATTAATCAGTTAAGTACTCGCATACAAACACAGACAAGTGCAGTGATTATTTATTAGCACATGCGAGGTGAAAAGTAAGGGGTGTGACAAAGCTTAAAAGCCAGGAAATCAGGTAGAATGTTGGCTGGAAGGAGAAGATGTCTGCCTACCCATCTCATTCTGATCTTGCCATTGTTGGAAGACAAGCAATAACCGGCTAAGACTCCCACCACGTAAGGTCCAATCCGGCACCATGGCGTGATGTAGTAGTCCATAAAATAATCGGAGGTGTTTATACCTCCTCTGTATTGTAAATTAATTAGAGACATTTAGACAAAGTCAAGTGTTTTTTTAGATTTGCTATGAGGCGAAATAAACTGGGAAACTGTCGTTAGTCATTAATCGCAGTTCCAACTTCACGGCAACAGGTTGTCCCCATTATGCTCCATTCCTGTGCCAGTGAATATTACACAAAATGCTCCTCACAACCCCCATGTGAAAAGTGGAACAGGCAGGGGTCTCGATAAACCAACAGCACGCACAGGTACACTATACATATTGCCGCCGCTAGAATGCCAACACAAAAGTCCTCACAGTGTCGCTCCATGCACTCAACTCAGTAGCAGGGTGATGGAACCATGCACCACCAGTCCAACATGAGGAAAATGTGTATGCAAACTGTAGCCACAAGCATAAACACTCCAGAGGCCTGAACCGTTCAAATGCCTATCCTCCATGTTGGGGACCAGAAACTGTGATGATGGCAAAGTTGACAGGGAAAGAGTAAGGGGAAGGCAATAAGATAAATATCTGGCCAGATTTCCTGTCAACTTATGGCCACACGGTGTAGTCAAGAACACAGACCTAATTTAGGACTGTTGATCCCATGAGATGGTAAACCATGCCACTCACAATCTTTGCCATGACATGTGATGATGATGACATAGTGTAGCAGTAAAGAATTTTAAAATGTTGCACGATTTCTTGCCTGGCATATTTTGCTGCATCTTGCCAGGCGCATACTGTAGGGTTATATATCATCTTATGATATATCATAGGATCAACAAGCAGACTGTGTTTCATATACTGCTCTCCATAAACAATAATCGTGTGCTTAAATATTTTGAAGCATTATATATTAGTGGATTCCAGCCATTACTGTGTAAACAGAAGGACTTCCTTTTAAATATTAGACTTCTGTGGATATAATATTCTACACATTAGCACAATGTCAGCGATGATGTACATCATATTTCAGCCAAAGTATCAATAATTTTTAACATATGATGATAGATCACAAAGTGGAGAGTGGAAATGAAGAAGTAACAAAGACATTTATGATCTGTTTAAGTCCCCACTAATCACTGGTATCATGAAGGCTAATAGACTACAATGGCTGGGGCATATAGAAAGAATGGAAGATAATAGAGAAACAAAACTCGCTTACACTCAAGAAATAAATTACCGTAGACCCCGAGGTAGACCAAGAAGACGGTGGAAGAGATAATATACATACAGATCTACAAGCACTTGGAATCAACGACTGGCAAGAGAAGGTCAACCAGAGAGACGAATGGAGACGGATTATATCTGCAGCAAAGAACCTCAATGGCTCGGAACGCTGAAGAACAGATATGATGATAGATAAATCTGCACTATGCACCTGACAAGATGCAGCAAAATATGTCTGGCAAGAAATTGTGCAATATTTTATTCATGGTGTCTGTATTTATGTTCACAAAGGGAATACACTGTTTTGAAGGAATTTTAAATCGATAACCCTACCAGCGACATTAAAAGTTTTTTAAACATATACTCCTCTTGTAGTGTAATCTGAATCTTCAGCATAGAAATGGCTAACACAGATTTATCTGGGACAGTTTGGCCATCTCGTTAGAATGCAACACCATCAACTACCAGCACTGGCCCTACATCAAGGAAGATTTGCTACAAGAGCTAGTGGACGCTCGAGAAGAAAATGAATTGATGACATCAAAGACATTGTACAATCACACGGAATGACACTACCGAGCACCACCCATCGGGCACTGAAGCGCCAGTTATTCCTCCCCACGATGCTTTTCTGGCAAAAGTGGAAGATGATGATGATAAATGATGGCTACACTACCCACCTAGTATTGGGGAGGTATTGGGGAGGTATAGGTGGTTAGTTAATTAGATATGAAATGATCCTCACTGCACACTGAACCATTCAGTCCATAAGTGCTCAGATCCCCTCCTCAGCATCTCCCTCAGCTTGTAGTGGTAGATTTTTTTCTTTTGGGCACTCGCTCGCTTACCATGGTAAGCTGGGGATGATTATAACAGACAATCTTCATCTCAGCATACCATGGTAGGCTGGGGATGACTATAACAAATAATCTTCATCTTGACATACCATGGTAGACTGGGGATGTCTATAACAGATAATTTACATCTTGACATATCATAGTATATGGGAATGACCATAACAGGTAATGTACATATTGCCATCCAATAGTAGAAAAGAAAATAACTATAACATAATCTAAACATCACATTCCATAGTAAATTAGAAATGACTATAGGAAATAATCTACATCTTCACATTTGAGGGTGGAAGTCAAATAATCTACATCTTGACATCTCAGGGTAGAAGAGGAATGACTGTAACAAATAATCTACATCAATACATCTCAGGGTAGATGAGGAATAACAATAACAAATAATCTGCATCTTGACATCTCAGGGTAGAAGAGGAATGACTATAACAAATAATCTACATCTTCACATCCCAGGGTAGAAGAGGAATAACAATAACAAATAATCTACATCTTCACATTCCAGGGTAGAAGAGGAATAACAACAAATAATTGACATTTTCACATCCTAGGGTAGAAGAGGAATGACTATAACAGATAATCTACATTTTCACATCACATGCAGAAGTGGAGTGACTATAACAAATAATCTACATCTTCACATCCCAGGGTAGAAGAGGAATGACTATAACAAATAATCTACATCTTCACATCCCAGGGTAGAAGAGGAATAACAAAAAATAATTGACATTTTCACATCCTAGGGTAGAAGAGGAATGACTATAACAGATAATCTACATTTTCACTTCGCAGGCAGAAGTGGAGTGACTATAACAAATAATCTACATCTTCACATTCCAGGGTTGAAGAGGAATGAATTAACACAACAGATAATCCACATGTGGACTTACGTGGTTCTTCCACTGACTAGCGTTGCTGGCCAATCATTCTGAGTTGAGAGGACCCCGACTGTGATCCAGCTGGCCAGTAGGAAGCACATACAAACAGCCACCCCTATAAAGCCATTGCTGGGAACACAACACATGAACATTATGTTCACAACAAATAAAACAATACACATAGTTTCCAAATTATCTATACAAATACAGAAGTATTGGAAAGATCAGGTTGTGTGACAGTTTGTTCCACGCTCAGTCTTTGTAGATTTAGATGGATAGGACACATTAGGAGGATGGATGATGGTAGAATACCAAAGGACATCTTTTTTGGTGAATTACAAATGGGTAAGAGATCTCGGAGTTGGCCTTTACTACGATACAAAGATGTGTGCAAGCGGGACATGTTTGATACAGGCATTGATAATGCACATTGGGAGCAAGTCGCCGCCAAACGTGTTGCATTGAGGGCAAATATCAGAAATGGAATAAAGACAAAGGAGAAAATGATTGCAGATAGGTCACACACAGAGCGTGTGAGACGTAACATAGTGCGTGATGGTGGAAATGACCATTTGTTCACATGCATACATTGTGAATGAGCATTGTGAATTGGTCTGATCAGTCACATTTGCCTGAACCAGTCGTAAACAGTCTGACACAGAAATCATGATGTTTTGAAACTTCCTACTCTTCTCATACACTTGCTGGACTGACAGACATGCATCACCATACTAGACCTTCATTCGCTGATTAATTTCTATAGGTTTCACCCCTTTCACTGATAAAAAAAACTGATACCAGAAAGCTGTTCCTCTTTGGTGCATGTCAAAAGTGGGGCAGCCAATTTTAAACTGTCCTTATGATGTCATCGTTTTCATCTGCACCATGATGTTGTATGCTTAACACTCTTGACATACTTAACAACAATATTGACAGGTTACAAGACAATGGTATAGTTATTGTAAATTCTATCACACTTTTAAGGTTTTCATTTGAAGCTGCCTCGTACATTAAATATATAGAATAAAAGGACATACCCCTACATCACAATTAATTACATGAAATGTAAACAATACAGAGACAAACCCAAGAACAATTAATTATATTAAACATAATGAATAAAGACACAAGCCTTTATACCACAGTTAATTGCATTGAGCGTAAAGGATGAAGAAACAGCACAACTGATTATAATAAATATAAAGGATAAAGAGATAAACACATATAGCACAATTAATCACAATAAATAAGAAGAATACAGAGACAAACTCTTACAGAACAATTAATTACTTTAAATGTAAAGGATAAAGAGACAAAATTCTTACAGCACAATTAATTACAATAAATGTACAGAATAAAAGAAACTCTTATAGCATAATAAATTACATTACATGTAAAGAATATTTTTTCATGACAATTAAACATAAAGAACAAAAGGAAAACCCCTACAGCACAATTAATTTCATTAAACGTACAGAATAAAGAAACAAACTCTTATAGCACAATTAATTACATTAAACGTACAGAATAAAGAGACAAACCCTTTCTGCACAATTAATTACATTAAATGTAAACAATAAAGAGACAAACCCTTACAGCACAATCAATTACATTAAATGTAAACTATAAAGAGACAAACCCTTACATCACAATCTATATTAAACATACACAATAAAGAGACAAACTCTTACAGCACAATCAAATACATTAAATGTAAAGGATGAAGAGAAACTCTTACATCACAATTAATAACATGAAACATACAGAATAAAGAGACAAACCCTTACAGCACAATCACTTACATTTAATTAAACAATAAAGAAACAAACCCTTACAGCACAATCAATTACATTAAATGTAAACTATAAAGAGACACACCCTTACATAAGAATCTATATTAAACATACACAATAAAGAGACAAACTCTTACAGCACAATCAAATACATTAAATGTAAAGGATGAAGAGACAAACCTTTACACCACAATTAATTACATGAAACATACAGAATATAGAGACAAACCCTTACAGCACAATCAATTACATTAAATGTAAAGGATAAAAAGATAAACCCTTACATCACAATCACTCACATTAAACGTAAACAACAAAAAGACAAATCCTTACAAGTAAAACGGGACTATCATCAGGGGGCTGACAATGAAGAACTGCATATCATTGGCCAAGTACCACGTATGGCCGCAACACTGGAAGACAAGAATATCAAGCATGTCACACACACATAAAAATCATTCACCATCATTACAGAATACCTTGTCGACTGGCATAGGTGACCAAATCTCTCCCACAATAAGTACATAAAGCCCTAACTATCTATGGAGCTTATGTTCCTCTGCTGAGATTCTGTTCCCAAGGAAAGAGAGTTTTAAAATTGAGCACAACCCACTACTGGCAATGCTGATCGATTTCCGCAATGAACCTTGGACTTTGTCCACGTCGGATTAGAAGCACTAGACTCAAGTTTCGCTCTTGTTTGAGCTCATCAGTAGTACATAATCTCCGAATGGACCTGGGATCCAACTCCAGATCACTGGCGTGGGAGGCAGGTGTGTAACCACTTGACCATGTGGCTCACACTATATGCAACCAAGCTGATGTGTACAAGGCTCAAGGTTCATACTGGAATATGATCAGTGTTGCCAGTAGTGGGTTTTGCTAATCTTCAAACCTCAAATCCCAAAGAAAGAGTGTTTATCTGCAGTCCCAAGAACCTCAGCCAGGTTAGTTTTTAATTTTTAAAATTAGCTGTATCAGTGTCATTTTTGCTTTTCATGTGCTGATGAAGGCTTTTTAGTTACAACATTCATTCTATCACTTGTGGTTTTGTTCCTGTAAAGCTGACTAATTCCGCTTTATATTTTTATTGATTTACTCATTGTAACGTTAATTTCAGAATGTAATTATCATCATCAAGTGCCATGAGAGTAATGAGTCTCCAATATCCTCTGTCTGGAGTCCTCATGGAACATTCACTCAGGCTTTTTCCAGTCCATCTCTTGAGGTTATCCACTCATATTGGAGGCTGTCTTCTTCTTGCAAGCTTCCTCTCCACTTTCACCACCAGTACACCCTTTAACAAGAAGCTGTGTCAAGTTATATAACTGAAGTACCTAAATGTCTGCTCCGTGGCGAAGGCGTTACGGATGCAGTTCATAATCCCATATACCTGCATGAGATTTGGCAGCAGACCGCCTTGTGTTGGTTTTTTCTGAAAATGGTATGGGTGCCGGTCGTTCAGAAAGCTATGGCAAGCTACTGAACGTAAACTTGCCAAGAAATCACGAAGAGCCAAAAAATGCTGGGGGTGGCTGCGACATCCTGTAAAGGATATGCAACTTTAACCTGTTTAACCTGAACTGTGAGGTAGCGCAGTAGCTAGCATGCTTGCCTGCTAGTCTGGTGGTCACGTGTTTGAATCCCATTCAAGGTAGTGATTTGTTTCGTTTGACCTGGGCTACCAGGGGTACAAATGGGAAGATAACATCAAAAGATGTCTGTGTGTTCAACAAGAGAGACAGAACAAACAAACTTTACTTTTCAAAGGGTCACAAATTGGGCATGCAGGCCAGTCTTACATTCGGCCCTTCCAACCACACATCTTCGCACTTCAATTATCTATTGTGCATGTTATTTTGTTGTTGTTGCGTATCCCTTACAGGACATTGCAGTCAACACCAGCATTTTCAGCTGCTGTTGATGTACTAGACAAGTGTTACGTTCAGTAGTTTGCCATTGCTTTCTGAACGGCCAGCCCCTATACCTTTTTCGAAAAAACCAGAACCTCTGTGTTTCGAACCCGGGTATACGGGCTCACAAACAGCGTTGGCAATCCCTTTAGTCACAGAGACCGGTTGCATGTTATATGTGCACCTAAAAAAAAAAGTAAAATGAATGCTGTGAACATAAACATGGCATATTACCATGTTATGAGGCAGGCAGGCATGAACACACTCACACAGGCAAGCAGGCAGGCAGGCAGGCAGGCAGGCAGGCAGGCAGGCAGGCAGGCAGGCAGGCAGGCAGACAGACAGACAGACAGACAGACAGACAGACATACATACATACATACATACATACATACATACATACATACATACATACATACATACATACATACATCCACACATTCATACATCATTTACATAAACTGGCACAGTTATACACCCACTCAATAACACACAAATATACACTCCCTCGTATACACATATACCCACCCACAAACACACTAACAAACATCTACTTATACACACAGAGAGCTTTTTAGACTCATTGCAGCCAGCCTTAACTGTGGAGATGGCACCTGGCTGATCGACTGATTAATGCTTATAAGAGCCACATAAGAAGTGGTTAGTGTTCTTGCTTACCAAGACAGTGGGGTGGGTTCTATTCTCAGTAATAACAACCCTCCCCCCCCTCCTCTCCTGGAGCTCATACAATGGCACTGGGTAATTTTCTGGGAGAACGTTGGTGTGGAAGGTAACTTGTCACCTCACCTCACTGTGTGTCTAATACTGCACACAACCAATTCATTACATGCACTTTGTTTATTCAAAAACGCTGCATGTGCTTTGCAACCCCAACCCCAGGTTGATTTACTAGGCAAGATTTATGTTCAGTAGCTTGCCACTGCTTTCAGAAGGAAAATTGATGATGAAACCCAACTGACTGGTGTAGAGAATGAACCGCACCCCGCCATCAGCATACCGAGGGCAAGCTCGTTAAGCCTCGCGACCACGATGAGTTCTTCTTCTTCTGCTGCGTTCATCCTGAATTTTTTTTTTCCAAACGTGATTGCGTTGTGCCTGTTTACAGCAGAGCTGCATTCTTGCGCTGTTAGGCCAACACATGTGACTTCTGCGGGCATTTGTTGACCGGGTTAACCTTCCCAGGGCAATGAGTTCTATATTTTATATCATCATCATGTGCCATTCTGGTAAGTGTGGGCGGTCATGTTTTGCCATCTTAAACGATTATCAGAGTCGTGAATCAGCTCAGTGTTCTTGTCTTGACCATGTCATGTGGTGAAGCGATCAAGATATTTACATCTTTGCCTTCCCCACATGTGTGGGTGGGGGTTCAGTGGGTGGGTGGCGGCATGTTTGTTTGCCTGGGTCTGTGTGAGTGCGTGGAGGTATGTGTGGGTGGGGGGGGGTGTGGCGGATGGGGGATGTGTGGGTGGCTGCGGGATGTATGGGTGGATGGGGGATGTGTCTCATAACATTGCAATATGCATTGTTTATGTTTACAACTTTCATTTGACAATGTTTTTTTTCCATGTGAATGTATGATGTGTAATATGCATTGTTTATGCTCACAAAATCCATTTGACAATGTTTTTTCCCCTATGTAAATGTAACATGCACATTTGATGAATGAAAGATGAGCGATTGGAAGGGCCGAATGTAAGATAGGCCTGCATGCCCAATTTGGTACCCTTTTAAAATAAGGTTCTTTCGTTCGTTCCCCTTGTTTTTTTACCCTCAATCTTGCTAGTTATCACCAAGTTCTCTACTTTATTTCTTCTCATAACGTGCCCAAAAATATTTGACTGTCTACATCTAATTTCTCTAAATTAGTTTGCAGTTTTAATTTGTCTCTTGTAGGACTTGCTCAATGGTTTTGCTGTCTGTCCATGGTATTCTTTGCATTTTCCTCAGAAACCATATTTTCACTGCCTTTAGATGCTTTTCAACTTGTCTGCTCATTGTCCACATTTTACATTCATATAAAAGTACAGATCATATATATTTTATATGTGTTAAAATGCATCAAATTCATCATTTGTGTATGTATACTGATGAGACCCACAAGCCCAATCACCCACCGACATACTACAACGTTCACTGGCCCTATTATCAAAATCAAAAACTTAATACCATATTCTCAGCACTGACGAGATTGTTGACATAAAGGAGATTTGTCCACCAGTTCTTCTCACAGTTGTCCCTATCCACAGGTTGTACTGGATTCCACAAGGCTCCAGATCCCGCGTACTGCATCAGACCCATGACCACTAACAATGTCAGCATGTATGGAGGGGTCAGCCTAAAATTGGTCAGAATGAATAAATGTGTAGCAATTGTCAGGTCATGTCAGAGTTTTCAATCATTACGAAAGGTTATTATTCTTATTCCTCTTCCTACAACTTCAGCCTAAAATTGGTCAGAATAAAAACATGTGTAGGAATTGTCAGGTCATGTCAGAGTTGTCAATCATTATGAAAGGTATTATTCTTATCCATCTTCCTACAACTTCAGCCTAAAATTGGTCAGAATTAATACATGTGTAGGAATTGTCAGGTCATGGCAGAGTTGTCAATCATTATGAAAGGTATTATTCTTATTCCTCTTCCTACAACTTCAGCCTAAAATTGGTCAGAATAAAAACATGTGTAGGAATTGTCAGGTCATGTCAGAGTTGTCAATCATTATGAAAGGTATTATTCTTATTCCTCTTCCTACAACTTCAGCCTAAAATTGGTCAGAATAAAAACATGTGTAGGAATTGTCAGGTCATGTCAGAGTTGTCAATCATTATGAAAGGTATTATTCTTATTCCTCTTCCTACAACTTCAGCCTAAAATTGGTCAGAATAAAAACATGTGTAGGAATTGTCAGGTCATGTCAGAGTTGTCAATCATTATGAAAGGTATTATTCTTATTCCTCTTCCTACAACTTCAGCCTAAAATTGGTCAGAATAAAAACATGTGTAGGAATTGTCAGGTCATGTCAGAGTTGTCAATCATTATGAAAGGTATTATTCTTATCCATCTTCCTACAACTTCAGCCTAAAATTGGTCAGAATAAAAACATGTGTAGGAATTGTCAGGTCATGTCAGAGTTGTCAATCATTATGAAAGGTATTATTCTTATTCCTCTTCCTACAACTTCAGCCTAAAATTGGTCAGAATAAAAACATGTGTAGGAATTGTCAGGTCATGTCAGAGTTGTCAATCATTATGAAAGGTATTATTCTTATCCATCTTCCTACAACTTCAGCCTAAAATTGGTCAGAATTAATACATGTGTAGGAATTGTCAGGTCATGCTGTAATTTTCAGTCATGACAAAAGGTATTATTCTTATTTCTCTTCCTACATCTATAGCTTAAAATTGGTCAGAATGAATACGTGTGTAGGAATTGTCACACTATGTTGTAGTTTTCAGTCATGACAAAAGGTATTATCCTTATTCCTCTTCCTACATCTTCAGCTTAAAATTGGTCAGAATGAATACATATGTAAGAATTGTCACGCCATGTCATTCAGTTATGTCGAAAGGTATTATTCTTATTCCTCTTCCTACAACTTCAGCCTAAAATTGGTCAGAATGAAAACATGCGAAGGAATTGTCACGACATGTCATTCTGTCATGACAAAAGGTATTATTCTTACTACAACTTCAGTCTAACATTGGTACGAAAGCATACATGTGTAGGAATTATCACACCATGTTGTAGTTTTCAGTCATGACAAAAGGTATTATCCTTATTCCTCTTCCTACATCTTCAGCTTAAAATTGGTCAGAATGAATACATATGTAAGAACTGTCATTCCATGTCATTTAGTCATGACAGAATTTTCAGTCATGACGAAAGGTATCATTCTTATTCATGTTACAACTTCAGACTAAAAACAGTATCAAGCTATAGGTCACCATGGCTGAATGGATAAGAGCGCTGGCTCTTAAACTTCTGGTGTGCTAATGCCGAGGTAGCGAATGTTGACTTCTCGTCATTGACTTGGGGATGTAAATTACAAGTACTTCAGTCGTAACGGGTTCGCCTGATGACGAGGGATACTAGTAATAGAGAGAGCTAAACCACACACAAAATTCAGTCCACTGCTACTAGAAGTAGTCTGTATGGACTTCAAAAAGTCTTGAATTCAAAGCCAGCGAACACCCAAAAAATAAATAACACAGTATCAAGCTGAACATTGAATAAAACTGGCTCATAGACATAAATTATTCATTCATTCAGTAGCATGTCCTTTGCAGAACCCCGCTCCCATAACAACCTTCCGGAAAACCTCTCGATCATAAGCAAGATGTCCCGCATCCGATACACCCATTTGGAGATCATCCACCACATCCTGCACCCATCTTCTCTTTGGCCTTCCTCTTCCTCTCTTCCCAGGCATATATCCCTCCATTATTGTTCTATCCAAACTTTTGTGACGTTTCAAGTGACCAAAATATTTCAATTTTCTTTATTTTATCATCTTTAGTAGCCAACTTTCTTCAATATTCAGCTCTTGAAGTATGGATGCATTTGTTCTTTTCTGTATCTAAGATATTCTTAGAACCCGTCTATAACATTTATATTAAAAGACATTCATGCACTGTTCAGCTTGTTTAGTAAGTGTCCAGGTCCCACAGGCATATGTTGCAGTGGGAAAGATAGAAATCACTTGGCCCATTTAGAAGAGGCAGTGGTCAACTAACACGAAGATGAACACATGGCATTGCAAACACCGATGGCATGAGGGTGCATGAGGCAGGGACAATAGCCAGAGAGAGAGAGAGAGAGAGAGAGAGAGGCTTTTCAATGCACTGTGAAGAGAGTAAGTTTCTGAAAATGACCTGCTATATGATGACAGTATGAAGCCATTCACCTTTATTTCCCAAAGAATGTCTTGGTACCTATTTCATGGCATGGAGGGACATTGGTATCTATTTCATGGCATGGAGGGACATTGGTTCCTATTTCATGGCATGGAGGAACATTGGTATCTATTTCATGGCATGGAGGGACATTGGTATCTATTTCATGGCATGGAGGGACATTGGTATCTATTTCATGGCATGGAGGGACATTGGTTCCTATTTCATGGCATGGAGGAACATTGGTATCTATTTCATGGCATGGAGGAACATTGGTATCTATTTCATGGCATGGAGGGACATTGGTTCCTATTTCATGGCATGGAGGGACATTGGTATCTATTTCATGGCATGGAGGAACATTGGTATCTATTTCATGGCATGGAGGGACATTGGTATCTATTTCATGGCATGGAGGGACATTGGTTCCTATTTCATGGCATGGAGGAACATTGGTATCTATTTCATGGCATGGAGGAACATTGGTATCTATTTCATGGCATGGAGGGACATTGGTATCTATTTCATGGCATGGAGGAACATTGGTATCTATTTCATGGCATGGAGGGACATTGGTTCCTATTTCATGGCATGGAGGAACATTGGTATCTATTTCATGGCATGGAGGGACATTGGTATCTATTTCATGGCATGGAGGGACATTGGTATCTATTTCATGGCATGGAGGGACATTGGTATCTATTTCATGGCATGGAGGGACATTGGTATCTATTTCATGGCATGGAGGGACATTAGTATCTATTTCATGGCATGGAGGAACATTGGTATCTATTTCATGGCATGGAGGGACATTGGTATCTATTTCATGGCATGGAGGGACATTGGTATCTATTTCATGGCATGGAAGGACATTGGTATCTATTTCATGGCATGGAGGGACATTGGTTCCTATTTCATGGCATGGAGGAACATTGGTATCTATTTCATGGCATGGAGGGACATTGGTATCTATTTCATGGCATGGAGGGACATTGGTATCTATTTCATGGCATGGAGGGACATTGGTATCTATTTCATGGCATGGAGGAACATTGGTATCTATTTCATGGCATGGAGGGACATTGGTTCCTATTTCATGGCATGGAGGGACATTGGTATCTATTTCATGGCATGGAGGGACATTGGTTCCTATTTCATGGCATGGAGGAACATTGGTATCTATTTCATGGCATGGAGGGACATTGGTATCTATTTCATGGCATGGAGGGACATTGGTTCCTATTTCATGGCATGGAGGGACATTGGTATCTATTTCATGGCATGGAAGGACATTGGTATCTATTTCATGGCATGGAGGGACATTGGTTCCTATTTCATGGCATGAAGGAACATTGGTATCTATTTCATGGCATGGAGGGACATTGGTATCTATTTCATGGCATGGAGGGACATTGGTTCCTATTTCATGGCATGGAGGAACATTGGTATCTATTTCATGGCATGGAGGAACATTGGTATCTATTTCATGGCATGGAGGGACATTGGTTCCTATTTCATGGCATGGAGGGACATTGGTATCTATTTCATGGCATGGAGGAACATTGGTATCTATTTCATGGCATGGAGGGACATTGGTATCTATTTCATGGCATGGAGGGACATTGGTTCCTATTTCATGGCATGGAGGAACATTGGTATCTATTTCATGGCATGGAGGAACATTGGTATCTATTTCATGGCATGGAGGGACATTGGTTCCTATTTCATGGCATGGAGGAACATTGGTATCTATTTCATGGCATGCAGGGATATTGGTACCTATTTCATGGCATGGAGGGATATTGGTACCTATTTCATGGCATGGAGGGATATTGGTACCTATTTCATGGCATGGAGGGACATTGGTATCTATTTCATGGCATGGAGGGATATTGGTACCTATTTCATGGCATGCAGGGACATTGGCATGAATTTCCCTGCATCATACATTCTCGTGGGGAATAACAGTCCATGGGAATCTCGATATATGAAGCCCATAAAGGGGCACTCTACCACTGTTTATGCTTCACCTTGACATCACAAGGTACAAGAGGAACAAGATGAGAAGAAAAAGACACATTTTCATGTCCAGGAAATCTTTAAAATCTTTATTGGCTGTCGTTGTTTTCTTTGTCTTTGTTGGACTTCTGAGAGAAGTAAGTCACATCAAGCTACACACATCTCCAAGTTTGGCGTGTCCAAGTTAAGCGTATCCAACTTAAACGTATCCAACTTCAGCGTGTCCAAAGCAGGAAAGTCAGCCAAAAATACAAATGTTAGTTGCATATCCTTTACAGGACATGGTAGTTGACCCCAGCATTTTTAAGTTTGTGATTTCTTGGCATGTTTACATTCAGAAGTTTACCAGTGCTTTCTGAACGACCAGCACTCATCATATCTTTATATGGTAACCAGTGCAAGGCGGTCTGCTGCCACATAACCCACAGCTGTGTTTCAACCGTGGTATGCAGGATTATGAACTGCATTGTTAACCCCTTCACCACAGAGCCGGTAAGTCAGTAAAGCACATCACAAAAGGTATGCACTGCTGTAGCTAGCATGCTTGTTTACCAGCATAGTGGTCACGTGTTTGAGTCTCTATGTGCCTCATAACATGGTAATATGCATTGCTTATGTTTACAACATTCATTTGACAATGTTTTTTTTCTATGTGAATGTAACATACACAATAATGAACGAAAGATGCGTGATTAGAAGGGCTGAATGTAAGACAGGCCTGCATGCCCAATTTGTGACCCTCTGAAGATAAAGTTTGTTCGTTTGTGCGTTCGTTTGTCTGTCCCCATTAACCCTTTACAGGGCAAACGTTTGTCCATTTTTTTAGCTTTAAACGGGCAAGATTTTTAAGGTTCTGTAAAATTTTTGTTACATTAGTAAAAACATCCTATCTAAGGTGTTAGTCAACAGATTTTAGTTAAATAAACAACAAAATGAAGGAAAATGCATGCAGATTATTTTACTCACGTTAATAAGTATGTTGAATGTTGCTGGTAATCCACACATGAACACAAATATTGTGAGAGGGTTAAGAGATTAAGATTATTTGAAGATCACGTTAACACAAGAACCGATTACTTGATATTTTTTCTCGCCCATCTGAAATTTGTTTTATATCATAAGTAGACCCGCAAATCACATTTCATGTAGATGTCTAGACTTGTCCTAGCATGTGTTATTAAATTTAGCTTCCATTTTTACGTATACTGTGTAGATGCGCGGTGGGGGGGGGGGGGGGAGACGTTCTGAAAATATAGTTAAGGGGTGCATGGGTCAAAAAAGGTTGAGAACCACTGGTCTAGAATATGTGAAGGCCTACCAGCCTAACGTTAGTTTCTACCATGGGACTACTAAAGGGTGTATTTTTAATGACTGTGCAGTGTTTGAAAATATTGCCGGTCCAAGTTTTGTATTCACCCTCTGTAAAGTTCATGCAACATAATATGTAAATATAAAACTTGGACTGGCAATATTTTCAAACACTGCACAGTCATTAAAAATACACCCTGTATTATATATACTTCCATCCAAAAAATTCCATTCAAGATAAGAGGTTATACTTGTGAGCTGGTTTTTCCCCTCCTCTAAAAATTTTAGCTGGCTCCGCGGCGAAAGGGTTACGGACGCAGTTCATGATCCCACATACCCACATTTGAAACACAGCAGCTGCATGCGATTTGGCAGCAGACCACACTACGTTGGTTTTTTTATGAAATAGTATGGGTGCCAGTCGTTCAGAAAGCAATGGCAAACTACTTAATGTAAACTTGCCAAGATATGACAGCAGCAAAAAATTGCTGATGTTGACCGCCACGATCTGTAAAGGACTTTTTTTAAAACTAACAATTTTGCCAAGGTAATGAATGGCCTTATAGACTACTCTGTGTGAGTTTGAATGCAAGAAACTTACATACAGGATTTTTTTTAGCCTTATCTGAGAAAGATAGGTATCTTATCTCACTGCCCAAGTGATCAGGGGGACATGATATCAAAAGAAACCACAGGCTGTTGTTAAAAATGTCCTAACCTACCCTATGCTGGAAGCGAACAGGGAAACTTTTGAGCTGGAGGTGGACAATAAAACCTCTCAACCAAATTTCCTTAACGCAACATTCCATCATATATCTAGTTTTGTGACTATTTAAATTTATTCTTAGGCAATTCATGTGGTGGATTCCTCTTGCTTTTGAACCCTAGACCCTTTCATTTGCAAGCTAGTGCACTGACGACTACACCACAACATCACCTTAACATTATAATTTAGTATAACAATCAGCGTCTACACTTTGCGATATCTGCTGAAGGAGATGGGGGGCAGTTTGTCTTTGCCTCGAGCACTGTTGTGATGGTAAGTTAACCATTAACAATTGTAGTGCATGAGAATTATCTAAAATAATATCATAATCAAGTGCCATGCAGATAAGCGTTGGTAGTCATGTTTCGTCATCTCACGCGATCATCAGAATCATGGATCATCTCAGTGTTCTTGTCTCGACAATACCACATGGCCAAGCCATCCAAGTAGTTACTTCTCTGCCTTCCCCTTGTTCTCTTCTCCTCAATCTTGCCAGTTGTCACCAAGTTCTCCAATTTATTTCTTCTCATAATGTGTCCAAAATACTGACTATCTAGGTCTAATTTCTCTAACCAGTTTACGATTTTCATTTGTTTCTTGTAGGACTTCATCATTGGTTTTTCTGTCTATCCATGGTATGTTTTGCAAATCCCTCAGAAAAATTTCCACAGCCATCAGATGTTTTTCAGTTTGTCTGCTCATTGTTCACGCTTTACATACAAAAGTGCAGGTTCTATGTAGCACCTCAACACTCTTTTTCTCGTTGCAAATGACATCTTTTTATTTGTCAGTATGTTTTCCATCTTGCAAAAGGTTACCTTCACCATGGCGATTATTGTTCTAATCTTTTCAAGGCATCTCCCATCAGATGTTGTTATGACTGTTCCGAGATAATTGTACAGATTCACTTGTTTAAGAGTATTCCCATTTACTTGCATATTACATAATATAATATGTAAAATAATATGCAAAGCATAATTACAACAAAAACAAGAACAAGCGCACAGACTGTATAAACATACCTCCAAAATCGATGAAAGTAGTAAAGTGGCCAGTTAATTTTCCATCCTTTTTTCTTCATTTCATTAAGTGCGACATAAGCTGTCAACAGACCACTGTTCCAAAACATATAATAAAAAAGTTGTTTTATTTTATAGGCATTGATGTTGATGTTGTTGGGCTAAGAACCGACATCATTGCACTCAGGATATTCCCACACACGTCCCCTCGTTCAACAATCAGCGAAGAGTCATACTGCTAATTTTTCCAACTGCCCTCTGAGTGAAAGTTCTCCTGGTCTTCCCTCTCAGTTTTGAGATTCATCCATTTTGAGCTCCTGCCAACCCCTTGTCATATCATCATCTCCACATATGGGTTCTGAGTCTGTCCCACTGCTTTCTCCACCTGGTCCCACAGGCACCCGACCATGTCTCCCTTAGGCATTATACTAAAAAGACTCAAAGAGTGACAGAATCACTCATGCGGTGCTTCGGGAGAGAACTAGACAGATTCTGGTGTATCAAGGGATGAGGGAAAGACAACAGTGAGGACATACATTGAGAACATGAGATAATAGGAAAATAAAAGGTTTGTTGTATATCCTTTTCAGGAAGTCACAGTCAACCCCAGCATTTTTTGGGCTGTTTGTGATTTCTTGGCTAGTTTCTTGGCTGTTGAATGAGAGGACAGAGTTTGTGTGGGAATGTCCTGAGTGCAGTGATGTTGTTTCTGAGCTCAACTCAACTCAACAAAAGGCAAAGCACAAACATATACTCCTTTCCACACACATATAATAGGAACATACACACTTTCACACACAAATACTCTTACAGGAGCAGAAAGAAGACATGGTAAGGTACAGCAGGTTAGGACAATGTATCTGTTTTCTTATCTTACTTGTGAGTGAAGCTGTTATCTTACCTGAGAGTGAAGCTGTTATCTTACCTGAGAGTGAAGCTGTTATCTTACCTGAGAGTGAAGCTGTTGTTCTCTTACCTGAAAGTGAACTTTACCTGAGAGTGAAGAATGTATCCACCGACACCAAGGCATTGGCAATGGCATCAAAAGTCCACCGACCCAGCAAAACAGGCATCACAGTTATGGTATTTTCTGAAGTTGGAAAAACGACACACACAAAAAACAATAAAGAAGTACAGTGTAAATTACTCAAAGCACATACTGTTCTTGCTTACCATCCACGTGGCCTTAGATCCCCATGTAATAATTGTTTACATATCCCTTCAATTCTTTTATCTAATCTATGACGCTGTGGTGAAGGGGTTACAAATGCAATTTGTAATCTTGCATACCGCAATCAAAACACAGCTGTGGGCGATTTGGAAGTAGAGTGCCTTGCATTTGTTTCCATACAATGGTATGAGCGCCAGTCGTTCAGAAAACAAGGCAAACTACTGCACATAAACTTGCCCAGGAATCACAATAGGCCAAAAAATGCTGGAGCTGACTGCCACGTCTTGTAGAGGATATGCTAGCAACTTTTTATGATAACTGCAAGAAGATCACATAATTAATCCACTTTGGATGTATAAAGACAAGAGTGTTGGACATGGAATAGTTGCAGACCTTAGTTACTGCTCATAAACTTATTACATTAATGTGGTGGTTTCCCCTAACCTTCCACACCCACACTAGATATTTAACTTATGAGTTTATTAGTAATTTGCTCACTTTGAACTCAAGCATAGTCCCCACACATGCTACAACTTCTCGTGCACTGGACTGATTTTTGCGTGTGGGTTAGCTTTCCTATTACCAGTGTCCCTTGCCATCTTGCGAACCCATTCCGACTTCAGAGGTACTTGTAATTTAGATCCTCAATCAAGATTTAACTTTTTCTCTAGTAGGCAACACACCATTTTTTTTGGGGGGGAGGGGGCCTATTAGCATGCATAGCTAGAGCACTCTAAGGAAATGTATTTTGAATAAAGTGTCTATTTGACCCGGATCACTGTTTTGGCAAGCAAAGACACAAACCACTATGCCACCATTATTTCCCTTTTAAAAAAAAAAAAATTAGACCCCTGTGCTTTTGTTGCTATTGTCTTCCTCCATGTAGTTCTAGGTTTCCACATTTTTTTTTCGGCGCTCGCTTAAGAGCTCAAGCGTAGTTCACACATGGTACTTCTAGTAGAACTGTATTGAACTTTGTGTGTGCATTAGCTTTCCCTATTACCCGTGTCCCTCACCATCAGGCGAACCCATTTCAGAGATACTGGTAATATATGTCCCCATTTCGTAATCCCGCATACTACGTTCAAAGCACAGCTGCAGATGATTTGGAAGCAGACTGCCTGGCGCTGGTTTACATAAAATGGTATAGGTGTTGGTTGTTCAGAAAGCAATGGCAAACTACTGAACATAAACGTGCCAAGAAATCACAAACAGCCAAAACATGCTGGGGTTGAATGCGACATCCTGTAAAGGACATGCTACTAACTTCTAACTACCACTTCACAGCCCTACAGCAGTACCTGCCTGGATCTAACTTTACTTGTAAACAAACAAAAATTCTGACTTACCAAACTGTCCCAATCCAAAGACAAAGACATGACCCAGTATAACCCAGCTCATACTCAGGAACCGGATGCCATGGATGGCACTGAGTGATCCTGCAGGTTGTCTTGTGTCCAGCACTTTAGATCCATTGGTATACACAGAAAATGCCAGTAGAAGCTGTGTACAACTTCCTAAAAGAAACAAATAAATGGGGATATAAGAGGGGGCTTCAAATGAATACCTTAGATGTTTCTTGTTGTTGTGTGAATATATTCTGAAAAAGTAATGAACAAATGTATAATTTTTCAATGTAGTCACCACTGCATTCAATGCAAGTCCTCCAGCACCGATAACATGTTTGGATTCCTGTAGAAAAAAATTAATGGTCATTACTTGGTGTGCCTGACTCGGTCGTGAACAGCCTGTCACAGAAGTCATGATGTTTTGAAACTTCCTACTCCACTCACGCACTTGCTGGACTGACAGGCATGCATCACCATACTGGACCTTCATTCGCCGATGAATTTCTATAGGTTTCACCCCTTCACTGATCAAAAAGCAGATAACAGAATGCGGCTCCTCTTTGGTGCATGTCAAAAGTGAGGTAGCCATCTTTAAACAGTCTTAAACCCTTATGACATCACCATATTCATCTGCATCATGATGTAAGTGCTTAACCCTCTTGAAATCGTTAACAACAATATTGACAGGTGACAAGACAATGACATGGTTATTGTAATTTCGATCACACTTTTAGGTTTCCATTTAAAGCCCCCCCCCCCCCCTCATACATTCATCATTTGCAGTGTCTAGCTAGAGCTGTGATAGTATGGTGGTTAGTATGCTTACTCAGTGATCTGTGTTCAAACCTCAGCAGTGGCAGGATCCCTTCTTCTGACCAGCATGGTTTTCAGTGAGCCATGACAGCACTGTGGCTAGCATATTGCCCCGATGGTCATGGGTTTGAATTCACATCGTCTGATTTTTTAAACAGACCTGTGCTCTCAAGCCAACGTGCCAAACACTGGTACCAGGAAATGCCTTGAGAAGTAAAGGTGAACTCCCATGGAGTGCTGACTGGTCCACGTGATGGACCGGTGGGTTAGCAACATCTGCCCAATATACCTCAAGGCATGTGAAAAGGATTCTTTACTTTACTATGCTTCTGGGGCTATCACAGCCTCATGAAATTAGTAGCAGAGAATATTCTGGGATTCATAATCCCCCATATTGCGTTCAAAACACAGCTGTGGGCCATTTGAAAGTTGACAGCCGTGCACTGATTTTCATACAATCCAGTCATTCAGAAAGAAATGGTAAACTACTGAACATAGACTTGCCAAGAGATCACAAACAGCCAAAAAGTGCTGGGGTTGACTGAGATGTCCTGTAAAGGATATGCAACTATCTTTTTCCAAAGCTCTCTCAATAATAATTTTTTTTAAATGTTAAGCTAAAGGTTAAAACATCGTAAGAGTTAACCAGTTACCCCACATAAAAACCATGGAAATTATGTAGTTGGGTTGAGGAGCCATGAACTCAAAAAGTTGAAAACCAAAGAAATTATGTAGTTGGTTTGAGGAGTCATGAACTCAAAGTTGAAAACTATGGCAATTATGTAGTAGGCTTGAGGAGTCATAAACGCAAAAAAGTTGAAAACCAAGGAAATTATGTAGTTGGCTTGAGGAGTCATAAACTCAAAAAGTTGAAAACCATGGAAATTATGTAGTTGGCTTGAGGAGTCATAAACTCAAAAAAGTTGAAAACCATGGAAATTATGTAGTTGGCTTGAGGAGTCATAAACTCAAAAAAGTTGAAAACCATGGAAATTATGTAGTTGGCTTGAGGAGTCATAAACTCAAAAAGTTGAAAACCATGGAAATTATGTAGTTGGCTTGAGGAGTCATAAACTCAAAAAGTTGAAAACCATGGAAATTATGTAGTTGGCTTGAGGAGTCATAAACTCAAAAAGTTGAAAACCATGGAAATTATGTAGTTGGCTTGAGGAGTCATAAACTCAAAAAAGTTGAAAACCACTGCTATGATGGTCAGTAAATAGGTTAGCTCTACTTCACTTTACCTATAGAGTTACTTCCGCCCTTTATCAATGTGTCATGGCTTAGGAGGGTTGTAGTCTCCTTTCTGGATCCATGATTCTCCTCTCCAAAAACAGTGTAGCCATTGGCTTCCACGCTCTCCTTTTTATGGATGGCTCTCCATTTGGGCCACTGGATAACAATGATGTCGAAGGCAGTACCAAGGATCATCAACAAACCAATGATTGTCAGAGCAACTCTGTTGAAGACAAAATGGGAATGGTTAATTGAAAGAAATCTTGAAATATACAGCAGGAGAAGATTACTGTTTTAACTTCTTTAAAGTAAGCTCCCTTCCTTGTTTCTTTTCCATTAAAAAAAAATCTGAACCACAGTTAAATATTTTAAAAATGTTTGTTCCTTTGAACTCAAGCTTGTCCATACATAGGGCATGGTACGACATCTAGTGCACCAGAGTGATTTTTGTGTGTGGGTTAGCTTTCCCTATTACCTGTCCCCCACCATCAGGCGAACTCACTCCAACTTCAGCTTTACTTGTAATTTATATCCCTAAAGTCAAGGATGAAAAGTCAACATTTGAATCCAACTGACCCGTGTAGGGGTTGGATCCGCTACCTCGGCATAAGTACATTGGATATTTAAGAACAAGCATTCTTATCCATTGAGCTGACCTCTATCGTAGTTAATGAGGCTTAGGTTAACCACTGTGGTGCTTGCAGTTATACAAAATAATCTCTTCTCATTTGGAAACTTGAGTCCAAATCACTGATAACAAGCTAGTATACTTACTATTTACTATGCTTTCATTGCATTTACTGGATATCACAATTAACTTCAGCATTTACTGGCTATTTGTGATTTTCTAGTTAATTCTATGTTCACTAGTTCGCTATTGCTTTCTAAACGGCCTACGCTCATACTACTGTGAAAAATCATCAGGGTTATCACAGAGTTCTTCTTCCACTTTCACCTCCTGGATAGATGAACAAGTGTGATGAAGATGTTTCTTGAATCTAATTAATCAATTATTCAATAAAATCAGTCACTGAGTTATTTAATCAATTAATCAAATAGCAAGTGATTCATTCAGTCAATCATTCAAACAATTACTAATTCAATCAATTATTCAAATAATCAATTATTCAAATAACCAGTTATTCATGTAGTTAATCATTCAGTCACACATTTAAACAACCAGTGATTCACTCAGTGCATAATTCAAACAATCAATTCTTCATTCAATCAATCATTCAAACAATCAGTCACTCATCCAGTCAATCATCAATCATTATTCAGCCAATCATTTAATCATTCAGTCAATTATTTAAACAGTCATTCATTCAGCCAGTGAATCATTCAATACATCAGTCAATCATTCAATACATCAGTCAATCATTTAATACATCAGTCAATCAATTATTCACTCTATAAGTGAATACATAAGTCAATCATTTAATACATCAGTCAATCATTAATCCAATCAATCATTCACTCGATCAAGCAATACTCCAGTCAAGTAATCATTCAATCAACCAATTTGTCAATTAGTCAGTCAACCAATCATACAATCAATCAATTTCACATAACTACACTGTGCACAAACAGCCACCACAAATCAATCAATCAATCAGGTGCCATCTCCACACTGAAGGTTGGCTGCAATGGATCTCCAACACTGTCTGTTGGAGAGAGTTGAATTGCATCACTAATTTTTATGCTACACAATGTATATGTACAATTTCTCTCAATTTTTTACAATTTTTGTGAGAATACTCATGTCAATCGCCAGTGTATGTGTGTGTTAAGTGTGGGAGTTCATACTAGTATCATTGATTATGTGAGGCATCATGTAAGTGGCTAGATGTGAGGATGAGTGTGTGATTGTCTATGTGGGGGATGTGTGTGTGTGTGTGTGGGGGGGGGGGGGGGGAATGTATGTGTTGGGGATGTATGTGTGGAGGGGTTATGAATGTGTCATGGGGGGGGGGATGTGTGTGTGTGGGTGAGGGATGTGTGTGGATGTGGGATATTTGGGTGGATGGGTTGAAGTTTGTGGGTGTTGGTGGTGGGGGGTTGTGATGGTGGGAAATTTGTTTGTGGGTGGTTGGTTGGGTGAGGGATGTGTGGGTTGAGGGATGGGTGTGTGATGCATGTGGGGGTTGGGTGTGGGGATGTGTATGTGGGTGGGGATGTGTGTGGGTAGGTGGGTGTGTGGAGGATATATGTGTGGGTGGTGAGGGTGTTTGTAGGTGGGGGATGTGTGGGTGGATGGGAGATGGGTGGAGAGATGTGTTTGTGTGGGTGAGGGATGTGTGGGTGAGGTATGTGTGGGTGGGGATGTGAATGGGGGGATGTGTGTGTGGTGGGTGTTGTGTGGGAAGGAAGATGTGTGTGGGTGGGTTGGGGTGTGATTGGGTGTAGGATGTGCGGGTGGGTAAAGGATTATATGAGGGTGGGGGAATCTGTGTTTGGCTGGGTGGTTGGGTTGTGTGAGTGTGGGTGGGTAGATGGGAGATGTATGTGTTGATGGGTGGGTGGGGGATGAGTAGGTGTGAGTAGTTGAGGGAGGAGTACATGAGTGGATGGATGTGTGTGGGGGATGAGTGTATGGGTGGGGAATGTGTGTGTGGTTGGGAAGATGTGTGTGAGTGGGGGATGTGTGGGATGTGTGTGCAGGGATATGTGTGTGTGGTTGGGGAGACATGTGCAGATGGAGGATGTGTGTGTGGTGGGGGATATGTCAGTGGGTGGGTGGGGAGGTGTGTAGATGGGTGGAGGGATGTGTGTAGGGATGGAGCATGTGTGGGTGGGGAGTATGTGGGTGGGTGAAGAGATGTGTGGGAGGGGGTTGTGTGTTTGGGTTGGTGCATTTGTGCAGATGTTGGTGGGTAGTGGTATGTGTGGGTGTTGGCGTGTGGAGGATGTGTGGGTGTTGGTAGGTGGTGGATGTGTGTGTGGATGGGTGTGTTGGGACACATGTAGGGGGAGTGGGGGATGTTGTGTATGCATGGGAGATGTGTTTTGGTGGATAAATGTGTGTGGGTGGGGGATGTGTGTGTGTGGGGGGGATGTATGTGTGGTTGGTGGAGTGTATGGGTGGATGTGAAATATGTGTGTGGGTAAGAAAATGTGTATGTGTGGATGGGAAGAAGTGAGGGTATGGGTGGATGATGTGCGAGTAGATGAGGAAGATGTGTGTGAGCTGGTGTGAGATGTGTGTGTGGGAGGGGTATGTGTGTGGTTGGGGGGGGTGTGGGTGGGTGGGTTGGTTGAGCATGTTTGTGGGTGAGTTTGTGTGGATTAGGGTATGTGTGAGTGGGTGGGGATGTGGGTGAGGGATGCGTGTGTGGGTGTTTGCAAGATGTCTGGGTTGGTGAGGGGATGTGTGAGTGGGTGGAGGGATGTGTGTATGTGGGTTGGTGCGGGATGTCTGTGTGGGATGGGAGATGTGTCACATAACATGATAATATGCATTGTTTATGCTTACAACATTCATTTGACAATGTTTTTTTTCCTATGTGAATGAATCATACACTGTTGATGAACTAAAGATGAGTGATTGGAAGGGCCGAATGTAAGACGGGCCTACGTGCCCAATTTGTAACCCTTTTTAAATAAAGTTCAATTCAATTCAATTCAGTTCTGTCTCTCACCCTGACTGTACATTCTGTCAGATTGCTATTATCTTCCCATTTGTACCATTGTCTACCTTTTGCTCGCTTGCCTTCAACCTTACCCACCAGTATAGTTTTTATAAAAGTTGTTTTGTCTTTTAATTTGGCCGAAATATTTCACTCGTATCTTTTTTTTATTTCTTTTATCAACTCTTTTTTTCATTCCCTTTTTCTAGAACCTCTGTATTTAATTGTTTTTGTTTCCACGAAATATGACATTCTTCCATATATCCACGTCTCCAGGGCCTCTATTTGACTTTCTAGTTGCTTGTTTATTGTCCAGGCTTCCACAAATCAACACCCCCCTTATGTGAAATAATTTCATCAAATAGTGCCTTCACAGAATAGCATTCAAATGGTATGACAAATTTACTAATGTGGAGCTTAGGGAATGACCAGACAGACTCCAGCTGATCAAAAGGTGAGGAAAAGATACTAGCACTGGACAAGACACACTTTAAGAAAACCAGAGAATAGCAAAACTAGAAAGTTCTTGTACTGAAACAAATTAGGCAAATGAAAAAGAGGGAGACTTAAAACATATGAAAAAGAGAATTAGAGATATAAGTGAATAATATGCATTCACATTTACCCACAACAGAATATTTGTGCTATGTGTGGGTCCCAGTATAAACACACACCAGTGATCTGCAGGGATACTATGGAGTCCATGTGGAGAGTGAGAACTTCTATCTCAAGACATGGAGAAAGCTGCAGGGGATAGCACAAGATAAACAACCTGGCCTGAGTTGATTGAAGGCCCCTGGCCTGAGTTGAAGGTCCCTAGCCTGGGTCGAGGGCCCCTGGCCTGATTTAATTGAGCACCCCTTGCCTGAGTTGACTGAGGTCCTATACCCCAACAGAAGATGAAGGGCAGAAGAAGAAGAAGAACGTGAAATAAAACACATCAGCGGAGAGTTGTCAATGTGGAGTAATTTCATATATGTAAACTGACATTGCAATGACTGTAGCTGTGTTCATGTCTCTGTCGTCCGTATGGCATTCTGCACTGTCAGCTGTTAATGTCCCATTCAGACCCAGCAGCTGGATCACTGTAGAAGAAATAACAGTAAAACTCAGTGATGTAGAATTGAAACTTGATAGATCACATAGTTGACATGTTGTTACTTTTAGGTGTAAAGTCATTAAACATTATACTACTACCATTTTGTAAATCATTGTGTCAGCTGTGCAGTAACTGGTCATGCCACTCAGTGCAGTAACCCATGATGTCACTCAGTGCAGTAACCTATGATGTCACTCAGTGCAGTAACCCATGATGTCACTCAGTGCAGTAACCCATGATGTCACTCAGTCCAGTAACCCATGATGTCACCCAGTCCAGTAACCCATGATGTCACCCAGTCCAGTAACCCATGATGTCACCCAGTCCAGTAACCCATGATGCCACTCAGTGCAGTAACCTATGATGTCACTCAGTGCAGTAACCCATGATGTCACTCAGTGCAGTAACCCATGATGTCACTCAGTCCAGTAACCCATGATGTCACCCAGTCCAGTAACCCATGATGTCACCCAGTCCAGTAACCTATGTCACTCAGTCCAGTAACCCATGATGTCATTCAGTCCAGTAATCCATGATGTCACTCAGTGCAATAACCCATGATGTCAGTCAGTGCAATAACCCATGATGTCAATCAGTGCAATAACCCATGATGTCACTCAGTACAATAACCCATGATGTCACTCAGTGCAGTCACCCATGATGTCACTCAGTGCAGTAACCCATGATGTCACTCAGTGCAATAACCCATGATGTCACTCAGTCCAGTAACCCATCATGTCACTCAGTCCAGTAACCCATGATGTCACTCAGTGCAATAACCCATGATGTCACTCAGTGCAATAACCCATGGTATTACTCAGTGCAATAACCCATGATGTCACTCAGTGCAATAACCCATGATGTCACTCAGTGCAATAACCCATGATGTCACTCAGTGCAATAACCCATGATGTCACTCAGTCCAGTAACCCATCATGTCACTCAGTCCAGTAACCCATGATGTCACTCAGTGCAATAACCCATGATGTCACTCAGTGCAATAACCCATGGTATTACTCAGTGCAGTAACCCATGATGTCACTCAGTGCAATAACCCATGGTATTACTCAGTGCAGTAACCCATGATGTCACTCAGTGCAATAACCCATGGTATTACTCAGTGCAGTAACCCATGATGTCACTCAGTCCAGTAACCCATCATGTCACTCAGTCCAGTAACCCATGATGTCACTCAGTGCAGTAACCCATGATGTCACTCAGTGCAATAACCCATGGTATTACTCAGTGCAGTAACCCATGATGTCACTCAGTGCAGTAACCCATGATGTCACTCAGTGCAATAACCCATGGTATTACTCAGTCCAGTAACCCATGATGTCACTCAGTCCAGTAACCCATGATGTCACTCAGTGCAATAACCCATGATGTGACTAAATGCAGTAACCCATGATGTCACTCAGTGCAATAACCCATGATGTCACTCAGTGCAATAACCCATGATGTCATTAAGTCCAGTAACCCATGATGTCATTCAGTGCAAAAACTCATGATGTCACTTAGTGCAAAAACCCATGATGTCACTCAGTGCAGTAACCCATGATGTCACTCAGTCCAGTAACCCATGATGTCACTCAGTGCAATAACCCATGATGTCACTCAGTGCAGTAACCCATGATGTCACTCAGTGCAGTAACCCATGATGTCACTCAGTCCAGTAACCCATGATGTCACTCAGTGCAATAACCCATGATGTCACTCAGTCCAGTAACCCATGATGTCACTCAGTGCAATAACCCATGATGTCACTCAGTGCAGTAACCCATGATGTCACTCAGTGCAGTAACCCATGATGTCACTCAATGCAGTAACCCATGATGTCACTCAGTGCAGTAACCCATGATGTCACTCAATGCAGTAACCCATGATGTCACTCAGTGCAGTAACCCATGATGTCACTCAATGCAGTAACCCATGATGTCACTCAGTGCAGTAACCCATGATGTCACTCAGTCCAGTAACCCATGATGTCACTCAGTCCAGTAACCCATGATGTCACTCAGTGCAGTAACCCATGATGTCACTCAGTGCAGTAACCCATGATGTCACTCAGTGCAGTAACCCATGATGTCACTCAGTCCAGTAACCCATGATGTCACTCAGTCCAGTAACCCATGATGTCACTCAGTGCAATAACCCATGATGTCACTCAGTGCAGTAACCCATGATGTCACTCAATGCAGTAACCCATGATGTCACTCAGTGCAGTAACCCATGATGTCACTCAGTGCAGTAACCCATGATGTCACTCAGTGCAGTAACCCATGATGTCACTCAGTGCAATAACCCATGATGTCACTCAGTCCAGTAACCCATGATGTCACTCAGTCCAGTAACTCATGATGTCACTCAGTGCAGTAACCCATGATGTCACTCAGTGCAGTAACCCATGATGTCACTCAATGCAGTAACCCATGATGTCACTCAGTCCAGTAACCCATGATGTCACTCAGTCCAGTAACCCATGATGTCACTCAGTGCAGTAACCCATGATGTCACTCAGTGCAGTAACCCATGTCACTCAGTCCAGTAACCCATGATGTCACTCAGTCCAGTAACCCATGATGTCACTCAGTGCAATAACCCATGATGTCACTCAGTGCAGTAACCCATGATGTCACTCAATGCAGTAACCCATGATGTCACTCAGTGCAGTAACCCATGATGTCACTCAGTCCAGTAACCCATGATGTCACTCAGTGCAGTAACCCATGATGTCACTCAGTGCAATAACCCATGATGTCACTCAGTCCAGTAACCCATGATGTCACTCAGTCCAGTAACTCATGATGTCACTCAGTGCAGTAACCCATGATGTCACTCAGTGCAGTAACCCATGATGTCACTCAATGCAGTAACCCATGATGTCACTCAATGCAGTAACCCATGATGTCACTCAGTGCAGTAACCCATGATGTCACTCAGTGCAATAACCCATGATGTCACTCAGTCCAGTAACCCATGATGTCACTCAGTGCAGTAACCCATGATGTCACTCAGTGCAGTAACCCATGATGTCACTCAGTGCAATAACCCATGATGTCACTAAGTGCAGTAACCCATGATGTCACTCAATGCAGTAACCCATGATGTCACTCAGTGCAGTAACCCATGATGTCACTAAGTGCAGTAACCCATGATGTCACTAAGTGCAGTAACCCATGATGTCACTCAGTGCAGTAACCCATGATGTCACTCAGTGCAGTAACCCATGATGTCACTCAGTGCAGTAACCCATGATGTCACTAAGTGCAGTAACCCATGATGTCACTAAGTGCAGTAACCCATGATGTCACTAAGTGCAGTAACCCATGATGTCACTCAGTGCAGTAACCCATGATGTCACTAAGTGCAGTAACCCATGATGTCACTCAGTGCAGTAACCCATGATGTCACTCAGTGCAGTAACCCATGATGTCACTCAGTGCAGTAACCCATGATGTCACTCAGTGCAGTAACCCATGATGTCACTCAGTGCAGTAACCCATGATGTCACTCAGTGCAGTAACCCATGATGTCACTCAGTGCAGTAACCCATGATGTCACTCAGTGCAGTAACCCATGATGTCACTCAGTGCAGTAACCCATGATGTCACTCAGTGCAGTAACCCATGATGTCACTCAGTGCAGTAACCCATGATGTCACTCAGTGCAGTAACCCATGATGTCACTCAGTGCAGTAACTCACTACAGTAATTCATGCCAATCAGTACAGTAACTCACTGAAGGAACAAGTGTTAAAACTCACAAAGAAATAGATCATAATTATAAGACAAAAACTAGAGACACTTAAAAGGAAACATGGAAAAACCATGAAAACCAAAAAACAAAAAAAACTGGAGTGATGAGATAATTTTTTTTTTTTTAAACAAACGAAACAACCAAGTAGGAAACATCATCTACCACATGTGCACCAAAAAGAATTAAGTCACAAGCACAATATTATACATCCAGGCAAATCTGATACAACAAGACACTCAAACAAAGAAAAAGACTAACAAAGAATGCTACACGCATGTGAACATTCCCAGGTACAGAAACAAATAAACATGAGGTGGCAAACAAAATGATATTTTTTATTTTTTTTTTGCTCTCACTCGCTTTGAACTCCAGCGTAGTCCATACACATGCTATTACTTCTAGTACAGTAGACTGAATTTTGCATGTTGATTAGCTTTCCCTATTACCAGTGTCCCTTGCCATCAGGTGAACCCATTCCGACTTCAGAGTTATTTGTAATTTACATCCACAAGTCAAGGACCAGATGTCAACATTTTAGTCCAACTGACTGGTGTAGGGGTTAAACCCAATACCTTGGCATCAGCACACCAGTTGTATTAACAAGATATTGAATGGGCCTATTAAGAGAGGTGTGAGACAGGGATGTGTAATGTCTCCAGATCTGTTTTCCCTGTACAGTGAAAATATTTTCAGAAATATTGAAAATATGGAAGGAATCAACATTGGGGGACGATGCATCAATAACATTAGATATGCAGATGATACAGTCTTGATTGCAGACAATGAACAGGACCTGCAACATTTAGTAGATGCGGTTGTTACACACAGTGAACAACAAGGGTTAGAATTAAATTGTAAAAAGACACAGATTATGGTCGTCACTAAGAAGAACGAAATACCACAGTGTAATATACAAGTAAATGGGAATATTCTTCAACAAGTGAATAGGTACAATTACCTCGGAACAGTAATAACATCTGATGGAAGATGCCTTGAAGAGATTAGAACAAGAATCGCCATGGCAAAAGTAGCCTTTAGCAAGATGAAAAACATACTGACCAATAAAAAGATGTCAATTGAAACGAGAAAAAGAGTGTTGAGATGCTACATAGAACCTGTACTTTTATATGGATGTGAAGCTTGGACAATGAGCAGCCAGGCTGAAAAACATCTGATGGCTGTAGAAATGTGGTTTCTGAGGAAAATGCAAAGAATACCATGGACAGCCAGAAAGACCAATGAACAAGTCCTTCAAGAAACAAATGAAGATCGTAAACTGATCAGAGACATTAGACGTAGACAGTCACAATTTTTTGGGCATGTTATGAGAAGAAATGATTTGGAGAACTTGGTGACAACTGGTAAGATCGAGGGGAACAGACCAAGGGGAAGACCTAGAAACAAGTATCTGGATGGCTTGGCCTTGTGGCATGGTCGAGACAAAAACACGGAACTGATCCACGACTCTGTTGATCGAGTGAGATGGCAGAACATGACCGCCCACGCTTACCGGCATGGCACATGATGGATGGATGGATTGAATGGGAATTGACAAACCCAACGATCCAGAACTATTATACCTTAGTTTCCATGGATGAACTGGGTCATGACGACTCGTTACATCATCCCTCTTTTATCTTTCACTATCACAGAACAATGTCAGCAGAATGGGGGTACCAGAAATCTTAAACTGCAGTTCTCATGGGTCAATTGACACTATAACGAGGGGTGAACCCATCATCCTAGCCCAACACTTGCAGTGAGGACTTTCAATAATGATAAGCGAATCAATGTAAATAAATGCAAGAGTTTGGATTGAAGATACAGAGAAAGGAGGGGGGGGGGGGGGAGAGAGAGAGAGAGAGAGGGAGAGAGAGAGAGAGAGAGAGAGAGAGAGAGAGAGAGAGAGAGAGAGAGAGAGAGAGAGAGAGAGAGAGAGAGAGAGAGAGAGAGAGAGAGAGAATAAAGGTGTAAACGTGGCTGGATTGAAGATACAGAGAGGGAGGGGAAGGTGTCAATGTGGCCGAGAGATTACCACATCTGCCTCAGGCTCAGAAATTAATGGTTTGAATCCTATAACAGGGGTGAACATTTTTACCAATACCATTGGTTTTTAAGTATATTACGAACACACACACACACACACCCCCCCCCCCCCCCCCCCCGACTTCTTGTGCAGTAAGACTAAATATCTCATCTTCTCAGATAAGGGTGAAAAACAAGATATCTGGTATGCAAAGTGTGCACATGAAAAACAATCCCCCATCGGTTGTAAATCACAAAGAGTAGGCCTTAAAGCCACTGCACTGTCAAACATGTTACAGAAGAACATTGAACCATGGATGAATACAGCTAGTTGCCTTGGAAGGAATATGTGTACAGGGTGCGAGCCTTACACCAGCGCATGATGAAGTTGTACACACTGACCTATGAGTTAAAGAGTTGCAAGACTAGGTGTGACATACTGTCCTTGACAAAGGAGGGGGATCATGGATTAATGGTTTGAGTGTCGGGTAGCGGGGTAGGGGTAACCCCCTATTGAAGGAGATGTAAGGCGCCTCCTTCCCTCTGCTAGGATGCGGGACACTCTTGGGCAAGGTTGAGTACCCTTTTAGTTAAAGAATGTAAATATCTAGGACGTATTATCACAGAAGATGGCAGAACAGACAGATAAATCGAAATCAGATGTCAAAAAGTGCGCTTATATATCAACTATTACCCATGCCGGAACATCCAAATATACCTATGTCTGCAAAAAAAAAACAGATAATAAATAGCATATTCACACCAACCCTATGCTACCAATATCAAACTTGCATATTATGCAAATCACACTTACGAAAATTCAACACCTGCAAGATGAGATGCATGAGAAGGGCTGCAAACCTAACTATCCAAGACCGAATAAGAAATTCTGACAGACAGTGAGATGAACATCTTGTGCCACATATATTTAAAGGTAGAAGATCAAATGGTTTGGCCATCTCGTTAGAATGCAACACCATCAACTACCAGCAATGGCACTACATCAAAGAAGATCTGCTATAAGAGCAAGATTACACCAAAGAAGAAAATGAAGTTATGAAATCAAAGACATTGTACAATCACACAGAATGACACTATCCAGTGCCACCAATAGGGTGCTGGAGCATCAGCTATTTCTCCCCATGACGCTTGATGGAAAAAGTGGAAGATGATGACCATACTTACACAGAAAATAAATCTAACAAGAACTAAATATTGAAGAGGACTGGTTATTAGGACATAAAATTGAGGAAATGAAGTATTTTGGACGTGTAAAGGCACAAGAATGTCTGAGAAAGGTAATTATGGAAGGAGGTGTACCGGGGAAGCGGAAAAAGTAAGATCACGTCATAGATGGATTCATTAACACATGGCAACTAACTCAGTACATCAGGCTTATGACGAGAGGAATTTCAAAAGACTAATGGGGCAAAGTTCTGAATAGGACAAAGTTCTGCACAGTATCAACAAGACGAAGGCGATAATGCATATACTATTATTAGTGCCCAGCTGTTCAGTGTTCCCACATACATATTTCTGTCTTCCTTTGCCTCTCTCACCTAGCAATGTCACATTGTTTCTATCTTCCTTTGCTTCTCTCACCTAGCAATGTCACATTGTTTCTGTCTTTCTTTGCTACACTCACCTAGCAATATCACATTGTTTCTGTCTTTCTTTGCTTCTCTCACCTAGCAATGTCACATTATTTCTGTCTTCCTTTGCTTCTCTCACCTCGCAATGTCACATTGTTTCTGTCTTTCTTTGCTTCTCTCACCTAGCAATGTCACATTATTTCTGTTTTCCTTTGCTTCTCTCACCTAGCAATGTCACATTGTTTCTGTCTTCCTTTGCTTCTCTCACCTAGCAATGTCACATTGTTTCTGCCTTCCTTTGTTTCTCTCACCTAGCAATATCACATTGTTTCTTCTGCCTTCCTTTGCTTCTCTCACCTAGCAATGTCACATTGTTTCTTTCTTTCTTTGCTTCTCTCACCTAGCAATGTCACATTGTTTTTGTCTTCCTTTGTTTCTCTAACCTAGCAATATCACATTGTTTCTTCTGTCTTCCTTTGCTTCTCTCACCTAGCAATGTCACATTGTTTCTGTCTTCCTTTGCTTCCCTCACCTAGCAATGTCACATTGTTTCTGTCTTCCTTTGCTTCTCTCACGAGCAATGTCACATTGTTTCTTTCTTTCTTTGCTTCTCTCACCTAGCGGTGTCACATTATTTCTGTCTTCCTTTGCTTCTCTCACCTCGCAATGTCACATTGTTTCTGTCTACCTTTGCTTCTCTCACCTAGCAATGTCACATTGTTTCTGCCTTCCTTTGTTTCTCTCACCTAGCAATATCACATTGTTTCTTCTGTCTTCCTTTGCTTCTCTCACCTAGCAATGTCACATTGTTTCTATCTTCCTTTACTTCTCTCACCTAGCAATGTCACATTGTTTCTGTCTTTCTTTGCTACACTCACCTAGCAATGTAACATTGTTTCTGTCTTTCTTTGCTTCTCTCACCTAGCAATGTCACATTATTTCTGTCTTCCTTTGCTTCTCTCACCTCGCAATGTCACATTGTTTCTGTCTTTCTTTGCTTCTCTCACCTAGCAATGTCACATTGTTTCTGTCTTCCTTTGCTTCTCTCACCTAGCAATGTCACATTGTTTCTGTCTTTCTTTGCTTCTCTCACCTAGCAATGTCACATTGTTTCTATCTTTCTTTGCTTCTCTCACCTAGCAATGTCACATTGTTTCTATCTTCCTTTGCTTCTCTCACCTAGCAATGTCACATTGTTTCTGTCTTCCTTTGCTTCTCTCACCTAGCAATGTCACATTGCTTCTCTCACCTAGCAATGTCACATTGTTTCTTCCGTCTTCCTTTGCTTCTCTCACCTAGCAATGTCACATTGTTTTTGTCTTCCTTTGTTTCTCTCACCTAGCAATATCACATTGTTTCTTCTGTCTTCCTTTGCTTCTCTCACCTAGCAATGCCACATTGTTTCTGTCTTCCTTTGCTTCTCTCACCTAGCAATGTCACATTGTTTCTTTCTTTCTTTGCTTCTCTCACCTAGCGGTGTCACATTATTTCTGTCTTCCTTTGCTTCTCTCACCTCGCAATGTCACATTGTTTCTGTCTTCCTTTGCTTCTCTCACCTAGCAATGTCACATTGTTTCTGCCTTCCTTTGTTTCTCTCACCTAGCAATGTCACATTGTTTCTTCTGTCTTCCTTTGCTTCTCTCACCTAGCAATGTCACATTGTTTCTTCTGTCTTTCTTTGCTTCTCTCACCTAGCAATGTCACATTGTTTCTTCTGTCTTTCTTTGCTTCTCTCACCTAGCAATGTCACATTGTTTCTTCTGTCTTTCTTTGCTTCTCTCACCTAGCAATGTCACATTGTTTCTTCTGTCTTCCTTTGCTTCTCTCACCTAGCAATGTCACATTGTTTCTTCTGTCATACTTTGCTTCTCTCACCTAGCAATGTCACATATTTTCTTCTGTCATACTTTGCTTCTCTCACCTAGCAATGTCACATTGTTTCTTCTGTCATCCTTTGCTTCTCTCACCTAGCAATGTCACATTGTTTTTGTCTTCCTTTGTTTCTCTCACCTAGCAATATCACATTGTTTCTTCTGTCTTCCTTTGCTTCTCTCGCCTAGCAATGTCCTATAAACTGCTAATTTCTCTATCCGACCTCTTCTGTTTACATTCCCCAATAAATTTCAATTGCCGTTTTCTGATGGTCTTGACGAGTGATCAAGTTACCATACAGCTCTCAATATCTCAGCATTTTGTTTTCTTCCCTGTCCACCACATTCTGAACATCTCTATTTTTCTTCCCTGCCCACCACATTCTCAACATTCTTCTAAAATACCACATCTATATTTTTCTTCCCTGCCCACCACATTCTCAACATTTTTCTAAAATACCACATCTCTATTTTCCTTCCCAGCCAACCAAATTCTCAACATTCTTCTAAAATACCACATCTCTATTTTTCTTCCCAGCCCACCACATTCTCAACATTCTTCTAAATTACCACATCTCCATTCTCTTTATCCTTTCATTACTCTTTGTCTATCATTTGAACCCATAGAGATGGCACCATACACAAATTTTCTGAAAGCATATTTTTGTGCTTGTCATTATCAGGCCTCATACTATAGTCCCAATATTTGAACTCCCATTTTAAATAGGTCATTCAGATTATTTATTCGCTTGAACCTGTCAGATAAAACCTCTTCTAAATAAGGCATATGACACATGGAAACATGGTCTGTATTCTTACATAACTACAGCACTGGTTTGTCATACCTACAGCACTAGTTTGTCATACCTACAGCACTGGTTTGTCATACCTACAGCACTGGTTTGCCATACTTAACAGCAATGGTTTGTCTTAACTAAAGCACTGGTTTGTCTTACCCACCCCACTGGTTTGTCCTGCCAAATGTATTGCTTAAGCAATGTGTACATACAGGGAGGAGCTATAGTGATATAGTGATCAGTGCACTTGCCTGCTAAGACAGTGAACTGGGTTCAATCCCCAACAAAAACCAATCAGTATGGCTCTGGGGCTGACCGAGTAATTTAAAGAATGTTCTCAGAAGGAAAAGTGACAAGGGAACCTCGCTTCATGTGCCATGGTTAGAATATGTGGAGGCCTATTATTTCACACCCCAACAGCAGCATATTTGCTATGGGATTAACTTTACCTTGTACATGCAGGCAAGGACCTCAAACAGCAGAACACGTACTACACAATACGATTAAACACAGCTCAGAGAGGCCAGATGAAACAACCCTAGATGTTAAACTGTAAGGATACCTGCAGGAACTGCAGTAGACAATGGAGCTTATGCAGAAAACACAATTTCAGATATAGGGATCTGAAGTAGACAAAGCAGTTAATGCAAAAAACATACTTTTAGATATAGGGATATTCAGTAGACAATGCAGTTAATGCAGAAAATGATTTCAAATATAGGAATCTGCAGCAGACAATGCAGAAAACACAATTTTAGACATAAAGATCTGCAGTAGACAATGCAAAAATCAATTTCAGATTTAGGGATATGCAGTAGATAGTGTTGTTAATGCAGAAAACACCATTTCAGAAATAGGGATCTGCAGTAGATAATGCTTAAAACACCATTTTTATATAAGGATCTGCAGTATACAGATAATTTAATGCAGAAAACACTATTTCAGATATAGGGATATGCAGTAGACAGTACAGTTAATGCACAAAACACAATTTTAAATATAGGTATCTACAGTAGACATTACAGTTAATATACAAAACATAATTTTAAATATAGGTATCTGCAGTGGACAGTACAGTTAATACACAAAACACAATTTTAAATATAGGTATCGGCAGTGGACAGTACAGTTAATACACAAAACACAATTTTAAATATAGGTATCTGCAGTGGACAGTACAGTTAATACACAAAACACAATTTTAAATATAGGTATCTGCAGTGGACAGTACAGTTAATACACAAAACACAATTTTAAATATAGGTATCTGCAGTGGACAGTACAGTTAATACACAAAACACAATTTTAAATATAGGTATCTGCAGTGGACAGTACAGTTAATACACAAAACACAATTTTAAATATAGGTATCGGCAGTGGACAGTACAGTTAATACACAAAACACAATTTTAAATATAGGTATCTGCAGTGGACAGTACAGTTAATACACAAAACACAATTTTAAATATAGGTATCTGCAGTGGACAGTACAGTTAATACACAAAACACAATTTTAAATATAGGTATCTGCAGTGGACAGTACAGTTAATGCAGAAAACACCATTTTAGATACAGACAGATTTAAGCAACTGAAAACAAGAAAGAAGAGTGTTAAATGTCAAATAACTTTAACCTAACCACATCTCCCTCTTCCCCAGCGTAAACATGTTGTTCTTATCTAGATAGATTGTGAGTTGAGCTGGTGACAAAGTACTTTCATTTGTAATCTTAAAAGTCACACTTGACCTGAAGTTCATCTGTACTGCCACGGCAGATAACATCAATGCAAATATTCTAAGCACACAACTGTCTGGTAGGATGTGTATGTACTGGAACAACTTTTGCCTCTTAAATCACAATAAACTACGCAAATATAGTATAAGTTAAAATTGCTCCTAAATTCATTTGGGGGGGGGGGGGGGGGGCGCAAAAAAAAAAAACACTGTTTTTTTTGGTTTACAGAGGATCACATTCATTGTACACACTCATCTCCATAAGTAGGACACAGTGGTTAAGCTGCCTGCCCCTTGCTCTGACAGTTGTGGGTTCATTTCTGGACCCTGTTATTCAGTTCATAAATGCAATTTTCTTCGAGACTCCTGGGGGGTTATTACTAAAGCTATGGAGTTTAATCTCTGTATGATGTTTTCGGCAAGCTGCTCTGCAGAAAGAGACTGAGCCCCATGGGAAAAAACCTGAAGCAATGAAGTCGATCATCTCACCTTTAAGCCCTCTTTTATCTCCATTACGTCTTCCAGTCACAAACTTTGTAACACCAGCGAGAATCCAAATATGTGTATACCAGAATCACCGGTGATATAAATATTCTATTGTGGGTAAGGTTTAAAAAATGTTTTAGTCTAGGCTAAACAGCATCTAATTCGACATGCTTTATTCCCTTTCTAACTGCTGAAGGATTGTTAACATGGCAACTTGAATACAGGTTCTCCTCGTTTTTCGCTATTATCTGAGAAGGCTAGATGTGCAGTCCACTACCCATGGATCAAGGAGATGTATAACATCCTATGGTTTCTTACTATATAAATTTCCACAGGTGTATATGATGAAATGAAACACTACTTGAGTCAGAGATGGATACCTGAAAACCACTCCACCCAAAAAAGTAAGAAAGAAGGAAGAATTATACACCAATTAGATTTAGGAGAGCTATAGTATTAGTGGCAGTATTCCTTTTCCAGAGCAGTACAGCTCTTAGAATACTATGGACAAGGAAGAAGAAGAATAATGACAATCTATTGGATCTGAACACTGGCTCATAAACAGACCATGTCCCAGAAACTGAAATACTTTAGCCATATTAAACATCACAGTGGCTTGTATAGAACAGTGGATGAAGTAGAGAACATAGTCAACCGGCACAAAGATCAGCACAGGACATTGCACACACTAAGGATTTGAAGCAGGAGAGCTGGTGCACTCATTTGGAGGGATGGCTACATAGATGACATTAGGCAGTAAAAGTTCTAGATCTTAGATGAGAGGTTGTTGGTTAGCTTCAATGTTAGACTTTGGACATACTTCAACTTGCAGACAGAAATGTGAACCATATGACTGAAGTGACTTGTTCCACCCAAAATTCTGATTGTTCCAGGGTCATCACGAGGCCTTTTCGGCTGCCTCTCACCCAGTTGCTTTTGAGAGAGTTGTCGCTTGTCCTTTACTGCATAGCTGCCTAAGCATGCTATACACACAGTGGGAGATTAGACCTCTTGTGCCTACCTCTACAGCATGAGATCATTTGGAAAGAAAAACAAACAGCTGTATAAACAAATGCTAATACTGTCCTCGACCCAGCAGAGTCTGGACTTCCTTCCTTAACCCCATTGTTATATAGTTATATGCAGGTCAGAATGGCCAAATGGGTAAGAACACGTGTTCTTAAACATCCTTTGTGCTAATGCTGAGGTAAGGGGTTCAACCCCTACACCGGACAGCTGGACTAAAATGTTGACCTGTCGTCCTTGACTTGGGGACATAAATTACAAGTACCTCTGAAGTCGGAGTGGGTTCACCTGATGGCCAGGAACACTGTTAATAGGGAAAGCTAATCCGCATACACAATTCAGTCCATCACAACAATAAAATAGTGTTATGGACTATGCTTGAGTTCAAAGCGAGCGAGAGCAAGAAAAAAAATATAGTTATATTTCCATCAGCTGTTTGTTGTTCCATATAGTGTAGCTTTTTATCTGACCCAAGTGGAAGTGGCAATTTACTGCATGAAGACAGAACACAGACCAAAGACAAGTTTAAAAGCAAACCAAACAGCAGATACTGCCACAGGGGTTTGAAGTATTAGTTTAGTTTAGTCGACAGATCAACATCACGGCACACTGGTGTAACCCAAAAGTGCTCCGTTCTACTCCTAACTCAAGCCTGAGTCTGGAGAATCTCAGCTCAGTGCACAAACTTCATAGCATTGGCGAGGATCCTGAAATACTTTGGCTAGATTTTTAACTCAAAATGTTTTCCCAGGCAGCGCCGTTAGGTTACTCTTTTTCGATTTCCAACTGCCAAGGGATTTTTTACGTGCGCAGCAATACACATGGGTGTCCGATCTCACTATCCAGAGACCAGGGGAAATTTTGTTACCAGAAGTGCATATGAAAAAAAGCTTGGCCCTCACCGGGGCTTGAACCCAGGACCTCCAGCACTCGAGGCAGACACCAAACCTAGAGATCACTCAGCCCTGAAGTGTTAGACTTCACAACATATGAGGTTGGATGGCCAGTTTCCTTGCTCATGACAATTCTGAGACAACTTTTAAAATCACCATGGCAATTTTTCTGAGGCTGAGTAAAAAGACAAAAAATTACCCTCATCTGCTGGGGATTGAATGTGGACCCCTGTCTTGGCAAGCAAGGACACTGACCACTAAGTTACCATGGCTCCCGAAGAAAAGTTTAGGGAGAACAAACTGAGTTCTTACTTTCATCCACCAGTAAAGTGTTATCACTAACGGAGCAACTGTCTGGCAAGCAAGCTCCTAACTGAACAGCCAGCTGAGCATCTACACCTGGAGGCTGGACAGAAGGAAAGGACATACATGAGTCAAAATGAGATATGGCACAAAGAAATATTTACATGTTAACTACTAACTTGGAATTATCGTGGTGTAATGGCACTAAAGCAAACCAACTCATTGTTCAAATGGCACAGTAATTAAAGAGAAAACATGTATCAATAAATACTTAAAAAAGCAATCTATAACGCAATCCTTCTATCAACTCTATGCTACCAACTTGGACAATGACAGAAAAAAAGAACAGAAAAATTACAACAACGGAAATGAGATTCCTCAGAAGAATAACCAACATATCAATAAGAGAGAAAATATAACATTATGAAATCAGGACTAAAGTGGGGGTAATAGCAGCGCTTGATTTATTTAGAAAGCAGAAAGTGAAATGGTTCAGCCACATATCTAGGCTAGCAAATGACAGTATACCACAATAAGTAATGATATACAGACTATAGGGAACCAGAAGAAGAGGCCGACCATGTAAATGATTGACAGAGGGAATAGCAGATCATCATCATCATCAAGTGCCCTGCCAGCTGGCACGGGCTTTCATGTCTCTCCACAGATCTGTCTTTGGTATTCTGGATCAACTCTCCTGATAATATTCCTCCATGCCACCGTCCACCCAGCATTTCTCTTTGTCTTTCTCTGCCTCTCTTTCCCTTGATATTTCCAGTTGTCACAATGTTCTCCACTGCCTCTCTTCTCATCACATGACCAAAGAAAGCTGTTTGTCTCTTTCTTGTTGCTGTATATAATGTTATAGTTTCATTAGCCTCCTTCAGGTACAGATAAATCTCAATATATGAAGCCCATAAATTGGAACTCTCCTGCAATTTATGCACTACCTCGACACCGCAAGGTACAAGAGGAACTAGATGAGATGATAAATGGCCAGTTAAAACAGTTACTTGCATATCTTTTATAAGACATCGCAGTCAACCTCAGCATTGTTGTGCCTGTTTGTGATTTACTGGCAAGTTTACATTCAGTAGTTTGCCATTGCTTTCTGAATGACCTTCACTCATACCTTTTGTATGGGAAACCAACGCAACAGCCAGTACTCTCTCTATCAACTCACTGATTCTAGGGTTAATCCCCAATACAACGTTTTCTACCCAGTATTGGTCTTGCTTATTTGTGCATTAAGTCATTGTCCTTGAAAGTTAGAAAAAGAGTTCTTGCATGTTACATGGAACCAGTTTTAACATACGGCAGCGAATCCTGGACAATTAGTAAATAGTCAAAAGAATCCCTGGAAGCCTTGGGGAAGTGGTTTTATAGAAGAATGCTGAAAATTAATTGGACAGCCAAAATGAGCAATTAGGACGTTTTAAGGGAAGCTGAGTCACAAAGATAACTTATCACAAACATCAGAAAGAGGCAGTCATCGTATTTTTTGACTACATTATGAGAAGACAAAAACTGGAACATGTTGTGACAACAGGAAAAATTTGTGAAAAGAGAGATAGAAGAAGACAGCATGAGTAGATTTTTGACAGTCTTGTGTCATGGCATGGAAAGGAGTCAACACACGAACTGATCCATGATGTCGAAGATCGTTATTCATAGAGAGGCATGCTCGCCCATGCTAGCCGGCAAGGCACTAGATGATGATGATGACTGGTCTTGCCCACCCTATTTGTTTGTGAGCTTGGGAAGATCAAGGGGAGCTCTCCCATGGAGATGGTACATCAGTACTAGGTCTGGAGGAACATTCCCACCCCAACCAAGCTGTAACAGATGCAAGCCAATTTCAGGCCTATGATGACCTGAGCATCAATGGATTGAACTCAACAGTGGAGGCCAACAAGGCCGAATGGATAAGAGGGCTCATTCTTTAACATCCAGTGTGCTGATGCTGAGGTAGGGGGTTCAACCCCTACACCAGTCAGTTGGACTAAAATTCTGTCTTCTCATCCTTGACTTGGGGACGTAAATTACAAGTACCTCAGAAGTCAGAGTGGGCTCGCCTGATGGCGAGGAACACTGATAATATGGAAAGCTAATCCACACTCAAACATCTGTCCAGTGTTCTAGAATTAGTGTTCAGAGATTCATAACTAATGAACAAACCAATGTTTTTATCAATTTTTCATGCTCCAGGCAAAATACAAAGTACATAAACAATACAAATGACTGAAGTATTATTTGCTCAAGGTAGTAGATACTGACTTGCAAACACCAGGATTCTCACATTTTCAATACACATGGCATTACCAAGCATGTCAAACTCCAAATATCTCTCAAAGACAAAGTGAACAAAACAACTTACCCTCAAATTTGCCTTGAGAATACAGTAATTTCCATGGAAGCTCCGACTTCCATCAGCAGATAAAGCTGAAGAACTACGACACTGATCGTAGTTTCCAACAAAGTTCAGCCTCAAAAGTGTCAATCCTGGACCAGGTTTCCCAAATGAATCTAGGACTGAAATTAGCAAAAGGAAAATGTAAACATAAGGTCAGCTGCCCGCCCATGTATTACAGGTGCCCTTAAGGGCAGCAAAGAATAGTAACACTATAACTGACCATGCATGCTCCAAGAGGCCACTAAGGAGGGTTGGTGTTGCCTGGCTACCCCATTTTGAAGAAAACTTTAGTTATAAAATCTAACCAACCAAGAACTAGATGGTTAATTAGTCGATAGATCATCCTCATTGCACATCGAACCATTCAGTCCATAAGTGCTCGGATTCCCTCCTCAGTAAGTCTTGCAGCATGTAGCAGCTCACAACACAGTTCTGTGTTGGTTTATTAATCTTCTTTGGCTTCCTGCACAGTGTTCTTGTCTGGCCACACTTCTTTTAACTTGCTATTCTCGCAGTCTGATCATGGTTGTAGATTCACAGTCATCACTTGGTTCTCGCAAGTCTTACTTCTCGAAGAGCATTCAGTATATTGGCCTGATCCATAGTTCGTCCGCCCTCCACAGTAGCCTTACCTGCAAACCTGCTCATTTCCTTGAATACCTGCAAATCTGCTCATTTCCTGGAACACCCGCATGCCCTGGCACAAAAATGAAACTAATCTTTGCCAGCCATGACTGACCTAGAGATACCAACCGCTGTCTATGGATCCAATCTATCTCTATTTTCTTGAGCATACTCATTGAGTCACTAAGGATGCATGCCGAGTGAAGGTCTGTTGTGTCTCAAGCCATGTTATCGCTTTGCTTCACTTACTACCATGAGCTCCATAGTCAGACTACTTGTGGTCAAGGTAACAGCACTAGAATGCAAAAAAGCGATTATGAACTAGTCTAATGATAAGAAAAGAAGAACGATTTAGCCAACCGAGATGAAAAAGTAGATTCTAGAAAAAGTACGAGACATGCGGAGAAAGCCACAAGGAGTCTGGATTGCCAGCTGAGCTCCTTTCACCTAAGAAAATCTCTAGAATTGGTACCTGGAATGTTAGAACTATGTATGAACAATGTGGTGAGGACCTGCAGGGAGCTGCAGGAGATAGCACAAGATAGGGCAGCTTGATGTGAGCTGGTTGAGGACCTATGCTCCAATGGGGAATACAGAGCTATAGACGAAGATCAGTTGCCATCTTCACAGTGAAATCTTAATATGCCTTAATTAATTCAGTCCCATGGGATGATTAATCATCTGAAGTGACTTTCTGTATCTACCATAGTACAGTAGTTTCCCCTAAGCAACCCCTTTAATTTGATATATAATAAAACATATATGCGACCATATTAACAACTTTTAAGCCATAACTGTGACACAACCCTACTTCCCATTTTCCTCCATCCATTTTTGTTTGGTCCAAACCTACATTTTGTTTGGCACAGAATCTGTTAATGACTGATACATGTATCAGGAATTACAGGGAGAAGTAATTACAATTAAAGAGACAGACAGACAGGCAGGCAAGCAGGCAGGCAGGCAGGCAGATAGATAGACATAAACCAGAGGCAGAGAAAATTAAACAGAAGGAGGCACCGCAATTTTATCTCTAGCGTACGATACCGCACACATTTTTAGCCCTTAGTGCACATATTTCTTGCTCAGTGCAAAAGCATATACCATATACAACTCAAGACATGAACAGGGGCCTTTTACATTTGTACTTTTAATGTTAACAGACACAATGCAACAAACGCATAACACTGTACAAAGAAATAAAAATGAATAATAAATACTCACACTGTATGGCCCATGATTCTTGATTTAGCAAACCAGTTATAAGTACTTCAGTGTCATTAACACAAGCAAAAGTTGTGTTACTGGCTGTTAATCTCCCCAATGTAGACACCAATAGCTCCTGAATGGCTAGCGTTGTTAGATCATTACTATTAACAGATTTTGTTAACAGTTTCTTCTCTAATAGTTTATTATTCTGTGATTGCCTGCTAGAAGTTTTTGGGAAACTAAGAAATGACTGAAATATTTTATCCATTTCTTCTTGAATGTTAGTACTGTAAAAATACTTTCCGAGTTGAGCAAGCTGTCCAACACGAGAAATCTCATCAAAGTATGAGCGGCCGTGCCTGTGGGACTGATCCCATTTCAAACCATCTTTACTGTCTGAATAAGCACTGTCTGATGTATGAACTAAAACTAAAATCCCACATACAGCTGTGATGGTGTAGATATAATTCTTCATTTTTACCCTAATATATATGTGTCTGGAGAATAATGGATGCTCGTAAAAATGATTCACTCACTAATCTGAAATGAAAGAAAGAGAAGTAAATACACCAAATGTCTGAAAACGATATTTACAACTTTCAGCATGGTCAAATGGACAAGAGTGCTTATTCTTAAACATCTGGTGTGCTGATGCCGAGGTAGCAGGTTCAATCCTTTCACCAATCAGTTGGACTAAAATATTGATTCTCATCCTTGACTTGGGGAAATGTATTACAAGTATCTCTAAAGTGGAGTGGATGTGCCTGAAGGCAAGGGACACTAGCAATAGGGAAAGCTACACGCAAAAATCAATCCAGAACACTAGAAATAGTAGTATGTGTTTGGACTTGAGATCAAAGCGAGGATGGCAAAAAGAATTTTTTAATTAATATTTGCTAACACAGAGAATTAAATAAAACAAGGGGAAATTTCAACAATAAAAACCTCAAAAGTGTAAAGGGGTTTAACAGCAAGAGGGTCAACATCATTGCGCCAGGTTTTATCCCAACATGGCTCCGTCTCTTAGCAGCCTGTCAAAAGCGTCGCACAGTGCATGAATTTTGTAGCTCCAGTGACAACCTCCAGGGATTCCTGAAAATATTTCACCCATAAACCACATGATGGCGTCCCAAAACTAACTCCCACCCCTCAGAGCTTTAGACAGGCATCTTGACCGATTCGCAAAAAATGTAATGTTTATTTCAAGCAAAATTATGAAACAATGCATATTCAATATTAAATATGATAGCCAAATGAAACATTCAATAACATTATTTAAAGCAAGATTATGAAGTAATACATATTCAACATAAAAACTGATAGCAAAATGAAACATTCAATTAGGCTACAAAAATTTATGTTTATTTAAAGCAAAATTATGAATTAACACATATTCAACATTACAATCAAATGAAACATTAAATTAGGCTAAAAAAAATATGTTTATTTAAAGCAAAATTATGAAGTAACACATATTCAACAATAAAATCAAATGAAACATTCAGTTAGATTATGCAGAGTATATATTCTTGTTCAATTTAGTCAAAGGAATATACAATTTAGATACTGAAAGTAGAATTTAGTTGTGCTCAGTTTCCAGCAGGTGACTCATATTTATTTTAAATGTTGCATTTCCTTGCAAGACACTGCAAGCAACCTCATGTTGACTTTTTAAGGCAATTTTACAGTCAGCAGTTTGGCATTATTTTCTGAACGAGAAGTCAAGGCTTAAATCTAACTGACCGGTGAAGGGAATGAACCCATTACCCCATTAGTGCATAGGAAGCTTATCATGCTCTTAGCCTTTCAGCCATGCTGACCTCTGTGACTAATATATCTCAAGCAAATGGACAACGCAGGACAACAAAGAACCCACTCAGCCTGTCAAATAGGATCACAAACATTACATTAATAAATGATAGTCACTGTAGTGCAGAGAAGAAAACTTCAACATAAAAACACTGTGTGTGCATATGTGAGAGAGAGAGAGAGAGAGAGAGAGAGAGAGAGAGAGAGAGAGAGAGAGAGAGAGAGAGAGAGAGAGAGAGAGAGAGAGAGAGAGAGAGAGAGAGAGAGAGAGAGAGAGAGAGACAGACAGACAGACAGACAGACAGATAGACAGACAGACAGACAGACAGACAGACAGACAGACTCCTTAATCTACATTATGATGTCCATTAACTGCCGCTGTCACCAAAAACTTTATTAATAATACAGAGAAAAGTATTTTGACTCACACTAGCTCTTTTTGAGGAGAAACTCTAGGCGGATATCAACAAGCTTAAGTTGACAGCTGCTTTCCTTGTACTTACTCAGGTAGACAAAGAAGAAGAATTATTTTAAGATATAAAACAAAAGTTATGACCATGACGAAGAAAAACAAGAGTATTCATGATAGCAAACAGGATAACACTGAAACAAGTAGAGAGATATTACTATCTAGGGTCAATGATAGAAACAGATGGAAACGGTAACACTGAGATAACATGCAGAATAATTCAAACGAAGATAACATTTCATCAGATGAATATTCTGTTAAACTTATCTCTATTAATGGAAGTCAGGAAAACTAGTTTTAAGCTGGTAAATGCTGCCCATACAATTTTATGACAGTGAATCATGGACACTGAATAAAGAGGGTGGACAGAAGCAGGCCACAGAGATGAGGCTTCTACATAGACCTAAGAATTCCATGGACTGCTAGGAAAACTAATATCCAAGAACTGCTAGAGGCCAATCCACAAAGACAATATGTAACATGACAAAATGTTTTGTTGTAAAATTCACATCTCTAATATTAACTTATATCTTAACATAGCAAAAACTAAGATAATGCATACAGATAAAACTACTATGGAGAAAGAAATATACATTAATGGGAGAAAATTGGAGGTGGTGGACAATTTTGAGTATCTTGGGTCATTGATTACCAATAATGGTGACACAATGAAAGAAATTAAACGGCGACTATCCATTGCTCTTCAAAGACTAAAACAGATGAATAAATTATGGAGTGGGACAGACAGAACTACAAAAATTAGATTTTTAAGAGCATGCATCTTTCCCATTGCAACATACGCCTGTGAGACATGGACACTTACTAAACAACCTGAACAGCGCATACATGCCTTTGAATATAAATGTTATAGACGAGTTCTAAGAATATCTTGGGTAAAGAAAAGAATAAATGCATCCATACTTCAAGAGTTGAATATTGAGGAGGGATGGCTATTAAAGACGATAAAACAAAGAAAATTGAAGTATTTTGGTCACTTGAAACGTCACGACAGTTTGGAGAGAACAATAATGGAAGGGTATATGCCTGGGAAGAGAGGAAGAGGAAGGCCAAAGAGAAGATGGGTGCAGGATGTGGCGGATGATCTCCAGATGGGTGTATCAGACGCGGGACATCTTGCTTGTGATCGAGAAGTTTTCCGGAAGGTTGTTATGGGAGCGAGGTTCTGCAAAGGACATGCTACTGAATGAATGAATGAATATTAACAACAAACTTTATAAATTAATACAACATATATTTATTAATGATATTTATGTTACATTATACACATAATGAATACTTTACATATATAATATATGATAGTATTCACAACAATATGACAGACAGAATTTCATTATACATAAATGGTAAATTAACATAAAATATGTTGCAAAACGATTACAAACAATTATATACAAAAAGGAAAGCTCATCTATGTACAACATACAATAATTTAAACCCAATTATAACCCTGGAGGCTTGATTAGGATATTGAATAAAAAACAAAAATAAACAAATAAATTCACAAGACTTTTGATTACTCACATCAGAACAAGACAATCATCATTTTAGATGTCACATTATGAGACAGTCTGAAGAAGGTTGTGACAGCCAGGAAGATTATGGGTGATAGAGAAATAGGTTGACAGAGGGAGAAAATGTTGGATGGTCTGAAAGTGGGCCATGAAAGACTAACAGATGTTGAATTTATCAAGAACACAGAGGCCAGATCTTTGTGGGTGAAAATAAATGACCACATGTGTCACTCTGCGTGGCACATGATGATTAGTAAGATATGGCTTAAAGTAAAGTTTGTTCCATATCCTTTACAGGACATCGCAGTCAACCCCGGCATTTTTTTTGCTGTTAGTATTTTCTTGGCAAGTTTATGTTCAGTAATTTGCCACTGCTTTCTGAATGATCGGTACTCATACCATTTTGTAAAAACAAAATCAAGGAGCTCTGCTGCCAAATTGCCCGCAGCTGTATTTCGAGAAGTTTGCGGGATTACGAACTGCGTCTGTAACTCCCTTCGCCACAGAGTCAGCGGTGAAGGTAGTCCCATAGCAGAAAATGCTGTTGGGGTGTGAAGGGATAAGAACTTCATCATTATCATCATGTGTCATGGCAATAAGCATGGGCAGTCAAGTTTCACCATCTCACACGATCACCAGAGCCGTGGATTAACTCTGAGTTCTTGTCTCGACAATACCATGTGGCCAGTCCACCCAGGTATTTACTCCTCAGACTTCCCCTTGTTATTTTCCCAGAATCTTGCCAGTTGTCATTAAATTCTTTAATGTATTTATTCTCAAAACGTGTCCACAAAATTGTGAGTCTACATCTAATTTCTCTAATCAGTTTACGGTTTTGATTTGTTTCTTTGTAGTTTTTCTGTCTGTCCATGGTATTCTTTGCATTTTCCACAGAAACCACATTTCCACTGACATCAGAAGTTTTTCAGCTTGTCTGCTCATTGTCCATGCTTCACATCAATGCAAAAGTACAGGTTTCTATGAAGCAACTCAACACTCTATCAACAATCAATCATGTGCCATGCCAGAAAGCGTGGGCGGTCATGACTCGCCATTTCACTCAATAACCAGAGTCGTGGATCAGCTCAGTGTTCCTGTCTCAACCATGCCATGTGGCCAAGCCATCCAGGTATTTACTTCTAGGTCTTCCTCTTGGTCTGTCCCCTACAATCTTGCCAGCTGTCACCAAGTTCTCCAATTTATTTCTTCTCATAACATGTCCAAAAAATTATGACTGTCTACGTCTAATTTCTCTAATCAATTTATGATTTTCATTTGTCTCGTGTAGTACTTGGTCATTGGTTCTTCTGTCTCTCCATGGTATTCTTTGCATTCTCCTCAAAAACCACATTTCTGCAGCCATCAGATGATTTTCAGCTTGACTGCTCATTGTCCAAATTTCACATCCATACAAAAGTACAGGCTCTATGTGGCACCTCAACACTCTTTTTCACTTTGCAAATGACATCTATTTAATGGTCAGTATGTTTTCCAACTTGCAAAAGGCTACCTTCGCCATGGCGATTCTTGTTCTAATCTCTTAAAGGCATCTCCCATCAGAAGTCAATACTGTTCTGAGATTTTTGTACCGATTCACTTGTTTAAGAATATTCCCATTTACGGGGGCTGCGTGGTCTCGAGGTATGGTGTCCTCCTCGAGTGCTGGAGGTCCCGGGTTCAAGCCCTGGTGAGGACCGGGATTTTTTCACATGGACTTCTAGTAATAAAATTTCCCCTGGTCTCTGGGTAATGAGATCGGACGCCCGTGTGTATTGTTGCGCACGTAAAAAATCCCTTGGCAGTTGGAAATCGAAAAAGAGTAGCCTAACGGCACTGCCCGGGCAAAATTTTGAGTTTAAAAATCTACCCAAAGTATTTCAGGATCCTCGCCAGTGCTATGGAGTTTGTGCACTGAGATGAATTTCTCCAGACTCAGGTTTGAGTTAGGAGGAGAACAGAACACTTATGGGTTGCACCCGTGTGCCGTGATGTTGATCCATCGACTAAACTAAACTAAACCATTTACTTTTATATCACATTGTGGTATTTCCTTCTTTCTAGTGACGACCATAACCTGTGTCTTCTTTCAATTTAATTCTACCCCTAGTTGTTCAGCGTACAACATTCGCATCTACTAAATGTTGCAGATCCTGCTCATTGTCTACAATCAATACTGTATCCACCGCATATCTAATGTTATTGATGTTACGTCCCCCAATGATAATTCCTCTCATAACTTCTGCATTTCTGAAAATATTTTCACTGTAAAAGGAAAAAAGATCTAGGTACATTACACAACCCTGTCACACACCTCTCTTAATAGGCTGATATTTACCTACTTCATTAACAATCTTTATGGTAGCTTGTGGTTTCCAATATATGCTTTTTTCTAAGCTTAAGGTCTTTCGCTTCAATTTGTAGATCTGCAGGCATCTTCATCACATTTAAATGCCTTACTTTATCAAAAGCCTTTAAGAACATTACATATTCTAGAATTAGACATGCCAGATGTCATTCTAGAATTAGACATGTCAGATGTTGTTCTAGAATTAGACATGCCAGATGTCATTCTAGAATTAGACATGCCAGATGTCATTCTAGAATTAGACATGTCAGATGTTATTCTAGAATTAGACATCTAAAATGTTATTCTAGAATTAGACATCTAAAATGTTATTCTAGAACTAGACATGTCAGATGTTATTCTAGAACTAGACATGTCAGCTGTTATTCTAGAACTAGACATGTCAAATGTTATTCTAGAACTAGACATGTCAGATGTTATTCTAGAACTAGACATGTCAGATGTTATTCTAGAACTAGACATGTCAGATGTTATTCTAGAACTAGACATGTCAGATGTTATTATAGAACTAGACATGCCAGATGTTATTCTAGAATTAGACATCTAAAATGTTATTCTAGAACTAGACATGTCAGATGTTATTCTAGAATTAGACATGTCAGATGTTATTCTAGAACTAGACATGCCAGATGTTATTCTAGAATTAGACATGTCAGATGTTATTCTTGAATTAGACATCTAAAATGTTATTCTAGAACTAGACATGTCAGATGTTATTCTAGAACTAGACATGCCAGATGTTATTCTAGAATTAGACATCTAAAATGTTATTCTAGAACTAGACATGTCAGATGTTATTCTAGAATTAGACATCTAAAATGTTATTCTAAAACTAGACATGTCAGATGTTATTCTAGAACTAGACATGCCAGATGTTATTCTAGAACTAGACATGCCAGATGTTATTCTAGAACTAGACATGCCAGATGTTATTCTAGAACTAGACATGCCAGATGTTATTCTAGAATTAGACATGTCAGATGTTATTCTAGAATTAGACATCTAAAATGTTATTCTAGAACTGGGCATGTCAGATGTTATTCTAGAATTAGACATGTCAGATGTTATTCTAGAACTAGACATGTCAGATGTTATTCTAGAACTAGACATGTCAGATGTTATTCTAGAATTAGATATCTAAAATGTTATTCTAGAACTAGACATGTCAGATGTTATTCTAGAACTAGACATGCCAGATGTTATTCTAGAATTAGACATCTAAAATGTTATTCTAGAACTAGACATGTCAGATGTTATTCTAGAATTAGACATGCCAGATGTTATTCTAGAATTAGACATCGAAAATGTTATTCTAGAACTAGACATGTCAGATGTTATTCTAGAATTAGACATCTCAGATGTTATTCTAGAATTTAGGCATCTAAGATGTAAGGTGGGAGAGGCCAGTTCCCTTTCTTATCACCTTTCCTTCTCAGAAAATTGTCTGGTACCTGGTTTTATGAGTGTGGTTTGACCACAGAGCTGTACTGGTAAAATATTAATAAGGTAATCCTCCTTTTGCTGGGGATTGAAACCGAACCACTGTCTTGACAGGCTGTGCACTAACCACAATGCTACTGTGACTCCATGGCTTATAGCACACTACAATTAGAAAGTGAATTATAGTATATACTACCATGATAAAGCAGAGCATCCTGTGTTGGTTTTCATTCAATGGTAATAGCCTCTGGTGCTTGTGCTCGTGGCTACCGTTGCATTCACATTTTCCTCATTTTGGACTGGTAGTTTACGGTTCCGTCACCCTGCTACTGAGTTGAGCGCGTGGCGCAATGCTGTGAGCTGTGAATTTTGTGTGAGATGCTTTTAAATCTGCCCGAGGTTGTAAAGCATGATCTGCATGTTCAGAGCAATGGCGGATGGCTATGTCCCAGAATTGACTGGTTTTTGTGCCTTATGCAGAAATGTGTGGCTGCTGGTCTTCTGGTTGACTGCCGCTTCTTTTGACGATGAACCGTGCTTTCGTGGAGGACTGTTATTTTGGCATTCTGGAGATGGCATTATGTACAGTGAAATGTTTTTTACATCTGTCCGGGGTATTGTGGTGTGATCTGCATGCTCAAAATGGGATAGCTGGCTAGATAACATCTAGAAACGGAACAACATCCAGAAATATCTGAATATATGGCGGCTGGTGTGTCGCAGAAGCGAGCGGTTTTCTTGCCTTATGCAGAAGTGTGTGGCTGCTAGTTTTGCTAATGGCTGCAATTTCAATCGATGATGAACTGTGTTTTCGGGGAAGACTTTTGTGTTGGCATTCTGGCGACAGCATTATGTACAGTGAGTTGTTTCATTGCTTCTGTTCAGGGTTGTTTTGTTGTGTGATCTGCATTTCGGAGGGAAAATGTTGTGGTGGCTGGAAAACATCTGGAAACGAATGGCAATATCTAGAAACATTGAGACTTTGTGGGTGAACATCAGGTTGGGAAAGTGACTGCCAATTCCATCAGGGGTGAACTGTGTTGTTCGTGGGGGACTTTTGTGGTGACATTCTGGTGGTGGCATTTTGCACAGTGTGCCAGAGCAGGCCGTTGTTTGTCGAGACTCCTGTCTTTTCCACTTTTCACATGGGGCAGTGAGGAACATTTTATGTGATATTCACTGGCACGGGAACGGAGCATAATGAGGATGACCCTTTGCTGTGATGTTGGAACCGCGACTAATCCCTAATGACTAATAATGGTATGTATGGGTGCCGGTCTTTCAGAAAGCAATGGCAAACTATTGAACTGAACGCAAACTTGCCAAGAAGTCACAAATAGCCAAAATATGTTGGGGATGGAGATGCCATAAATGTCTGCTTGAAAATGAACTGAATTTTGTGTGTGTAACGTTATCCTTTTAGGGTTTCAGTTGCATAGTCAGTGAATACTTACTTAGTGTGCACCCCAAATTTTGTTGCTTTCACATACGCGCATCATGAGCTGTAGTTAAAAAAAAAGTGGTTCCTAAACACTATTGATGACAACTGTGTTGTATTTAAGTTGTAACGATTACAAAAACGAACTCAAGTCAATTCAGGTCAAAACGTGCATTTGAGATGGTAAGAATATTTGGCACTCTTCCGAATAACGGTCCCAAATTATTTATTGTAAAAAGCATCCCTTACAGGGCCTCATAAGGTGATATAATAAAAAATATTAAACACTACGAACTAAAATATAAAAGTGCGAAAATGGAATTTCGTACCAATAATATTTCAGTTATATGTGGAAATTGTGGCACAAAAGTTGTAAATACTGTCCGAAAGCATGTTCTTTGTGAAAAAAAATTGTACATATTAGAACGAGTATTGAATGTGTTATCGATCACTTCCGGTTGAGTGTGTTGGTGGGCTGCTAGACCGATCGATGGATGCAATAACTGTTTTATGGACCCGGAGGGCCCTCACTGTCATCGGAGTATATACCTAGTATCCGTTATATGTGGAAATAGATATACACTCCGACGACAGTAAGGGCCCTCCGGCCCAGGAAACATTTATTGCATCCATCGATCGGTCTAGCAGTGTGAACCAGAAGTGATCAACAACATCAGCTAATGAGGCCCTGTAAGGGGAACGTTTTACACTAAATAATTTGGGACTGTTATTCGGAAGAGTGCAGAATGTTTTTATTGTTTGTATGTAGCATTTTCCTTTTATAGGGTTCAGTTGGGTAGTCAGTGAATATTGTTCATCCCAAATTGTGTTGCTTTCATGTGCCCGCATCTTGAGCTGTGGTAAACTGTAAAACATTGGGTCTTAAATTGTCGCTATTGACCACTGGGTTGTCACGATTACAAAAACGAACGTAAATAATCCAGGTCAAAACCTGCATTGGACACTAACGAATATTTGAGGCTGGTTTTTATATACCCTAAGCAGCATCAAATTTTACTTTTTTTTACTTACAACAAACTCATAAAAACAATTCCTGGGATCGCTATGCGTTTCTTTATTTATTTATTTTTTTAACCTTATTTATTATACTAATAATTTTTCATAGCTAGCGAGCAAACAAAACACAAAACTATGAGATTGTATAACTCAACTGATGATAACGGATAATATAAAGTTCAAGTTGTTTGGTAACCAAGCAAGCCAAGTGTGTTGTACTGTGTAAGTGTTGGAACTCAGATAGTGAGATTCAGAGACTGTGTCTGTAGTATAGTAAGTTATAAATCGTTATACTTATTATAAGACCGTATTTCACAAAGATCACACTTTACTGCTATAAAACTATAAATAACAACAAATATCCATCGCCACACACAAATTACCATGAGTTTATCCACACTAAAGATAACGTAGCGCTAAGACTCTTGGTAAGAGAAAACTGAACAGTTTTGTATGAGCCGCTGTTTTCACACCGCGGCTCGGGTCTGCCTGTCCTGGCAGACGACAACAGGGGTGAAAGTTCAACTGTCAACTGGGTGAGTGTGCTCCCTTGGACTAGTGGAAATGAGTTTGTATGTACTCTGTGACCGTAACCTGTAACTTTGATCAACTGTGTGAACTCTGGTATTGTTTACAGAAGGTCATATCTAGTACAACACAACGGTGGTTCTTAACCCTTTTGGTTCCCAATTCCACTACACATAAACATTTTCTCACACATGTATATAGGGATAAAAACGTCGCGGAAAAAGCATGATAAGAGGCATCCGATCGTCAGATGTTGTACTCCAACTTCGATTGTCGGCCTTTTATCTTATGACACTTTGCGGAGTAGAAAACACCCATGTAAATTAAATATAAATTGAAAAGACACTGTGCTGTGCTTGAGACTGAGGGATCCACCAAAAATTCAAAACACACTGTGCATGATACTGAGGGAGCAGTTCCGTGCGGTGGATTTTCTTATTATGATCATTATGATGCAAGTTTTTTTTTTTTTTTTTTTTTTTTTAGCATATCCTTTACAGGACTTAGCCGTCAACACCAGCATCTTTCAGCTGTATGTTGATCTCTTGGCAAGATTACGCTCAGTAGTTTGCCATTGCTTTCTGAGCGGCCGGCTCAGTATCCCGCAAGTCACGAGCGGGGGTCGAACCGCCTCAGCTCTCGCTCCGCTACGAGACTCTGCGTGATAAACGGGATTACAGAGAGAAAGTGTTGTAACCCCACAGCCAGAGAGACCGGCATGATGCAAGTACTGTATTCGAAATGCCGCCCCTTACATGTTGATGTTCTTTTCTTTTAAAATGCCGCTCCTTTATAATGCGGCATCCTCTCTGTATCATAGCACGGCATAATGTCATTACTCCGGGTGTCTTACTCCTGCCTTGAGTTTGTACTCTGCTTCGAGACGTTCAATTTGTGTTTTAATTTGCCATACACTGGCGTCACTGAATGTAAGAAAGAGAGCGCTGAAATGCTATGTAGAACCAGTTTTGCTGTATGGCAGTGAATCTTGGAATGTAAATGAACAAATTAAGAAGAAATTAGAAGCAACAGAGATGTGGTTCCTAAGACGAATGTTGCGAATTCCTTGGACTGCCAGAGTAACTAACGACGACTGCCTGAAACAGGCTAATGAAACTAGAACATTATATACAACAATAAGACAGAGACAAACAGCTTTCTTCGGTCACGTGATGAGAAGAGAGGCATTGGAGAACATCGTAACAACTGGAAAGATCGAGGGGAAGAGAGGCAGAGGCAGACCAAGAGAAATGATGCTGGATGGATTGAGACGGTGGCATGGAGGAATATCAGCAGCAGAGTTGATCCAGAAAACCAAAGACCGAGATCTATGGTGAGCCATGAACGCCTACGCCAGCCGGCACGGCACTTGATGATGATGATGACACTGGCGTTGTGCTTCTTCCCAAGAACCCCACCCTCGGTCAACGACGACATCGTGCACCCGGTGCTTCGTGACCTCATTATAAACCAGCCTCTTCTCCAGCCGCTACCTCTGTCGTAGCATCATTATCGGCGGTTCGCTATATACAACAGTAGACGCCGCTGCCGCCATGTTTCCCTCGTCGCACCAATATCCGAAAGAGCCGCACTCCCGTTCGTCCCCTAGGAAGCCAGTTCTTCTTCTTGGGTTCCTCAACCCTTACCCAGTCTCTGCTGTGTAGCGCGGTCATTGCATGGCGACTTACACCGCCAGATGCAACTTTGCCCGCGGTTGGACTTCAACCAACATTCCCTGATCTCGGTAAATTGCTACAACGTGGAGTTTCACAACATTGCAAGAGTCCCATTCTCAAGTGCACTGCACTCATTTGGAGGAATTCTCTACGGAGTCGGCACGAGACAGTAAAAGCTCCAGATCTTTGATGAGAGATTGTTCGCTACCTTCGATGTTACACTTTACACTTGATATGCTTCGACTTTCAGATAGGAACGTGAACCATATTACCCAAATGATTTATCCCATTCGACATTTCTTAAAAGTCGACAGGGTCGACTTCATTGCACCGTGTTTTATCCCATATGGCTCAGTCTCTTTCCACAGCAAAACTGCCAAAAGCGTCACACAAAGCACAAACTCCGTAGCTCCAGCGACGACCCAGCTCCCCCTAGGAGTCTCCTAAATAATGCACACGTGAACCGAAGGACGCGGCCGGAATGGAACCCACAACCTTCGGGGCCAAAATCAGACGGCTTGACCACTTCGCCACGGAGATATTCCTATTGCTCCAGAGCCAGCATGAGGCCTTTTCTGCTGTCTCGCCCAGTTATTCATTTTCCCATGTCCTAGCTTGTCATTTTATGCCTAGCTGTTTAAGAACGTCGTACATGGAATGGGAGATCTTGCGCCTTATTCTGCGGCGAATAGCCTGCCCGTATACCCTTCCTGTCTCGGACGGTACGCTATGTCACCGTACTTCTCCATCTTGTATGTGTATTGCTCCTCGATTTTCTATTCGAATGGGACGTTAACTGCCGAGACAAGAAGTGCAGAACAGTGTCAGGTCGCAATTGAAACTGTCGGATCACTGTCGGGTAATGGCAATGGCCTTTCAGGTCAATTGCCAGCTCCGGTCCACAGCGTCTACCCGGATGGACGGAAAGTCTGCATCGCAGTTTTTCCTCGCCCCCACGCTTCTGCTGAGCTATGACGAAGTAATTGCGCATCGGCCTTGCCGATATATAAGTAAAGTCCCGTTTACACGCCTAGTGTGCACGGGGTATATGGTGCTAAACCCATATATTTATAGATCAACCCGCACAAAGTGCGTAGTATTTTCTGTATCACACCCGCTGTTTTTACTTTCCAAAACAGATTATTCAAAAATTTGAAACCGTCTTGATGCGAAACGAACCGAAATTAACCAGTTATTTCGCATGTAGGAATAATTAGTGGATACATAGAAGTAGGCCTGCTCCGTGGCGAATGTTTTACGGACGCAGTTCGTAATCCCGCTTGCTGCGTCCGAAACATAGCTGCGGACGATTTGACAGCAGACAGTCTTACGTTTTGTAACGAAATGGTATGGTTGCCGGTCGTTCAGTCAGAAAGCTTTGGCAAACTACTGAACGTAAACTTCCCAAGATATCACAACATAATTTAAAATTGCTGGTGTTGACAGCGACGTCCTGTAAAAGTTATGCAATTATCTTTTAAAACAGAAATAGTGTACACAATTGTCACGTGACCCAAACACCAGTCTTCTTTCATTACAGTTAAAGAGTATTGCGACTGTGAACTTTGACCCTAAGCTGATTACAGTACATGTATTTCATTAAGGTGGGGTGCGGCTGTGAACTTTGACCCAAAGCTGATTATTTCATTTGGGTGGAAGACCACTTTCATTGTACACGGATGTTGCACCAAATAATAATAAATAAATGTGCGTCATTCAGAATTACACAACAAACTGTTTACCAGAATCACACAACAAATGTGTGTCTACCAGAATCATACAACATATGTGTGTCTACCAACCCAAAAGCAACACAACATTTTTGTGGGTAGTTTTCCAATTTTGAAAATTTACCTGGGCAAATTGCTTACTGGCTGGTCTCTGTAACCCTCACGATTTGTGAGCCGCTTACCGCGCGTTTGAAACACAGCGGCGACCGATTTGGCAGCAGACCGTGTCGCGCTGGGGTTTTAACGTGGTATGGGAGTTGGTCGTTCAGAAAGCAATGACAAACTACTGAATCTAAAACTTGCAAAGACATTAGCAACAGCAGTAAAATGCTGGTGTTGACAGCCATGTCCTGTAAATAGGATATGCCCCCCCCCCCAAAAAAAATGCCTACTGGGCATGTTGTATTTAAATGTCTAACTGCCGCGGTACTTTTAACGCACATCACCCTCCTTGTTTTTTCGCCCTTGTCTGATGCTATATGTCTGATCTACTACCCTAGGATCAGAGAAGTATATCATTATTTTCATATATTTTTTTTTTAAATAAATAAATAAATAAAATAACACATGAAGGTGAAATTGATCATGCACAAGTAAGAGGCGGAATTCGTACCTCTGGGAGTCTTTTGTTTATTTCAGGAGAATATTAACTGATTCAGCACCAAATAAAAAGTAGGTTTGGACTAAACATCGTGCACAATCACATGAACAACTATTATAATGTACATTTCAATTAACTGAGAATTAAAACTGGGGAAGATACTACGAAACAAAACAACACCGGTGTGACGATATATTATCCCTCTGTCCAAATGGGAAGTCACATTTGGCGATGTATTATCCTTCGGCATTGAATCAGTTAAAGTAATTTCATGGCTGGTACTGTCGTTAGGGTGCAATGTATTAGATCATCACCTATACTAGGTCCACCAGTGTCTTACATGGGCCTTATTCGGGGGGGGGGGGCAAAGATTAGTCACGGCGGATACCTAATGTGCAATTCGTAAAAGGTGACTTATACGGGTTGATCTGAGACTAGAAACTCTCTACTGGCTACCTTATAATGAGGGACATAATATTAATACTGACATCCTCCTAATCATGATAGACCTGTAAAGAGTAAGGCAGACGTGAATGTGGACAGGACAGCGAGGTAGATTTTCTCAGTATGATGCTTCTAAGAATTCACAATCTCCGTATTGTAAGTTGGCTACGAGTCTCCATTGGCATTACCCATTACCACCCGCTTTGCATCGTCACAAGTCACTCTGGGTTTCCGCTAGTCTAACTCTTTATGTTGTCTGCCCAAATATAACCCTATTTTCCTCTTGTACACTGTTAATCACTAAATAAGATGAATAGCGCATAAATGTCTTTGTATATTACAGACGGGTTCTAAGAATATCTTGGATACAGAAAAGAACAAATTCATCCATACGACAAGAGATGAATGTATATTGAAGAAGATTGGCTACAAAAGACAATAAACAAAGAACACTGAAATATTCTGGTCACTTGAAACGTCATGAAAATAATGGATAGGTATAAGCTCGGGAAGAGAGGAAGAGGGTGGCCAAAGAGAAGATGGGGGCATAATGTGGTGGATGATCTCCTGATGCGCGTATCGGACGCAGGACATCTTGCTTATGACCGAGAAGTTTTCCGGAAGGTTGTTATAGGAGCGATGGTCTGCAGAAGACATGCTACTGAATGAATGAATGAATGAATGAATGAATGAATGAATGACACTGTCAATCTCCAAACAAGGAACATGGGGCTTTTGAGTTTAAATTTCTTTTTCTGCTGCGTTCATCCGGAGTGTTTTTTTCCGGACGTGATTGCGTTGTGCCTGTTTACAGCAGAGCTGCGTTCTTGCGCCGTTAGGCCGACACATCCGACTTCCGCGGGCATTTGTTGACAGAGGTTAACCTTCCCGGGGAGTTTAAATATCTTATATTATAAAACATTTCTTAGAATATCGTAGACCAAGAAGAAGAAAAACATTGAAACTACCAAATCATCGAAGATGACCATCGAAGAAAACTGGCACATAAACTGTATCTTTTTTTTCTCCCGCATATCCTTTACAGGACATCGCTGTCAACACCAGCATTTTACCGTTGTTGTTGATTTCTAGGCAAGATTACGCTCAGTAGTTTGCCATTGCTTTCTGAGTGGCCGGCTCACTGATCCCGTAAGTCACAAACGCGGTGAGAACCGCTACCAGTTCTCGCGCGCTGCGAGACCCTATGTGGATAAACGGGATTATGGAGAAAATCATTTAACACCTCGGCCAGGGAGACCGGCAAACTGTATATAGTCTCGGAAATTAAGATACTTTGGCTGTATTTAACGTCGTAGTGTCAAGAACAGAACAGTCAAATAAGGCATGGTTCCGGGTAGAAGAGGCAGTCGGCGACCAGCACGAAGATAGACACAGGCATATTTCTCTGTCTTTCCCTTGTTCTTTCCCCCCTCAGTCTTGCCAGGTGTCACCAAGTTCTCTAGTTTATTTCTTCTCATAACGTGCCCAACAATATTTGACTATTTGCATCTATTTTTTTCAAGTCAATTTACGGTTTTCAGTTTCTTCTTGTAGGACTTCATTGGTTTGTTTGTCTGGCCTTGGTATTCTTTGATGGCGAGGGACACTGGTAATAGGGGAAATTAATCCACATGCTAAAATTAGTCCTGTGCACTAGAAGTAGTAACACATGTATGGAGTACGTTTAAGTTCAAAGAGAGCGCCCCCCCCCCCCCCAAAAAAAAAAAAAAAAAAAAAAAACATCTCATTGGACGACAATGAACACAATCAGAGCTATCCAATAGGAATTCATTACGGACAAAGAGGTGTTTCCAAGGCACCAGGGTCAGGTTTTATGCTGGCCAAGACCCACTAACACGTCCTAGTCGTGCGTCCTGGGCAACAGGTCTCTTCGGGGTCCTGGCTGACGTAGTAGGATCGCCGATCCTTTCGAAGTCGGAGAGTATCTGCCTACACGTCGACGAACCACCAGTCTGCACACCAATAAGCCAGACATGGGACAACGGATACTCACGCAAACTTCAGTCCTGTATGACATCACACCAGGGGCGTCACTAGGGGGGTGCGGGGGGTGCGGGCCGCACCGGGTGACACCATCAAGGGGTGACACCAAAATAAAAAAATTGCAAATTTGACAAAGCAGACATAGCTCTGTCTAGTCGGGTTTCATAACCGTTCATTGTTAATTTTAGAAATTTTAATGTTAAATAACAAAAATTTAACTTTGTCCGAGTTTGTCGAAGTTCTTTATTTATGTTTTACCTGAAGTATTGAAGTTATATTGTTCAATTTGTTTTCTTTCTTATGTCCTTATTAACTTTTTGACTTATTTTACAAACATTACTATATACGATTATATATGGTACAGGAACACTCGGAAGAAGACCATGGTGAAAGTCTAGAGGGGTGACACCAAGAGTTTACCGCACTGGGTGACACCAACCCCAGTGACGCCACTGCATCACACTGATGTTGGACAACAGGATGTCTTCATCCGACATACAGGACTTCGCGCTGGAGTTCACAGCCAGCGATCGAAAACAAGCAAACATTACGGAAGAAGATGGGTCATTACGGAAACTAGGAAAATAAAATATTCTGGATGTATAAAAAATGAATTTCTGGACAAGATGATTTTACAGGAAGGCGTACCGGAGACGCGGAAAAGAGTCACGCGACAGCTGGGAAAGAGTCGAGATATTTCTGAACCGATGAAGACATAATGTATTAGATCACCTTTTGAGCATCTGTGTCATTTTCATTTTAATTTAATTAAAACGATGTTTTTTAACTTAAAAAATAATAGATGAATTCATGATGTGAGAGATAATTTGCACGTGATACCAATAGAAGCAGGACATCTGGCTTATGACAGAGGGAAACATTCAAAGGCTGATACAGGGGAAATATTGTCACAAGACAAACCACCGTATGATGATCGTAGTGTTTTGTTTTTTGTCCTTTGTTTTTTAAGTTGCATATCCATTACAGGATGTTGCAGTCAATACCAGCATTTTACAGCCGTTGTTGATGTCTTGGCAAGTTTTTACATTCATTAGTTTGCCACTGCTTTCTTAACTACCGGCTCTCATACCAACACGTTAAAAGCAGCGCGACACGGTCTGCTGCCAAATCGGTCACCGCTGTGATTGTAAAAATCCGCCCCGATGCAGATTAGAACTTAATAACCACCTGGCCGACAGCATATAGCCCCTACACTCAGTCGACTTCCTTGTTTAAAGCGTATTTAGACATGAAAAAGGCAAGATTTCTTGATTATAGTGGAGCATTCTAACGAAATATGTGTGTCCATGGATTTGAGAGGCCGAACATTTTTTGAAACTAAAGGGGGACAATCTAATACAGAATGAATGGTCTTATTGTTCCAAGAGACATAACTCTCACTGTAAAACTAGAAATGTTTGTTTGTAGATTCTGACGAAAAGCACTTAATGTTTGAATAGGATGCATTCTATTCCTAATAACTTGCAAGTTCTAAATGCAAATAGGATTTAATCTTTGCGGAGAATTAATGTTTAGAAAAATAAATATAATGTAGTCATTACACAAACACCCAGAGAATCTTGCTGCATTCGTCGTCTAAGGTCTGATGTGCTTTAACTGCAGGGCATATACCATGATCAATAAGGTTTCTCTTCACAACGTAAAAAAAAAAAAAAAAGATGTCGCTTTCTTTTGTATCTCTAAACTTGTCGGCATTTCAGAATGAGCTTTGTAGAGGACAGAGCAGCGGCCAAAGAGCTTGACCAATGGATTGAACAATTAAATGACTGCAAACAACTTTCAGAGAACCAGGTTAAAACCCTTTGTGAAAAGGCCAAAGAGATTCTGTCGAAAGAATCAAATGTTCAGGAAGTCAAATGTCCTGTGACAGTATGTGGTGATGTTCATGGCCAGTTTCATGATCTCATGGAGCTCTTCCGTATCGGAGGCAAGTCTCCAGATACAAACTACTTGTTTATGGGCGACTATGTGGATAGAGGCTATTATTCTGTGGAAACCGTCTCCTTGCTAGTCACTTTGAAGGTGCGCTTTAAGGACAGAATCACAATTTTGAGAGATAACCATGAAAGTCGTCAGATTACACAAGTCTATGGGTTCTATGATGAGTGTCTGCGCAAGTATGGCAATGCTAATGTATGGAAATACTTCACAGATTTGTTTGATTATCTCCCTCTCACCGCCCTAGTAGATGGACAGATATTCTGTTTACATGGAGGTTTATCACCGTCTATAGATACACTAGATCATATTAGAGCTTTAGACAGGATTCAGGAAGTTCCACACGAGGGACCAATGTGTGATCTTCTGTGGTCAGATCCTGATGATAGAGGTGGTTGGGGCATTTCTCCACGTGGTGCTGGCTACACATTTGGACAGGACATTTCTGAAACATTCAACCACAGCAACGGGCTAACTCTGGTCTCAAGGGCACACCAGCTTGTTATGGAGGGTTATAACTGGTGTCATGTTCGTAATGTTGTGACGATATTCAGTGCTCCTAACTACTGCTATCGATGTGGTAATCAAGCAGCCATAATGGAGTTGGATGATGCTCTGAAGTACTCATTTTTACAGTTTGATCCGGCTCCAAGACGAGGAGAACCACATGTGACTAGAAGAACACCAGATTACTTCCTATAAGAGCAATTGTACGGGAGGTCACAATTGTCTGTTATATTTCAGTCATAAAATGGGGGATGCATTACTGGGCAGGCTCACTGTACAATGTGAATGTCAGACAAGTGGTTGACAGCATGACTACATATTCTGTCTTATTTGTAACATTTTGTCATTGACAGTTAGGACATGTCATTCACAGAATATTTCATCTTGTCTTTTTTAAATGTAATATTTATCATTAGTGATGTAAAAGTTTAGACACAATAGTTCAGTCTGTCACCATGCATATTCTGGCATCTTAATGGTAACATTATGTCAACGACATGGCAAGTCATTCACAGAACATTATTTCATCCTGTGTGTATGTCACGAATTGGCCGCCTTAACATCCCAGAATATTTTTCTCGGTCTCCAAATTTGAGAGGCCAAATTGAGAAAGAATGAATTAATCACACTACTCCAAAATTATCTAGTCGTGAGGTAAGATTATTCACAAAAAGCCTCTAGCCATGACGTAAGCTTGCAGATGGCAAGTAAAATGGCAACTAGATAATTAGTATACACCTTGGGAAACTGCTGACCCAGACATGCTGAATCAACAATGAACTGGGCCAGTGAGTGAAATAAAACCACCCAGGCGTGAACAACATTGACACAGGGAGAGATAATGGCCCCAGGGCGGTACACAAGCCCCGTCCACTGGGACTGGCAGACTCTGCAAGGTGTGAAATCACTGATAAGACTGTGAAACTGATCTGGGGCTGGCAACGCAAAACCATCCAGGTGTGACACTATGGTGAGGGTTAGTGGTTAAAAGAATTTTTATGACTGGACAGACTTGGGGTTAATTGCAATCACTGTCAGGAGGAGATAAGAAGAATTTATGACGGGAATGCCAAAGAGATAATAGTGTCTCAGACACTGTCTGCTAGACTCAGCTTAAATAAGGGTCCCTAGCCTGTTTATGTCAGATTAAGTTTGACTTCAGAACAGGTGAGAAGAGAGAGTAAATGTAGATTTCTTAGTAACTAAGTATTTTAGGTGTATGTACTGAATTCCAGTCTATATCTGATCTAGGTTATTGCAAGAACTATCATTGTCATAGATTACTTGAGTGTTCTTTCTAAGTTCTGCGTTCAATATCATATTGCTTTAAAGTGTTATTCTTCTGAGAAATAGAGCCTTATGTGAGACAGATCTTGTCTGGGTAGACTTTTAGGTGTCTTGGTAGATGCTTGTCATTTCTTTGTACACTATCCTAGTTGCCTTTTGGTGTGTGCATTTGTTGTACAGAATATAGTCAACTGACTATTTATTTAATTCTTACAACAGCAGGTGATTAAACCGGGCAGCTCAGCAAATATAGCTGGTCTGTGTGGTAACTTCAATTAGACCTGTTGTATATCTCATTTTGTAGCTATACAATATTAGTACTCATTAATAATGACTGATGCTATTATGTGAGTATCATTATATGCCCATCTTGAAGTAATATAATGTTTACGGATGTTGGATGTATGTATGTGTAATTTCATAAACTAACTAGTGCATTATGCTATGATGTTAAAGTATCATAATATGTCTAGTTTAATCAATATGTTTATGTGTATTGTATGTTTGATATATTGATTTGTCATATGCAAACCTGCCAATATGGAGTGTTATGCTATTGTCTGCGCATTGGCACACGGGCCAATGATTGTGTTGGAAGCAGAGGTGTAATGGTACAGACATTACCCACAATTGGTAGTATAGGGTATATGGTGCTAAACTTTCTCAGTGTATTGTGGGCGGGCGTCCACGGTAATGCATGGAAACCTGGCACAGCTACTAGTCACGGCTTGCAAGCCCGGATGATCAGGCATTGTTATAATACACTTACCGACCCTGTGAGCTGCTAAACTAACATTGGACGGAGCGGCTGTACGACACAGAATTTCTGTATTAGCGACATGGACATGGGGCGGCAGAAATGTAATCATTACAGGCTTGTGAGACAATTGAAAAGCCCGTCCCAGACTGAACACCGTAGAGCTGGAAGATAAACTTGGCCAGACTGGTCTTTGTATATGTTTGTGTTATGATATGTTTTAATTAGGATTGCGCTGATGTAGAACTGATATAACACATTCTTGACTTTCTTTCAAGCTCTCACAAGGAGCCCTATGTTATAGATCTCAAGACTAGAGACTACTGACTAGGAGTGTCAGGACTGACAGGATCTCAGAATACCGGCAAGCTGTTCTTTTTCTTTTTTGAGTCTACTGGAGAGTGGGGATCTGGACCACAGTTCCAGATAGATGAAGTAACAAGTAAAGTTACGTAATGTTTCTCATCACAATATATTATATGATTTTATCATCCTCATATTGACAATCATCCGATGTCTATTGTTATGATTAGCAAATAAATGTTGTAGTATTGTAACTCATAGTTCTGTCGTTATATTTTAATTCCAATTGTGCATACGTGTTGTGTGTGTACATTGGTGGGGGTTCACTTACACACCAAGGAAAGGAGCAGTCAGGGAGAAAAACCTGTACTAGGATAGTTGTCTTTAAACTTTAATTCAGACTTAAAAATCTACCCTAGATAACCTTCTCTTTCCTAGTCCTTGGCGAATATTCAGCTCAGTTCATTTCAATTTTTTAACGAGCCACTTAGAGCTGTACGTTGGATATTCAAGGGCTTAATCTGTAGTTCAGCCATATAGATTTTGTCCCTAGTCAGTTTCTGACTATCTGGGGTTGCTCGCCAGTGAATAATACATTCATCTAGCCGGTGGGGCACCCCGACTTCTGACAGATTTGGGGTCCAGTCCGCGATCCTGAACCAGGATTCTAGTAATCATAGTGATTCTACTAGACCCTAGACAAACGATTTTTCAAAGTTAACTCTTGTAATCTTCAGTCATCAAAATAGACTATCATCAAGTGTAGCTACTTTTAGTTGAGGAAGTTTCAGAGTACATATATAACTTTTCAAAAGTATAACAGATAAGAACTTATGAGAAAACTACCATCATCTATCATTTATTGATAACTGTTTGTAACTATTATCAATTAGTGTTACCATTAATCATTTATTGATAATTGAACACTTTAATCATATTTACATTGATGTGTTTGATGATTTAACTGCTTGACTGATTTGCAATTTTATGCTAATATATTCCATGTTCATTTTGACATGTATGCAGTGCATTTTAATGTTTATTTAGATAAATATTACTGTTGATTACTGTGTAGTATATCTCTCACACTTACTTCACTGCTGTCGCCAGGTACTACTTGAATATTATTTTCAGTTGTCTTTCACTGCTGAGGCTAAACTATACACATTGGATAGCGTAGACTGTCAGTAGTTAACTCTTGTCTTTCTAGCTTAGATCTGATTTTTGATATATACATAGGAGCTTACCTGAATATAGTCATTAGCAATTATGGCCTTACGTTACCGGAATCCCGAAGAGGACATGAAGGCGCGCGCAGATTTCGCAGAGTCCGCGAAAGGGTGGGGCATAAGAAAAGGCTTAAAGGGGGAGCAACTAGAAATGTATATCACAGCTGAGTTAGAATGGTGGGACCAAGAAGAAGAAATTATGTTTAAAGAAAATGATGAGTTCTTTGGAGCACAAGAGCGTAGCAAAACTGAAGAAGCAGAGATTAATAAACAGCATATGGAAGTAGTCAATGCAGAGAAGCTAACCGTTCTAGCGGAACATAAGGTAGGAGATATGGATGCGCACCCAACCAGGAAGGAAGGGACATCTTTGCCAACCACCGCGGAATCAGAGGTAGTGGACCGGGACCTACAGGTTCTCATTCGACCCAGTCCTAAACGGAAAAGAGGGAAGAAGAAACGTGCCAAGGGCACTTCAAACAGTCACAAACGTGATAACTGTTTGTACCACGGCAATGGTGGTTTAACAGTACAGGACCTTCAGGAAAACCACTTGACTTCTAGGAGAAATGAATCTCGAGAGAAAGAGGAACTGAAGACAACCTTTAATGAGGTCGCAGGCGGAGACCTAGCCGATTCTCACATTCCCTTCTGGTCACAGAATCACGAAGTGGAATTACATCTGACTGAAATAGGGAGGAAGGAAGGAACAGAATCCCATGTGAATTTCACTGCTGCAACGCAGGAAGAGTCACTAATTATCAGTTCAGAGAATTTACCTAGTAACAGTTACCCAGAGGACAACTGTTTGCACTACGGTTTGCCAGTACAAGACTCCCAGGAATCTCATTTTACTTCAACGAGAGGTGAAACTCAAGAGGAAGATGACCTGAGGACATCTTTTAAGGAGGTCGGAGATCGAAAGGTAACCGACTTTATTATTCCCTTCAGCTCAGGAGAGGATGAAGTGGGATTAAATTTGACTGACAGTGGGATGAAGGATGACCCGGAACCCCTTGTGATCTTTGAGGCTGCAGCTCAGGAAAAGACATTAGACATCAGTTCAAATGATTTACTTAGTGTGATGGATTGTTTAGACACCAGCCCATCACAGGAGTTACCTCAACTGGACTTAGCCCATGAAAGCATGACCAGAGAGGAACATCCAGACCAGGAAACATTTCCAGTTGTTATCTCGGAGCATACCAGTTCGGAGACTCAGGAAACACCGGGAATTGTTAGGAGCCAGAATATGGACTCTGATATTGTGCAGACAACATTGTCTGTAGTTGCTAAAGAAGAAAATTCTTTGCACAAGATGGAGGAAGAAACGCCTATCATCTCATTAGCTGAAGTTATCAGGGAATTCCAGCGACAGGGACCTGAAGTAACAGAAGTCAAGAGTGGTTTGGAATCAACACTCTTAGGACTCAATCAACCCTTCAGTCAGGTCGATTTGATAGGAGTAGATCAGCTATTTGTGGATACTTTATTCAAAAGTAACACCACTTTATCGCCCTGGAGTAACTATATTATTTCTCAAGGCTGGACAACTTGGCACACTAAATTTCCAATTTCTAGCACGGTTTTCACACGAAACTCTACTGCAGAGAAACTCAGCCCATTAACTGATTATCAGGGGAAGAAACCGCTACACCGAGGAGGGAAAATTGTTACGCCCAACTTTGAAGGAGGAAAGCGCCAGTTGAATTTACATCATGGGACCATGATGTGTAACATTATTCCTTTCAAAAGGAAGTTATTGATGGATCAGTTGAGAATCTATAACGGACGGAGGAAAATCACGGAGACAAGCTTTGCTGGGGCCAGCTTATGCAAGACCTCACTACGGGTACATCCTCGGCTGAAAGGAGTAAATCACGTGAGTGAATGGTGTAAAACAATTGCTGCCCAGAGGCGTAGAAGAATCCCGTTGATTGTGATCTTTCCCAGAGGGGTAAAATTACAACCTCCTGACAATTACCGGATTTTACCAAGCTATTGCATGGAATCCCGGCCGAAAACCAGGTACAAGGATCTATCCAGAGTATATTTGAGTTATGGAAATGGGACGTCTTTATGCAGAAGCAGGACAACCCACTGCCACAAGGAATATTGGAAACCTTTAGGCAGATACAGAACGGAGAGTGCTTAGGCATTATTCTGGGATGTACGGCGTGCTTTGACAAAAGATTTCTGGTAGAAACTTTTTTTTAAGGGGAAAGCTCTGTCACGAATTGGCCGCCTTAACATCCCAGAATATTTTTCTCGGTCTCCAAATTTGAGAGGCCAAATTGAGAAAGAATGAATTAATCACACTACTCCAAAATTATCTTGTCGTGAGGTAAGATTATTCACAAAAAGCCTCTAGCCATGACGTAAGCTTGCAGATGGCAAGTAAAATGGCAACTAGATAATTAGTATACACCTTGGGAAACTGCTGACCCAGACATGCTGAATCAACAATGAACTGGGCCAGTGAGTGAAATAAAACCACCCAGGCGTGAACAACATTGACACAGGGAGAGATAATGGCCCCAGGGCGGTACACAAGCCCCGTCCACTGGGACTGGCAGACTCTGCAAGGTGTGAAATCACTGATAAGACTGTGAAACTGATCTGGGGCTGGCAACGCAAAACCATCCAGGTGTGACACTATGGTGAGGGTTAGTGGTTAAAAGAATTTTTATGACTGGACAGACTTGGGGTTAATTGCAATCACTGTCAGGAGGAGATAAGAAGAATTTATGACGGGAATGCCAAAGAGATAATAGTGTCTCAGACACTGTCTGCTAGACTCAGCTTAAATAAGGGTCCCTAGCCTGTTTATGTCAGATTAAGTTTGACTTCAGAACAGGTGAGAAGAGAGAGTAAATGTAGATTTCTTAGTAACTAAGTATTTTAGGTGTATGTACTGAATTCCAGTCTATATCTGATCTAGGTTATTGCAAGAACTATCATTGTCATAGATTACTTGAGTGTTCTTTCTAAGTTCTGCGTTCAATATCATATTGCTTTAAAGTGTTATTCTTCTGAGAAATAGAGCCTTATGTGAGACAGATCTTGTCTGGGTAGACTTTTAGGTGTCTTGGTAGATGCTTGTCATTTCTTTGTACACTATCCTAGTTGCCTTTTGGTGTGTGCATTTGTTGTACAGAATATAGTCAACTGACTATTTATTTAATTCTTACAACAGCAGGTGATTAAACCGGGCAGCTCAGCAAATATAGCTGGTCTGTGTGGTAACTTCAATTAGACCTGTTGTATATCTCATTTTGTAGCTATACAATATTAGTACTCATTAATAATGACTGATGCTATTATGTGAGTATCATTATATGCCCATCTTGAAGTAATATAATGTTTACGGATGTTGGATGTATGTATGTGTAATTTCATAAACTAACTAGTGCATTATGCTATGATGTTAAAGTATCATAATATGTCTAGTTTAATCAATATGTTTATGTGTATTGTATGTTTGATATATTGATTTGTCATATGCAAACCTGCCAATATGGAGTGTTATGCTATTGTCTGCGCATTGGCACACGGGCCAATGATTGTGTTGGAAGCAGAGGTGTAATGGTACAGACATTACCCACAATTGGTAGTATAGGGTATATGGTGCTAAACTTTCTCAGTGTATTGTGGGCGGGCGTCCACGGTAATGCATGGAAACCTGGCACAGCTACTAGTCACGGCTTGCAAGCCCGGATGATCAGGCATTGTTATAATACACTTACCGACCCTGTGAGCTGCTAAACTAACATTGGACGGAGCGGCTGTACGACACAGAATTTCTGTATTAGCGACATGGACATGGGGCGGCAGAAATGTAATCATTACAGGCTTGTGAGACAATTGAAAAGCCCGTCCCAGACTGAACACCGTAGAGCTGGAAGATAAACTTGGCCAGACTGGTCATTGTATATGTTTGTGTTATGATATGTTTTAATTAGGATTGCGCTGATGTAGAACTGATATAACACATTCTTGACTTTCTTTCAAGCTCTCACAAGGAGCCCTATGTTATAGATCTCAAGACTAGAGACTACTGACTAGGAGTGTCAGGACTGACAGGATCTCAGAATACCGGCAAGCTGTTCTTTTTCTTTTTTGAGTCTACTGGAGAGTGGGGATCTGGACCACAGTTCCAGATAGATGAAGTAACAAGTAAAGTTACGTAATGTTTCTCATCACAATATATTATATGATTTTATCATCCTCATATTGACAATCATCCGATGTCTATTGTTATGATTAGCAAATAAATGTTGTAGTATTGTAACTCATAGTTCTGTCGTTATATTTTAATTCCAATTGTGCATACGTGTTGTGTGTGTACATTGGTGGGGGTTCACTTACACACCAAGGAAAGGAGCAGTCAGGGAGAAAAACCTGTACTAGGATAGTTGTCTTTAAACTTTAATTCAGACTTAAAAATCTACCCTAGATAACCTTCTCTTTCCTAGTCCTTGGCGAATATTCAGCTCAGTTCATTTCAATTTTTTAACGAGCCACTTAGAGCTGTACGTTGGATATTCAAGGGCTTAATCTGTAGTTCAGCCATATAGATTTTGTCCCTAGTCAGTTTCTGACTATCTGGGGTTGCTCGCCAGTGAATAATACATTCATCTAGCCGGTGGGGCACCCCGACTTCTGACAGTGTATTTATAGTAAATAGAAAGCCAAGGACCCCTTTAACACCATAAGGTGTATTGGGCTCATATATGGTGCTCTTCCCGTATGTTCAGATCAGTTGGCACTCAACGGGTGATGTGGTCATTATCACACCAGTAGTCTTTACTTACCAGCAAATGTCCTGTTGCCTATTTTAGGTTAGGTCGACCTGGGTGCCCTGATTGGTGGGGGAAGAATCACCCACCCAAAGTCAATGTGAACACATGACCATTGAGCCTGCAGGCAAGCGTGCTAGCCACCACGCTAGCACATCTCCATTTATATATGGTACTAATAATTCATGAAGTGAAAGTAGGGTTTGTAGTACACATTATCTCATTATACTCAGACTTGATGACTGCTGGAGACTAAACATTCACATATTTACTACTAATCTCATTTGTGATCGGAAACATGAAAGTTAATAATAACGTTATATTATCTGTCTTTTTATATATATTGTTTATTTGTGATGTGAAGTGATAGTAATTCACAATTTATAATCTCATTTTACTTATCTTGTGGATGTAACATTTTGTCCACCCATCTGGTCATGAGAATAAACCCACCACATTTATTTTGTTTGTTATTTTTTTCTTCACTAAATTTGTATTTGTGTCAGCCAGTAATTCTTAAGTAAAAACACAAATTGTGCACCTTAAGTACTCCTTTATTTGAATAACTTGTAATTAAAAATTTGTAAATTTTAGATTTAAAAAAAAAAAAAAAAAAAAAAAAAAAAGTAAAAAAACAAAACAAAATTTCGCCTTTGAGAATACGATCGTGATGCACTAGACTGTACATCCGCCTTTAATTTCTATGGAGTTTTAGAGTGGTTATTTCCCCCGGCACTCGTTAAAAATTAGGGGTATATTTTAGATAAGTTAGAATTTTATTCTAAAAGAGGTGAACTTTATTTTTGCATAACGGATATTCCGGATTTTGTGTTTATATTCTTTGGAGTTGATTTTCTGGATATTTATCTTGAATTATTATCGGAAACAACAATTTCCAGATGTATTCAAATATCACGCCGGCTCCATGGCCGAGGATTTAGCAGCTTTCTCCGCTAACCCCGAATACTCTCGTCACGTGACGCGACGAGAATTAGCAGTGGTTCGAATCGCAAAAGTGACTTATGAGAGTATGGAGCCGGTCGCTCAGAAAGTCGTGGAGTGCTGATGAGCGTAATCTAGCTTAGGAATCAACATACAGCTGAAAGATGCTGGCGTTGACCGCAATATCCTGAAACAGGATGGAAACGCGGGAAAAAAAAAAAATTCAAATATCACCGAATTCGCGGTCCCGACAAACGACTACGAAGTTCAGCAACTTCATTGGAAGGGAACCATAGTGTGTTCCATTACTGGTCCCGTGCTGCCGCTAAAGCAACACCGGTACTAATCATGAGTGCCCTAACTGGTCCAGGAGGTATACCTTTTGGGAGAATCGTCGACCTGCGTAGGTTCGAGGTTCCCAGTAGGTGGTACTTTCCCCTGTCAGCAGAGGCTCAGAAAGCCTGTATGAGAAATTACACGGCAAAACGTTTTCTCTACCAAACCTAGTGACATAAGCCTGGGTCATTGACAATGAGTTGAGTGACCGGGCATGAGAAAGAATGGGTGAAAGTGGGAGACAGTAAAGTGACTGACCTGGCTATGAGAAAAATAGCCAGTCCTGAGAAATAAAATAGTGAGGGTAGAGAAAACCTCTAGGGTGGATGGGGCGAGAGATAGGGTACTTGTGTGTTGAAGTCAGGAGACTTCAGGGAGTTGAGTTTTTAGACACCGAACGAGTCGGTAGTCCGGTAGTCGACGGAGAACTGTGCTGTGTGATTCTCCGAGCTGTGAATGCAGTCCTAAAACCCCGAGTGGGTTAGATAGTGAGCAGAGGCTCCGACCCAGTGGGTGGGTCGTATTGTGTGAGATCCAGCCGTGGATAGTAGCTGGACTTCATGTCTATGAATTTGAGATTCAGCAGGCCGTGAGAAGGCATTGATGTGTGCGTGTAGAGTTGTGAGGAATATATATATCTTCGGTGGATTACATTGTGTTCTGGATTTATAAACATGTTCCGTTTGTCCGTGGGTCTGTGTTATTTCTGTAATAAAGGATTATGTGCGCCAACTGAATCTTGTTTAATGATTGGTCAATGTGCACTGCGGGGGTGAGTTATATTGCAAGACAGTTAGATAGCTCAATTGACACTCCAGGAGTATCGTTACCTAGACAACGACCATCACACGACCATATCACGAACATATCATCGTAAGAACTTCGTGAAATTATCATCAAGAACGTCATGTGACACCTAGGAATAGACATATCACTACATCTAGACAAAGAAAGAGACAGGCTGACCATCCACAGGCTACTTGTCACGATTGCTCCTCAAGGAGTTAAAAGAAAAACTGGTACAAGTATTACAGGAGACGACAAGGCTGAGGTCTTTAGGATAAAGAATGGGGCTGGCAAGTGGGGAACGCTCTGCAACCCAACAAGGGAGGCCCCCCATTATATACGGATCTACACTCCTGGTATTACGAACAATAATCACAGAGTGTTGATCACGATGCCGGGGAGAAAGACCAATTGTCCAGCGTATGGCCAAAATAACCACTGGGCAAATAAATGCCCTAGTGGACGACAATCGATGACACCAATAGCAGCAGCAGTCAGTGTACAACGCCAAGAAGATTTCCCACCACTCGAAAGAGAAACTTCTCCACAGGGAGAGATTGAACTGACCCAAACTTTCAGTAGTCAAATCAACACAAAAGAAGACAGGAACACACAAGAAAATAACACACCAGAAATCAATCCAAGGAATGAAGACTCTGAAGGTCTTCAAATCGTCAGTAAACCAAAGAAGAGAACATGGGCTAACAGAAGACTACTGCAGTCAAAACACAGCGATGACACAGAAACAGACGACTTATCACTGCCAAGGAAAGAAAAAGTCAAAGCTACTATAAGCAAGACACAGAAAGCTGAATGTCAGTCTCTTTAGCAACAGAATGAGATTGGTCGTTGTCTAGATCCTACTGCTTCTTCTATGTCACTGTAGAGTGGAAGTTGAGCTAACCACCTGTCTCACACCACAAGTCAGCACTGCAACACACATCCACCAGTCAGTGAACAAGCTTGAGTTTGCGCACATAATATCCTTTAATGGTGAATGAACACGGACTCAAGCAAACATATATAAATCCAGAAACAGTAATTACAGAATATATCCTCCTCACAACCTGAACTCGAATAACACTGCCTTCTCCAGGCCTACTTAATCTCATCCATCACCATTCCCGGCCCGAACTCACTCTATCCAACCCACTCTGGGTCTAGGCCTCAACTCCCTATCCGACCCTCTCTGAGTCTAGGGTTCAACTTCAGCTCACTCTGAAACAAAGGGTAGACATCTCTCGCTAACTCCGCTCTCCTTCAATTTCCCAGACTGCCGACCTCCACTGTCGGATCCCACAACTCAACTGTCCATCCGACCCTCTCGGGGTCTCGGCTTCAACTGCCCCCCCCCCCCCAGTCCCCTAACTTCGCACAACACTCCTCGCCAGCCTAAACTGTCTCTCTCACCATCCACACTAGCGGGCTGAAACCACCTTCACCCCCCCCCCCCCCCCCCTTAACGCACTGTCTCCAACCTTCCAATTCGGAGCTATTTCCGAGGTGGGAGTGGCGGTAGCATAGTAGCTAGACAAATGTCTGCCTGTGGATTGGTCATAAGTTTGACATCATTCATTAGTAAGTGAAATGCTTTGTACTGTTACTTATCGTATGCACCTGACTAGATGCGGCGAAATACGCCGGGCAGTAAATAGGGCAATATGTTGTTTGTGGCTTCATTTGTTTAAATTGCACTTTTTCATATGATATTTAACTCTACAGTATACACCTGACGAGATGCAGCGAAACATGCCAGGCAGTAAATCGTGCAACATAATATTTGTAACTTCTGTGTTTAAATTACACTGTTTCGTCAAACCTGTGGAGATGAGTCAGACCACAATAAGACCAGCTGAGGATGTGAGATATAATTTATACGTGACATCCGGCATGGACGAGAAGTTTGCTTTCCTTAGCCTTTGTCTGTCCCCAGCCTACCTCAAGACAACTCACTTCGTCTTGGTTCCTACCCCTTAACCTGCCCGTCATTGCAGACCCTACCAGTAACAGCGCTGCCGTCGGCAAAGCTCGTGTAGTCATTGGAACACGCAAGCTCCAATGTCTCTACAAGGCGGATACAAAGCTTTGTTTTGCATATCCTATTTACAGGACATCGCTGTCAACACCAGCAGTGCTGTTGTTGATGTCTTGGCAAGTTTACGTTCAGTAGTTTGCCATTGCTTGGTGAACGACCGGCTCCCATACCATCACGTTACTACCCAGCGCAACACGGTCTGCTGCCAAATCGGTAGCAGTTGCGCTTCCAACGCAGATAAGCGGAATTACGAACCGCGTCCGTAATGCCTTTGCCACGGAGACAGGCTATATCGTGTGTGTGTGGGTGTATATATATATATACAGGAACACTGAGCTGATCACGAAACTGGTGATCGAGTGAAATGGCGAGTCATGACCGCCCACGCTTTCCGGCATGGCACATGATATATATATATATATATATATATATATATATATATATATATATATATATATATATATATATATGGAGCGAGAGAGAGAGAGAGAGAGAGAGAGAGAGAGAGAGAGAGAGAGAGAGAGAGAGAGAGAGAGAGAGAGAGAGAGAGATGCATTTTTAATGACAATGCCGTGTTTGAAAATATTTCCGGTCAAAATTTCTTATTCACCCTCTGTAAAGTTCATATAAATATAACACGGAACTCTATGCAGCACGCATTTCGATGCAGCCGGCTTGGGATGACTGATAAAACGATGGGATAAGTGCATCAATGTTGGTGGAAATTATGTTGAGAAATAAAGGGACAATGTATGTATAAAAATAAAGTGGTTTCAAGTTGTTATCATCTTTAGTTAATTTTCTACAGCCATTTGTGACTTACTTATTAACTTACCCTCGTATATGATGCCCAGTGCACCTCCTAGCGCAGTGGTTCTCAACTTTTATTGGCCCGTGCCCCACTTCACCATATTTTTAGGACGTCATTCCCCCCCCCCCCTCACCATACTTTTAGAACGTCATTTCCCCCTTTCATATTTCCTCCCTATAAATCTCCCCTCCCCCCCCCCCGCCCCTACACAGTATACGTTAAAATTGAAGCTAAATTTAATAGCACATACTAAAACAAGTCTAGACATCTACATAAAACTTGATTTGCGGATCTATACTATTTACGTTATAAAATGAATTTCAGAAGGGTGATACGTACAGAACCGTAAAGTATGAAGGAAAAAAACAATATCAAGTAATCGGTTCTTGTATTAACGCAATCTAGAAACAATCTTAATTCCCCCCCCCCCCACCCCGCGGAAACCTTAAAATTCCCCCGGGGGGGGGGGGGAATTCAACACCGGTTGAGAACCACTGTCCTAGCGCGTAGAGGTATTCTTTATTGTTGAAATACATTTCATTATGATTGAACAATCTATAAAAGCCGTGAATACCGTAATTAACGGGAACGCTATATATATATGAGACAGTATGCTTTCATTGTCTCTAGGCGAATGAGTTTACTGGAAAGCATTAACTGGGATATTTTTGGTTCGACAAAGAGTTCACCGACCAGTAAGTTCAAAATTAGTGAGTGGTCGGGCAATGACTCTAGTGCAGCCCGCTGACCGACGGTTTACCTTTAGTTGTTAGTGAAATGAGAAATTCAGGAAACATGAAGCCAAACTTAGCATAGGCTTTGTCGGGAACTGTCAGTTTGGGCAAGAAATACAACGGAGGGGCAGATTTATAGCAGTGGGAACGTGCTTGAGCTGGGAAATCTAATTTAAAGAGCATGAACTCAAACAAGGACGATAAACTCAGGACCATGAACTTCAGAGACAATGTAGATTTGGGTTAATGATATGATAGTAGTATGCAAATTAAGCAGGGTACGCGAGGTACTGATTGGAGGACAAGGGACAGCAATGTCACGTGATGCCAGAAAGAACCGCCAAATTAAGCGGTATATATATACGCGGGACAGAGAAGCATTTGAAGAGATAAGCGAGTTCTAGACAGCCGAGTGCAGATACTCGAAAGGCTGTTGAGACCAATAAGACTGTGGCAACTCTGGTCGGGCAGATAAACCCGAGGACCAGAGCAAAACACGGACTTGAGTGTTAGAAGAAAGTGCCGCCCAAAATAATATATTGATTGCTACGAAGGACCAACGTCTAAATAGCTAAAGGAACAGCTCTTGGGTCGCAATGGATGGCTAAAAGTCGAACACGACGTACATTAGCCAGAGAAAGACGAGGTAGTCGGAACCACACAGCAGACTTAAAAGTCAGATAGGACGGAAAGGTCAAGTGGGATCCACGACAAGCGATTGATTGGGCCGAGACAAATGAAACCCAGAAGGACGACCAGAAAACCCACTGGATGGCAGAAGTTGAATGTAAGTTGACATAAGATTTAGACCTAATTAGTTTAATTGTATATTATAATCAGGTATCTTAGTTTAGAGAGCTATAGCAAACTACCATAGGTAAGCTTACCAAATAATTATGAGCAGTCGACCAGGTATCAGGACTGAATGCGAAGTCCTGCATATGACCTATATTTAAATGGCCGAAATAGAGTGTTGGGAGTCATATTAATCGGTTAGATAAGCAGAGTGTGGATAAACTATGTATGTTCATGTAACCAAGCAATTAGACGTACACAATTAATGAGAACTAGGCGGGTGCAACATGTAAATATGGAATGAAAGGCAAGATATAAACAAACACAGCAGACGGCAGAAGAAGATAGCAAGGCAGACGCGACCACTAGGTCAAGCCATTCAATGAGGCCAGGTGAATACAGCGGATGAATGGACCGCGCTTGGAGCAAAGCCTGCAGATGAAAGAATGTGCTTGTATTGTTACCGGCCCGGCAGAGTTGAATCGGGGTCAGACTGCGGCGGAGAAAATAGAGCATACAACTGGTTAGCAGTACAACCTAAAAGTAGCGGGTTCGGACCTTCATGGAGAATCGGGGGTAAAAGGCTTAAATGGCTTTAATACTACAAGGCGAGATAGGGAAATAGAGAGCGGTGAATAGATACAACTGGACGAGCACTAAGTGAGCTGAAGGGGACAGGAATGCCTTTGGATATAAACGTTACAGACAGATTGGGGGGATATATCCTGGGTAGAGAAAAGGAAACGTGCGTCCATACTTCAAGAGCTGAATATTGGAGGAGATTGGCTTATAAAGACGACAAACTATACTGCGGGGATGGATGAAGAGGCACGTTTATCAATTATCATAACTAGGGTGTTGTTAGGCGTGATATTAATCTATGTTGTCAACTTGGGTTTGTGTTAATAGTTGTGTGGGTTTATGTAGTCCATGTTGACGACCCATAATGATGGGTAATCATGAGTGGACTTATGTACTGCAAAAGATTATAATGATTGTAGGAGTTTTAGTGTGAAAGAGCATTTCATATATGTGATTGGTGGGCAGTACCGGTGTCCCATCTTGTTGTCTTATAATTACTGTTGGGGTACCAAACTGCAATGATATTGTTAATGATGTAGAGTTATGTTGTTAATGATAATGGCTAGGATATACGCAAGGATGATGACGTTATGGGAGTTGGAGTCACTAGGGGACACAGGTTATTATTGATCGATTGCTATGTTTATGATGTGTTGATTGTTTTGTGATTAATGACAAGGGGAATTTATGTTGTTGAGAATGAATATACACATGCTATTGAGGACGACGATGGCGCCAATGACAATGAGACATGGCCCTAGTACATGTCACTGGCGTATTGTGTTGTCGGCCTCGGGGACAAAAGTGTTGTTGTTGGGGTTTACCTGATGTAGTTGTTGAAATGTGACGACCAGTTATCAGCTGTTGTGTTATGTGTCTGGCGCGGGGAAACCCGGCCAGTGTGGGCAAGCGGATCGGGAGTTGTTGTTGAGGGTTGTCCCACTGCCGAATTATATGTGTCTGTCCACTGTGGAAAGACTGTCAGTTTCGGCGTGGATATTGTAATAAGGTCACATAATTATTACACATGTTGAAGTGTTTGGGGATTTATGGGTTGATGTTGGCATCAGGGAACACTGGTTGGTGGTGTACGACCGCCCAGGCAGTGATGGAATATCACTGACCCGATGTCAATACACATAGCTGAAGACAAGGGTGAGCAGTAGGTTGATGACACCCGATGATGCTGTTCACATAGTCAAGGGTGTCTTTTTGTTCAATTTTCAGGTTGTCGCTTGATCGATTGCCTGGGTAAACTAGTGGGCGGTCATTTGACGGTGGAAGTTGGTTGTGTGCATCCTTAGTAGATTTATATACTTTCTTGTCAGACTTGCATACTTTATTATTATATTCTCCTGATTGATATGTGACTAGCTATTGGTTTAATTGCGTGCAATTCCTTAGTTTGATGGTATTACCTCGATGCTAGTTACCTGACAGCATTCTTCCATAATTGTTTGAATGATTACCGCACGACACTTTGTATACTTTGTAATGTCTTTTGAGAAGCAAATAAACTTGGGTCAGTGTTAGCTTATTCTTATGAGTGCCTGTACTATTGTCGGTTAGGATAGTGTTGTATTCGTGACCTGCATACCTGTATACTTGTGAGGTTGGTAGATAAAACCAAGGGTAATCACAATTCAGTGGTTATCTCTACAACCGGAAGACGGACAATCTTTATCTTTCAATCCTTTATTCTCTCCTCCTCCACTTCTCTCTCTCATCTCTCATCTTCGTGCTATCACAAAATTGGCGCTGCGAACAGGATTCTTCCAAAGTAGCTTTTGTCTGCCTGCCTCAAAGTTAGGGTTGGAGACAGACTCACATACAAGTTGTTGTATTTAGTTGGTAGTTTATTGTTGTTAGTTTGGCAGTTGTAAGTGCTTTGTTCTATTAGGTCTACTAATCTTACAGTTATTCAGTAGGCTGTCAAAACTGTCAGTAGGAGTTTCTAGTAAGTCTACTCGGTTAGGGATTCTTGGTTTAAGCACACCCGGCAAACCCACTACACCGCAAGAGAAAAAATAAACCCAGAAGAAGCCGAAGCAGCAGAGTCAGTCCTGTCCGGAAGAGAGTCTAGTAAGTTTTTTCTAAAAGATCTCAACGACGATTACAAACATGACTACCAGAAATACACGCTCTGCAGCATTAGTCGAAAGCAGCGAAGGGGCGTCGGCCTCTGTGCAGGGCAATGTTGATTCTCACCCCACAGCATCGCCATGTGAACAAGTGAGATATGTAATGATACCCACTCGGAAGAACATCAATACTTTCGGGGGCCCACACGGCCCCACTGTTAATGAGTATCTACGGGAAATCCGTTCAGCGTTCAGAGCGGGCATGACGGGGACAGCTGACAAAGTTGACCTTATCATCGACACCATTTCACCGCACGTACACAGAGAGTTAAAGCTGCACACCTCTGAGAAGGACCCCGAAAAGATGTTGGAGGTATTAGCGACCATCTTCGGCGACAAACGAACCCTCCAAGAACTAACGGCGACATTTTTCTCCACCAGACAAGGTAGCCGGGAGTCGATCGTCGACTTCTCACATAAATTGCACCGGGAATTCGAGGAGGTGGTCTGCGCACAAGAGAGACAGAACGTCTCACCTTTTCACGAGTCAATGCTCAGAGACCAGTTTGTCGCGCAGTTGAGAGACGATTTACCTCGGCAGATGATAAAAGAAAGGCTCATTGACGAGCCTTCCATGTCGTTTCTAGCTGCTCGTGATTGTGCAGTGCGATGGGCCAGCGCTAAACACACTCCGCAGACTGAGGTGTACAACGTTGAAGCCACGGTTGTGAATCGTAACAACGACCACAGACAGCAGAGCACTGGGCATGGCCGAAACAACGAACAGAAGGGCATTTCAGCAGAAAATGACAGTAGGGGGTCACATGAACAGTCGGGCGAAGTAAACGAACTTAAGCGGGAGATGGCGCAGTTAAAAGTGCAATTGTCGCATCTAGTGAACGGCCGTGGACAGCCCCAGCCAAGGTCCCAGAGACAGCAAAAACAGATTCGTTGTGATCTTTGTGGCCGGGTAGGACATATTGCCAGATTTTGTAGGGCACATTTAAACTAGAATCCCGTACAGCTACGAGTCAGGCCGCGGCGGGAAGGTTCAAGGACTCACCAATAAAAATGCTGGGCGAGCGCCCAGAGACAATGATAAGCATTGATGGTAGAAACGTAAGATGTGTTCTGGACACTGGCTCACAAGTTTCCACGATTTCAGAGGAGTGTTTCAATAGACTTTTCAAACATTATAGGTTAGATGTAGATAAGTACATTAGGTTAACATCAGCAAACGGCGTTTCAATACCATATTTAGGGTACATCAGTACCAGTGTACAAATAGGGACTGATAGTGTTGATAGATGTGGAATTTTTGTTTTAAAAGATGTCAGGGGAACCGAAAACAGAACGCCCTGTATATTAGGGATGAATGTACTAGCAGAGTTGCCAAATGTTAGCAGGTTTTTTCAGTTCCACAGGCCAGCAGACAACAATACAAGTGTTGACCTAGATAGGAAGAAGGTGTGGGTGACAGGGGAGGTCAGAACCCACATACCTGCCCGCTCGCTGGCTGTCCTGCTAGTTAGGGGTCGCGCGGGGTTAACAGACAGGACGGTCTTGTTTGAACCAGCCAGGGACCTTGACCACAAGGGTTTAATTCTGCCTTACTGCTTTACTAGGTTAGAGGGGGGCGTGTGCCAAATACAGATAGTTAACATGGGTGACGAAGATGTGTTTTTAGCGAGAGGTACTCAGGTGGGGGAGATATCTGATGCCACAATTGACCTGACTAGACATTTTAGAGTGGTAGGAACGCAACAAATAGAGTTGTCTGCTAAACCAGACAGTGGGGAGCAGAGACCAGACAAGCCCCTTTTTGACTTGACTGAATTTGAGGGAAGCGATGAGGAAAGGATGCAACTTGAGGGACTGTTAGCAAAATACGACTGCCTATTCGCGAAAGATGACACCGACATTGGGTTTACTGACAGGGTAACCCATAACATACTTTTGACGGATGAAGTCCCCATAAAACAGCCGTACAGGAGGATTCCTCCTGCCCTGTATCAAGAAGTGAAAGATCATTTACAGGGATTGTTAGAGAAGCAGATAATAAAAGAGAGCTGTAGTCCCTGGGCGTCTCCGATAGTCCTGGTGCGAAAAAAGGATGGCAAATTGAGAATGTGCGTCGACTACAGGGCCCTGAACATAAAAACTAAAAAGGACGCATATCCACTTCCAAGGGTAGATGACTATTTAGATGCGTTAGGGGGCGCGAAATTTTTTTCTTCCCTTGATTTAGCTAGCGGTTATTACCAGGTGGCGATGAATCCAGCAGACCAGGAAAAGACAGCGTTCACTACACCCTTTGGGTTATATGAATATTCACGACTTCCAATGGGACTGGCAAATTCAGCGAGTACATTCCAACGTTTAATGCAGTCTTCGCTTCATGATTATATGTTTAAGTTGCTTTTAGTTTACCTTGATGACATTCTTGTGTACTCCAGAGATTTTAGTGAACATTTAGTAAAACTAGAGGCCATATTTGATAGGATACAGGTGTTGGGATTGAAACTAAACCCAGCTAAATGCAATTTCTGCAAGAAAAAGGTGCAATTCCTAGGCCATACTGTGTCTGCAGAAGGCATAGGAGCGTTAGAAGATAAGGTACTGGCAATCCAAAAAGCTCCCATACCTAGAACGCAGACTGAGTTACGTTCATTTCTAGGCTTGGCCAGTTACTATCGCCGGTTTGTATCCAAATTTGCCACAATAGCTAGGCCACTCCATGAATTAGTAGCTCAGCTAAACCAGCAGCACACAGATCCGAGAAAAAGGAAGAAGAGTCCAATCGGGCAGCTATGGTCTACAGAATGCGATGAGGCCTTTAACAAACTTAAAGAAGCCCTAACGTCGACATCATTACTAGGCTTCCCAGACTTCACCCTTCCCTATATTTTAGAGTGTGACGCCTCATACACTGGTCTGGGTGTTGTTTTGTCCCAAATCCAGAATGGTACAAAGAGAGTGTTAGCGTATGCTAGTCGTACTCTCCGCCCGTCGGAGAGGAATGCAAAAAGTAGTTCTAAGTTAGAACTTTTGTGTTTAAAATGGGCATTAACGGAAAAATTCCGTGGCCTCCTTTTAGGTGGACATACTGAAATTTATACGGACAACATGAATTTAACGATGTGGCATAAAGCGAAGTTGGGTGCCATTGAGCAAAGGTGGATCGCCCAAATGTCTATGTTCGATTATGTGATAAAACACAGGCCTGGACGGATTAACGGTAACGCTGATTACTTGTCTCGATTCCCGCTGGAAGAACCGGGGGGAGACGACGAAGAAGAGGGCGAAATCGCCATTTGCAGTGTTGCAGCGACATGCATTCCGCCAGCCCTAGGACTAGCTGGTACTGTCGGTAGCCGTCCAACGGCAGATTTTAATGTAGAAAATGCTGATGTGTTTTTAGAATGCCTTGATGTAAATAATGTTGATGAATGTTCAAAATTATGCCTTGATGTAAATATGATTGGTGGGGTTGGTGTGGTGGAAGCTGCTGCTAGGACAGCGGAAGTTTTTAATGTCCTTCCCACACATACCTTGCCGTCTTACTCAACGGAGGATATGGTGAGATTGCAGCAAAATGATGTAAATATTAATGCAGTATTTGATGTTGTATCGCGTAAACTTGTGTTGTCAAATGAATCTATGAAAAGGTTGCCCCATCAGACGAAGAAGTGGATGAGGCAGCGTAAGAAGTTATGTGTATTGGATGGGTTGCTGTATAGGAAAATCAAGGGGACAGGTAGGACAGAGTTGCTGCAATTAGTGATACCGGAGATACTGCGGTTACGGATACTGGAGTCAGTTCATAGCGTAGGGCATCAGGGGAGAGATAGGATGATAAATATTTTGAAGAGCAGGTGTTTCTGGGTAGGGATTACGGCAGATGTAGATAAATTCTGTAGAAGTTGCCACAGGTGCAATGTAGCGAAGCCACCGCCGGTCAAGATTAAGGGACCGGCAGGTAGTTTGTTAGCTTCGAGACCGTTTGAAGTAGTAGCGATGGACTTTACGCTACTGGAGAGGGACTCAAGGGGATTTGAGAATGTGTTGGTCATCACAGATGTCTTCTCTAAATTTACTATTGCTGTCCCAACCAGAGACCAAAAAGCAGCAACTGTGGCGAAGGTTTTAGTAGAGAAGTGGTTTTTATATATGGGTGTGCCAAGGAGACTGCACTCTGACCAAGGTAGGAACTTCGAATCCTCGGTGATTGCTGAGTTATGCAAGACATATGGCATAGAAAAGAGTCGCACCGCTCCGTACAACCCTCGCTGCAATGGCCAAGCAGAACGGTTTAATAAAACAATGCATGATTTACTCAGACCCCTCGAGGCCAAGGAGAAGAGGAGATGGTCTGATCACTTAGCCGAAGTGGTGCAGGTGTATAACTCGACGCCTCACGCCTCGACAGGATTTTCACCTCACTACCTAATTTTCGGACAAGAGCCTCGGCTGCCAGTGGACTTCATTTTAAATACAGGCACCAAAGACAGGGACACCAATGCAAGTGAGTATTTGGAAGGGCATCTTTCACGTTTGCATGACGCGCACGTCCGGGCTAGTGAACAGCTGAAGAAGCATGCCGCCATTAGGAAAGATAGGAGTGACAAAATGGCAAACTCTATTCCATTGCAAGTTGGTGAACTTGTCAGAAAAAGAATCCACTATAAGGAGAGGGCGAAAATACAAGACATGTGGTCGGAAGACATGTACATAGTTGCTAGGGCACCCACCATGTCGGGAGGACCATATGCGATCAAAAAGGTTGGAGGAGATGGATCGCTAATTAGGATAGCCGGCCACGAAATGCGGCGTTGCGAGGACGGAGCAGAAGAGGAGGACATAGGGACGACGTTGGGACTACCAGCACAACCGGATGTCCCAGCGGCTGTTGAAGTTTACCAAGACGTTCCAGGCAAACAAGAATGGTACGCGTTCGAGTCTGGGGACCTGAGTAGACGGAGGTCTGAGAGGATCGGACGTCGTAAAAGGGAGTGATAGAACTTCGACGTGTGGGTAGGAGATGTTTTAATAGTTAGCAAGGTATGACGTGGTTGCTTCATGTGGAATGTAGTTCGAATTGTCTCTGCGGCTGTCTAAAAAAAAACGAAGTGTTCCCCATGAATGGGGGGCTCTGTAAGGAGTTGATGTTGCTGATATTGTTTTCATTTTTGATGTTCCTATGTGCAACCATTGATTAATGATTTTGTTGTCTGGGGAAAGCCCCTGCGTGAAAGGGATTGGACTGTTTTATTGATGATATTACTTGATTACTATGTTGTTACCATGTACGACAGAAGACGAACAAGATTTAACTGCCTTATGCACTGGGAGAGCAGGGGAGGCAACCAGTATTTATTATTATTATTATTATTATTATTATTTGGGGTGGAAGTTCCAAAAAGAGTTTTCCCCTTAGGCATCCAATATTGTCTATGAGGAATGTCAGATGCGGAGCCAGGGCTTCGATCTCAAGGAGGAATGACGCTATATTGATGGTGGGACCCATCAACTTTTGGTAGGTGGGTATGAGACAGTATGCTTTCATTGTCTCTAGGCGAATGAGTTTACTGGAAAGCATTAACTGGGATATTTTTGGTTCGACAAAGAGTTCACCGACCAGTAAGTTCAAAATTAGTGAGTGGTCGGGCAATGACTCTAGTGCAGCCCGCTGACCGACGGTTTACCTTTAGTTGTTAGTGAAATGAGAAATTCAGGAAACATGAAGCCAAACTTAGCATAGGCTTTGTCGGGAACTGTCAGTTTGGGCAAGAAATACAACGGAGGGGCAGATTTATAGCAGTGGGAACGTGCTTGAGCTGGGAAATCTAATTTAAAGAGCATGAACTCAAACAAGGACGATAAACTCAGGACCATGAACTTCAGAGACAATGTAGATTTGGGTTAATGATATGATAGTAGTATGCAAATTAAGCAGGGTACGCGAGGTACTGATTGGAGGACAAGGGACAGCAATGTCACGTGATGCCAGAAAGAACCGCCAAATTAAGCGGTATATATATACGCGGGACAGAGAAGCATTTGAAGAGATAAGCGAGTTCTAGACAGCCGAGTGCAGATACTCGAAAGGCTGTTGAGACCAATAAGACTGTGGCAACTCTGGTCGGGCAGATAAACCCGAGGACCAGAGCAAAACACGGACTTGAGTGTTAGAAGAAAGTGCCGCCCAAAATAATATATTGATTGCTACGAAGGACCAACGTCTAAATAGCTAAAGGAACAGCTCTTGGGTCGCAATGGATGGCTAAAAGTCGAACACGACGTACATTAGCCAGAGAAAGACGAGGTAGTCGGAACCACACAGCAGACTTAAAAGTCAGATAGGACGGAAAGGTCAAGTGGGATCCACGACAAGCGATTGATTGGGCCGAGACAAATGAAACCCAGAAGGACGACCAGAAAACCCACTGGATGGCAGAAGTTGAATGTAAGTTGACATAAGATTTAGACCTAATTAGTTTAATTGTATATTATAATCAGGTATCTTAGTTTAGAGAGCTATAGCAAACTACCATAGGTAAGCTTACCAAATAATTATGAGCAGTCGACCAGGTATCAGGACTGAATGCGAAGTCCTGCATATGACCTATATTTAAATGGCCGAAATAGAGTGTTGGGAGTCATATTAATCGGTTAGATAAGCAGAGTGTGGATAAACTATGTATGTTCATGTAACCAAGCAATTAGACGTACACAATTAATGAGAACTAGGCGGGTGCAACATGTAAATATGGAATGAAAGGCAAGATATAAACAAACACAGCAGACGGCAGAAGAAGATAGCAAGGCAGACGCGACCACTAGGTCAAGCCATTCAATGAGGCCAGGTGAATACAGCGGATGAATGGACCGCGCTTGGAGCAAAGCCTGCAGATGAAAGAATGTGCTTGTATTGTTACCGGCCCGGCAGAGTTGAATCGGGGTCAGACTGCGGCGGAGAAAATAGAGCATACAACTGGTTAGCAGTACAACCTAAAAGTAGCGGGTTCGGACCTTCATGGAGAATCGGGGGTAAAAGGCTTAAATGGCTTTAATACTACAAGGCGAGATAGGGAAATAGAGAGCGGTGAATAGATACAACTGGACGAGCACTAAGTGAGCTGAAGGGGACAGGAATGCCTTTGGATATAAACGTTACAGACAGATTGGGGGGATATATCCTGGGTAGAGAAAAGGAAACGTGCGTCCATACTTCAAGAGCTGAATATTGGAGGAGATTGGCTTATAAAGACGACAAACTATACTGCGGGGATGGATGAAGAGGCACGTTTATCAATTATCATAACTAGGGTGTTGTTAGGCGTGATATTAATCTATGTTGTCAACTTGGGTTTGTGTTAATAGTTGTGTGGGTTTATGTAGTCCATGTTGACGACCCATAATGATGGGTAATCATGAGTGGACTTATGTACTGCAAAAGATTATAATGATTGTAGGAGTTTTAGTGTGAAAGAGCATTTCATATATGTGATTGGTGGGCAGTACCGGTGTCCCATCTTGTTGTCTTATAATTACTGTTGGGGTACCAAACTGCAATGATATTGTTAATGATGTAGAGTTATGTTGTTAATGATAATGGCTAGGATATACGCAAGGATGATGACGTTATGGGAGTTGGAGTCACTAGGGGACACAGGTTATTATTGATCGATTGCTATGTTTATGATGTGTTGATTGTTTTGTGATTAATGACAAGGGGAATTTATGTTGTTGAGAATGAATATACACATGCTATTGAGGACGACGATGGCGCCAATGACAATGAGACATGGCCCTAGTACATGTCACTGGCGTATTGTGTTGTCGGCCTCGGGGACAAAAGTGTTGTTGTTGGGGTTTACCTGATGTAGTTGTTGAAATGTGACGACCAGTTATCAGCTGTTGTGTTATGTGTCTGGCGCGGGGAAACCCGGCCAGTGTGGGCAAGCGGATCGGGAGTTGTTGTTGAGGGTTGTCCCACTGCCGAATTATATGTGTCTGTCCACTGTGGAAAGACTGTCAGTTTCGGCGTGGATATTGTAATAAGGTCACATAATTATTACACATGTTGAAGTGTTTGGGGATTTATGGGTTGATGTTGGCATCAGGGAACACTGGTTGGTGGTGTACGACCGCCCAGGCAGTGATGGAATATCACTGACCCGATGTCAATACACATAGCTGAAGACAAGGGTGAGCAGTAGGTTGATGACACCCGATGATGCTGTTCACATAGTCAAGGGTGTCTTTTTGTTCAATTTTCAGGTTGTCGCTTGATCGATTGCCTGGGTAAACTAGTGGGCGGTCATTTGACGGTGGAAGTTGGTTGTGTGCATCCTTAGTAGATTTATATACTTTCTTGTCAGACTTGCATACTTTATTATTATATTCTCCTGATTGATATGTGACTAGCTATTGGTTTAATTGCGTGCAATTCCTTAGTTTGATGGTATTACCTCGATGCTAGTTACCTGACAGCATTCTTCCATAATTGTTTGAATGATTACCGCACGACACTTTGTATACTTTGTAATGTCTTTTGAGAAGCAAATAAACTTGGGTCAGTGTTAGCTTATTCTTATGAGTGCCTGTACTATTGTCGGTTAGGATAGTGTTGTATTCGTGACCTGCATACCTGTATACTTGTGAGGTTGGTAGATAAAACCAAGGGTAATCACAATTCAGTGGTTATCTCTACAACCGGAAGACGGACAATCTTTATCTTTCAATCCTTTATTCTCTCCTCCTCCACTTCTCTCTCTCATCTCTCATCTTCGTGCTATCACATATATATAACACGAAGTAAAACAGTTTTACAGATCACAATTACGGAAAACAAAGGACGTTGCGACTAGCCTACTTCAGTCAGGGCCAGGGATGAACAATGAGGCAGATCAAGATCCATTGTAAAAATCCGCCCCGATGCAGATTCGAACTTAAAACCATCGGGCCGACAGGCAAACATCTAGCCCCTACACTCACTCGGCTTCCTTGTTTAAAGCGTATTTAGACATGAAAAAGGCAAGATGTCTTGATTATAGTGGAATATTCTAACGAAATATTTGTGTCCATGGATTTGAGACGCCGAACATTTTTTTTTTAATATAAAGGGGGACAATCTAATATAGAATGAATGCGCTCATTGTTCCAAGAGAAATAACTCTCACTGTAAAACTAGAAATGTTTGTTTGTAGATTCTAACGAAAAGGACTTAATGTTTGAATAGTATAAATTCTATTCCTAATAAGTTGCAAGTTCTAAATGCAAATAGTATTTAATCTTTGAGAAGAATTAATGTTTAGAATAACAAATGTAATGTAGTCATTACACAAACACCCAGATAATCTTGCTGCATTCGTCGTCTAAGGTCTGATGTGCTATATGACAAATCATACTTACCTGGCACGGGAGCTACCATGATCACTAAGGTGGTGCTCCCAGGTTGAGGCCCTTCCATTGCACTTCGGTTGGGTTGACGCCTGCGATCACCCCAAATGTGGGTGACTCGAGTGCGTAATTTTTTCGTAAGGGGGACTGCGTTCGCGCTATCCCCTCAAATTAAATTCAGATATATATTGGAGCATATACTTAATTATGTTTTAGGTATTGGCCACATGGCATGGACGAGACAGGAACACTGAGCTGATCCACGACACTGTTGATCGAGTGAAATGGCGAGTCGTGACCGCCCACGCTTTCCGGCATGGCACATGATTGATTGATTGTCGATTGTGTGCTCGATAATGTCACACTACAATAATGCTTTGTATTCTGCTGTTGACAAATGTATCAAACTAAAGAGGAAATGCCGTTGACTATAAATGATGTTATACACTGGTTCTAAGAATATCTTGGATACAGAAAAGAACAATTGAATCCATACGACAAGATGTGAATATTGAAAAAGGTTGGCTACTAAAGACGATAAAACAAAGAACATTAACATATTTTGGTCACTTGAAACGTCATGACAGTTTGGAGAGAACAATAATGGAGAGGTATATGCCTGGGAAGAAGAGGAAGGCCAAAGAGAAGATGGGTGCAGGATGTGGCAGGTGATCTCCAGATGGGTGTATCGCACGCGGAACATCTTGCTTATGACCGAGAATTCCGATTCCGATTCCGATTTGTCGAAAAAAAAAGAAACTTTCAACCTCGTTCAACCCGTCTCAATGACGTTGGTTATAGTTGTGGTGGTTTATAGTGCGGTATAGGTTTTATGGTCTTTTGTGCGTTGGACAGCTTCTATTACTGCCTGTCTGGCCGAGTTCCTCTTTTTTGCCATCCTTTTTGCTTTTGACGTTGTTGCTGGTGTGTCTGCTATCATTATCGGTTTGCCCATCCCTCTCGTTTGATGTCTTCTTTTCCGGAGCTGACCCTGGGGGGTGGGGAGGGGCTGTCTTTTATCATCTGTTTTCTTGTGCTTGCCCTGGGGGGGGGGGGGGGGGTACGCCTGTTATCGCCTGGGCTTGTTTTCTTGGGTCTTGGTTCAACGGATTTTTGTCAAGCATAGGGGTCGGATTGTATCGTCTCTCTTGTCCATCGTTGGGGAGGTTTCCTACTGTCTCCTCTTGTCCCGCGCCGGAGGGGTTTTCTGCACGTCCCTCTTATCCGTCTCCCGCGTCGAAGAGGGTCGTTTCGTCTCTCTATTGTCCGCCATTTGAGAGTTTTAATGCATCCCTATATATTTCCTATTGTCTGGTTTTCGTGTGGTCGAGTTTTTCCTCACTGTATATTTATTTTGCTGTTGGCTTTATTTTATGTTGGTTATATTTCTTTCCCTGTTCTTGCAATGAATTGTTTTGTAAGCTTTTGTACTTCTTTGTCGCCTTCCACCTGTAGGCATTCCTTCATCGTCATCGTCATGTTTCTTGTTTGGAAGTATTCTACTAGGTCCCTGCGTTCCTGGGCATAGGCTGTGCACGACAGTAGGTAGTCTTCTATAGTGTTTTCCTCCAGGCAATCAATGCAAAGTGGTCGGGTGATTTTATCTTTCCATTTCCCGATTCTCAATCTCCATAGTTTCTTGTACGTTGGTATTTTTGTGTTGTCTTTCACTTGACTTTTCATACTTGGTTCTCTGAGCATGTGGTAGGCGTGTCGTCCTTTATTGCTGTCTCTCCATTGTTGTTTCCATTTGTCGATTACTTGTTGTTTGATAATGCTTTTTGCCTCCAGAATGCCGAGTCCTGTGTTTACTATATTCTGGCTGCTTGTCCCGCGTTTTGCGGCCCTGTCTGCCCTCTCATTGCCAGTTATCCCTCTGTGTGCTGGTATCCATACAATTGTGACCTGGCATCCCATACTTCTTAGTTTTGTTGTTAGTGTTAGTATTTTCTCTTTCAGGTCTTGTCTGTTCACTTTAGTGTGGTTGCCTAGTGCTTGTACTGCAGATAGTGAGTCCGTCAGTATAGTTAGTTTTATAGGGGGGTTCTCTGTTGCTATTTCTAGTCCTTTCATAATACCTACTAGTTCTGCCGTGTATACCGATGTATTGTCTGTTATTTGAGAAGATTCCCGGAAGGTTGTTATGGGGACGCGGTTCTGCAAGAACATGCTACTGTACTGAATGAATGAATGTGGAGTAATGTGAACCAAGCACAAATTAACATTTATCATTACCGAGTCAAATGCTTTGTGACTGGCACGTTGCCGTTTTGATAGACGGTAGTTTTGTTAATTGAAGTTATACACACTCGACCATGCCACGTAGTCAAGCTGTATGTCTTCTCCTTGTTCTCTCTCCCCCCCCCCCCCGCAATCTTTTTTTTTTCGCATTTCCATCCTGTTTCAGGATAGTGCGGTCAACATCAGCATCTTTCAGCTGTATGTTGATTCCTAGGCTAGATTACGCTTCCAATTCTAGTGCGCTCGGGGTATTCGGGGTTACGGAGAAAGCTGCTACACCTCGGCCAGGGAGTCTGGCCCCACATGAGCATGAACTCCACAGAGGGTGAATACAAAACTTGAAACGGCAATATTTTCAAAAACCCCACAGTCATTAAGAATACACCTTATACCCCCCCATAGCACAACGCCTTGGTTGAGTATAGAGACCATGTGTTGGCCGTGCAGCATGATCCCTCTCTCGGCCTGCCTAGTTTACCACCAATACACCTGGAGCAAGACAAGCTGCAGAAGCGGCCGGATCAGTAAAGCAATGCTCTGTCAAGGTGTCGAAGCTTCTATCTTAGATAAATTGCTAGCCAAGGCTTAGAGCCTTATCTACCCTGCCTTGACATTTAGATTTAGTCTTTAGGTAGCATTTCCTCGCACTAGGATAAGACTTGTATGAAGGTTAATAGTTAATAGACTGCAATGGCTGGGGCATATAGAAAGAATGGAAGATAATAGGGAAACAAAACTCGCTTACACTCAGGAAATAAATGACCGTAGACCCCGAGGTAGACCAAGAAGACGGTGGAGAGATAATATATATACAGACCTACAAGCACTTGGACTCAGCCACTGGCAAGAGAAGGTCCACCAGAGAGACGAATGGAGACGGATTGTATCTGCAGCAAAGAACCTCAATGGCTCGGAATGCTGAAGAAGAAGAAGAAGAAGAAGAAGAAGAAGAAGAAGAAGAAGAAGAAGAAGAAGAAGAAGAAGAAGGGTAAGACTTGTACCTTCCCAATTACACTCCTCCACACGAAGCCATTGGCACAATGTAGGGTGTCGGGTTTGGTGAGCGCCGCCTAACATTCGGCGCTAACAGAAATAAGATATAGTTACATCTACTGTCATACGGTATCTGTCATATTTGACTAAGACCTGACTTTAAATTGCCTTGTACTTGTACTGTTTACTCAAGCCTGTGGGCCAGTACACTCTACTTCTACAAGCCTTAGACTGTCCTCAGTCTACCCACAAGGCAGCAGGTTTGTGTATCATTTTGTGTGGTTTCCCGTACCCTTAGACCTGTCCGATATGGGAGGCACCAACAATAGCTATGCTGCCGTCGGCATAGCTTTCGGTGTCTTTGGAACAGACAAGACCCTTTGCAAATGTTACCCGAGAACAGCATACACATTAACATTTAACTGATTTACTTGCTAAACAAAAAAAAAGTTTGGACCAACCATGGTACACAATCAAATGATCAAGTATTATAATGTAAAATTCCATTCACTGAGCATCCAGACTGCGGAAGATACCACAAAACACACCAAACAAGAACACTACGCAGGAAGCCAAAGAAGGTTGATAAACCAACACAGAACTGGCGTCGTTAGCCGCTACACGCTGCGGGATTTGCTGAGGAGGGGATCCGAGCACTTATGGACTGAATGGTTCGATGTGCAACGAGGATGATCTGTCGACTAACTAACTAACTAACACCAAATAATATTGCGATATATCGTCCTTTTGTCCAAATGGGAATCATATAGGCGATATATTATCCGTCGGCACTGACTCAGTTAATACTCGAGCACCACACACAAAATAACGTTTACTACTCGAGCAGCGCACACACAATAACGTTTATTACTCGAGCACCGCACTCAAAATAACGTATAATACTCGAGCACACCACACTAAATACCGTTTATTACTCGAGCACCGCACACACAATATCGTTTAATACTCAAATTCCGTGTTAAAACGAGAAGACAACAACCACAGACTCAGTGGCGTAGAATGTCAACAAAGGGAGCTGCCGTTACCTTGTACTCTTGCACTCGTGCTGATGAACTCCTGAAAAGTGGCGTCTAGTTCACTCCGGCAATTAAAGTCATTCTTGGTATTCACATGTATATGATAATAGTATATGCTCTCCCCCATAACTTTCGAATCCGGGTACGCTGCAGCATAGACTCACGGAAGATAGATTCACGGAACACACTTCATGCAGTCCACGCTGAAACATTACACCAAGCAATGAAACTAATGATAGATCCGATTACGTGAAGGGCAGGTCGATAATGCACGGCAGAAAATACGATGAGGATGAACTTGAAAGCATTAGTCTTTGTAACTGATTAGATGCCATGGGATGCTTAATCGTCTTAAACGATGTCCCATATTACATCGCCGAAATGTTGCTATTGCATTATAATACAGCATGTCTGCTACCATTTTAATGACTTTTAAGTGATAACTGTTATACACCCCTGTTTCCCATTTTCCAGCATTCAGTTTTGCTTGGTTCAAACCAACTTTTTGTTTGGCATTGAATCTGGTGGCCGATAGAAATCACCATCAGCATAATAATGGGCCCTGTCACATGACGTAGCATCCATGTCTCTCCACAGATATTGGTCTTTGCTGTTCTGGATCAACTCTGCTGATGATATTCCTTCATGCCACTGTCTCAGTCTATCGAACATAATTTCTCTTGGTCTGCCTCTCTTCCCCTTAATCTTTCCAGTTGTCACGATGTTCTCCAATGCGCCTCTTCTCATGACATGACCAAAGGAAACTGTTCATCTCTTTCTTATTGTTGTATATAATGTTCTAAGACACCAGGTCAATTTAAATAAAACATCCAACTTGATGGGCATTTGAACACATGACCACCAGGACTGCATGCTAGCCAGTGCACTACTACAGCTCCACTCACACAGTCTGCCTTAGGAAGCTATTGAAGATTAAATGGCAAAACAAGATCCCAAACACCGAAGTTCTAGAAAGAGCGTCCATGCCCAGTATCCACACTCTACTAATAAAAAATCAGATTCGCTTGGCTGGTCACTTGACTCCCATGGCAGATCACAGGCTCCCTAAACAAATTGTTTATGGTGAACTGCGCTGTGGTAAACACTTCCAGTGTGGCCAGAGGAAACACTTTAAAGACACTCTGAAGATCTAAAAGCTTTTGGAATTCATCACGACACTTGGGAGACTGCTGCCAAAGACCAAAATTCGTGGTATACATCATTACACAAGGGCGCAGTCACTTGTGAAGCAAAAGAATTGCAAGAGCTGTGAAGAAAAGGCTGAACAGAAAAAACCACTGCAGGAGATCCTCCTCCTGGGACGTCAAGCATTCTTTGCCCACATTGTCAAAGAACATTTCGAGCTCTAATAGGCCTTACCAGACATCTTATAACTCACGGCTCAAAATTTTCAACCCCACTGGATGAAATGAATGGTCATCATCATTCTCGAGGAAAAAACACAACAGCTCTCCATACAAGAATTGGCTCCGTATAATGAGATGTTGCATAAAATTTGTCGGGTGTAGCTTCGACTTCATTTATTCAGTATGTCACGTCTTTAAAACATCTTCTATCTCTTATCAACATCCCCTACCCCCTGAAGTCGGAGTGGGTTCGCTTGACGGCGAGGGACACTGGTAATAGGGAGAGCACTAGAAGTAGTAGCATGTGTATGGGCTTCTCTGGAATTCAAAGCGAGCGAACAACAAATAAAAAAATCCCCAATTGTTTTGTGATTATAGAGGATTCTCATCATTTTTGGGACAGGTCCATAGGTGCTCCGATCTCATCCCTAACATCCCTGCAAGGATATATCGACTGATTGCATCAGTTCTGTTTATTAGTGAGGATTATCATCATTGTACTCCGCACAGGCCTATTGATGCTCCGATCCCCTCCTTAGCAGCATATATCGATTACACCAGTTCTGTGTTGAACAGTGAGGAATTGTCATCATTGTACTCTGGAAAGGTCTATAGGTGATACGATGTAATTCTTAACATCCCCGCCAGCATATATAGACTTATGGCATCAGGTATGTGTTGATTAGTGAGGTCCGTCATCAATGTACTCCGGACAGGTCCCGATCTCTTCCTTAACATCCCCGCCAGCGTACATCAACTGATCACACCAATTCTGTGTTGGCTAATCAAATGTCTTGTGCCCTGGTTAAAATGTTTATTCCTGGCAGCCCCTAGCTTCACTCCCTTCTCCCTCACTCTAGATCAGTAAGCAGATTCCCAGGTGCCCTAATGGCATTCATGTCTGGCCCACCTTATGCCCTTCTATCCTCTCACATGTTTGAAGTCATTAAAAATCTCCACAGAAATACCTAACCTCACATGTAAGCATGCTACACAGACTGAAATAATTTGTGTGGATACAATTTCATGGAAAGAACTTTAATCAAATGGAAACATTTGTAAATTTGTTTGAATCTGTTCTAATATTGTATTACTGCATTGTGTTAGGACTAATTCATACACAATGACAGCAAACATTGAACTGATGTAATTTTATGTGGATGCTTTTATTACGAGGGGGATTTAAACGAAAACCCTAAAAGTGTGATAGAAATTACAATAACCATTCTATTGTTAAGTAACCTGTCAATATTGTTGTTAAGGATGTCAAGAGTGTTTAGTACATGACATGACGGTTTAGACGTATATGGTGACGTCACAAGGACAGTTTAAAGATGGCCGATCCACTATTGACATGCACCTTCCGTTTTTTCATCAGTGAAGGGGTGAAACCTATAGAAATTCATCGGCGAATGAAGGTCCAGTATGATGATGCATGCCTGTCAGTACAGCAAGTGCGTGAGTGAAGTAGGAAGTTTCAAAACGGCGTGACTTCTGAGACAGACTCTTCGGTTTGATGAAGAGGTACAGCAGGTGGTGCATGAGTGGTTACACACAATACCAAGACAATTATTTTCTACAGGAATCCAAGCACTTTATCGGCATGGAGGATTTGCATTGAAGGCAGTGGTGACTACACTGAAAAATGATACATTTGTTCTTTACTTTTTCAGAATATATTCACCCAAAAAAAAAAACGCAAAAATATTTAAGGTTTTCACTTGAAACCCTCTTGTATAATATAATATTCTCAGCATTCACACACGATGACAGAAACAATTGAACTGATGTAATTTTCTCTGGATGCTTTTATTATAATATCATCTTCTCAGCATTCATACATTTTCTGTACAAGATATAAACTATACCGTGTCCGTATATTACCGGACAAGCCACTGTAGTGTGGTGGCTAGACGTTTGCCTGCCATACCACTGGTCTTGGGTTTGATCCACATCAGGGCTGTCTCAAATTTTGTAACTGACCTGGACTCTCAGGTCGTCAAGAGTCTAAATGTGCACCAGGAAATGTTTTGAGAAGTAAAGGTGGATAGCGTGCTACCGCCCACATCACCCACCGAGTGCCGTATGGCATATACACATGGGTCTGGGTCCATAAGCACAACACGCTGTAAATGTGTAAAAGGGACCTTTACTTTAAACAAAATATGTGAATGTATATGCAGACAGAAAACATCCCCCAGATCAGGATCATTTGAAGCCATAGATGCAGGTGGTGGACGGAGCTGAAGAGCAGTTGACAGACAGCTGTTGATTATGGTCTAATTTCACGACGGTAGGCAGAGGATCTTTTTTGGGAGACAATGACTACTGTCATCAACCAGTGTGGTCACTGCTAAGAAGGAAAGTAATGGCAAACTACTTTCTTTATAGTTGCCTAGAAAATAATGTTTCGTCAATTTAGATAGGGAAACAACTGCCCACGCTTATTGGCATGGCACATGGTGATGAGACAGGAAATACAATATATATATATATATATATATATATATATATATATATATATATATATATATATATATATATATATATATATATATATATATATATATATATATATGCATATATATGTATCAATCAATCAATGGCACCTTGCCGTCTTGACAGACGATATTTTGTAAGTGATGGAGTTATTGCCTCTCCATAGCACAAAGCCTGGGCTAAAATATAGAGATCATGTGTTGCCCATGCAGCATGATCCCTCTCTCGGCCTGCCTAGTTCACTCCAGAGGAAAGGTAACACCTCTACATCTGGAACAAGACAAGCTGCCGGATCAGCAAAGCAATGCTCTAATTGTCCGCCTGTCGGAGCTTCGATCTTAGACCAGCCGCCAACCAAGGCGTAGGGCCTGGTCTGCCATGCCATGACACTTTGTCTTTAGGTTGCATTTCCTTGCACCAGGGTAAGGATTGTACCCTCCCAATTGCGCTCTTCCGCCCGAAGCCGTTGGCACAATGTGGGGTGTCGGGTTTGGTAAGCGCCGCCCAACGTTCGGCGCTAACAGAAAGCAGGTAGTACCGTCTACTGTTATACGGTAGCTCAGTATATATATATATACACACACACACACAAACACACACACTAGCTGACCCGGCCCGGCTTCGCCCAGCTCCTGGATGGGATCTATCTATCTCTCTGTCTGTCTGTCTGTCTGTCCCGGACCGGCTTCGCCCAGTCACTGATGGGGAGCATCTAATTTAGTTCATATAAGTAGTCATATAAGTTCCCGTTCCCGACTGTCTGTCTGTCTGTCTGACCCGGCCCGGCTTTCCCCAGTCCCCGGTGTGGAGCATCTCATTTAATTCACATAAGTAGTCACATAAGCTCCCGTTCCCGTTCCCGACTATCTGTCTGTCTGTCTGACCCGACCCGACTTCGCCCAGTCCCTGGTGGGGAGCATCTCATTTAATTCATATAAGTAGTCATATAAGCTCCTGTTCCCGACTGTCTGTCTGTCTGTCTGTCTGTCTGTCTGTCTGTCTGTCTGTCTGTCTGTCTGTCTGTCTAATAATTTATTGGTTGCAGTTAGAACAATCTTAGATAAACGAAGACCAACTTACAAAAAGCATTAGAAAGAGCACTTGAAAGATCTTTACATCTTCCCCCAACAATTAACTTGGGTAAATGGAGCGGCAGCAGCAGAAGAAGAAAAAGGAGGAGGAGGAAGGAGGAGGAAGAGGGAGGTGGAGGAAGGAGGAGAAGGGAGGAGGAGAGAGGAGGAGGAGAGAGGAGGAGGAGGGAGGAGGAGGAGGGAGGAGGAGAGAGGAGGAGGAGGGAGGAGGAGGAAGGAGGAGGAGGGAGGAGGGAGGAGGAGGGAGGAGGAGGGAGGAGGTGGAGTGATGAGGAGGGAGGAGGAGAGAGGAGGAGGAGGGAGGTGGAGGGAGGAGGAGGAAGGAGGAGGAGGGAGGAGAGAGGAGGAGGAGGGAGGAGGAGGGAGGAGGGAGGAGGAAGAGGGGAGGAGGGAGGGGTGGAGGAGGGAGGAGGAGTGATGAGGAGGGAGGAGGGAGAGGGAGGAGGAGGAGGGAGGAGGAAGTAGGAGAAGGGAGGAGGGAGAGGGAGGAGGAGGAGTTAAAGTAATTTCATGGCTGGTACTGTCGTTAGGGTGCAAAGTATTAGATCGTCACCTATACTAGGTCCACCAGTGTGTTACATGGGCCTTATTCGTGGGGAGGGGGGGGGGGAGCAAAGATTAGTCACGGTGGATACCTAATGTGCAATTCGTAAAAGGTGACTTATACGGATTGATCTGAGACTAGAAACTCTCTACTGGCTACCTTATAATGAGGGACAAAATAGAGACATCCTCCCAATCATGATAGACCTGTAAAGAGTAAGGCAGACGTGATTGTGGACAGGACAGCGAGGTAGATTTTCTCAGTATGATGCTTCTAAGAATTCACAATCTCCGTATTGTAAGTTGGCTACGAGTCTCCATTGGTATTACCCATTACCATCCGCTTTGCATCGTCACGAGTCACTCAGGGTTTCCGCCAGTCTAGCTCTTTGTGTTGTCTGCCCAAATATAACCCTATTTTCCTCTTGCACACTGTTAATCACTAAATAAGATGAATAGCGCATAAATGCCTTTGTATATTACAGACGGGTTCTAAGAATATCTTGGATACAGAAAAGAACAAATTCATCCATACGACAAGAGATGAATGAATATTGAAGAAGATTGGCTACAAAAGAGCACTGATATATTCTGGTCACTTGAAACGTCATGAAAGTTTTGAGAGAACAATAATGGATGGGTAAAAGTTCGGGAAGAGAGGAAGAGGGAGGCCAAAGAGAAGATGGGTGCATAATGTGGTGGATGATCTCCTGATGCACGTATCAGACGCGGGACATCTTGCCTGTGATCGAGAAGTTTTCCGGAAGGTTGTTATAGGAGCGATGTTCTGCAAAAGACATGCTACTGAATGAATGAGTGAATGAATGAATGAATGAATGAATGAATGAATGAATGAATGAATGACACTGGCAATCTCCAAACAAGGAACATGGGGCTTTTGAGTTTAAATTTCCTCTTCTCCTGCGTTCATCCGGAGTGTTTTTTTTCCGGACGTTGTGCCTGTTTACAGCAGAGCTGCGTTCTTGCGCCGTTAGGCCGACACATCCGACTTCCGCGGGCATTTGTTGACAGAGGTTAACCTTCCCGGGGAGTTTAAATATCTTATATTATAAAACATTTCTTAGAATATCGTAGAACAAGAAGAAGAAAAACATTGAAACTACCAAATCATCGAAGATGACCATCGAAGAAAACTGGCACATAAACTGTATCTTTTTTTTCTCCCGCATATCCTTTACAGGACATCGCTGTCAACACCAGCATTTTACCGTTGTTGTTGATTTCTAGGCAAGATTACGCTCAGTAGTTTGCCATTGCTTTCTGAGTGGCCGGCTCACTGATCCCGTAAGTCACAAACGCGGTGAGAACCGCTACCAGTTCTCGCGCGCTGCGAGACCCTATGTGGATAAACGGGATTATGGAGAAAATCATTTAACACCTCGGCCAGGGAGACCGGCAAACTGTATATAGTCTCGGAAATTAAGATACTTTGGCTTTATTTAACGTCGTAGTGTCAAGAACAGAACAGTCAAAAAAGGCATGGTTCCGGGTAGAAGAGGCAGTCGGCGACCAGCACGAAGATAGACACAGGCATATTTCTCTGTCTTTCCCTTGTTCTTTCCCCCCTCAGTCTTGCCAGGTGTTACCAAGTTCTCTAGTTTATTTCTTCTCATAACGTGCCCAGCAATTTTTGACTATTTGCATCTATTTTTTCAAGTCAATTTACGGTTTTCAGTTTCTTCTTGTAGGACTTCATTGGTTTGTCTGTCTGTCCTTGGTATTCTTTGATGGCGAGGGACACTGGTAATAGGGGAAATTAATCCACATGCTAAAATTAGTCCAGTGCACTAGAAGTAGTAACACATGTATGGAGTACGCTTAAGTTCAAAGAGAGCGCCCCCCCCCCCCCCAAAAAAAAAAAAAAAAAAAAAAACATCTCATTGGACGACAATGAACACAATCAGAGCTATCCAATAGGAATTCATTACGGACAAAGAGGTGTTTCCAAGGCACCAGGGCCAGGTTTTATGCTGGCCAAGACCCACTAACAGTAACACGTCCTAGTCGTGCGTCCTGGGCAACAGGTCTCTTCGGGGTCCTGGTTGACGTAGTAGGATCGCTGATTCTTCCGAAGTCGGAGAGTATCTGCCTGCACGTCGAGGAACCACCAGTCTGCACACCAATAAGCCAGACATGGGACAACGGATACTCACGCAAACTTCAGTCCTGTATGACATCACACCAGGGGCGTCACTAGGGGGGTGCGGGGGTGCGGGCCGCACCGGGTGACACCATCAAGGGGTGACACCAAAATAAAAAAATTGCAAATTTGACAAAGCAGACATAGCTCTGTCTAGTCGGGTTTCATAACCGTTCATTGTTAATTTTAGAAATTTTAATGTTAAATAACAAAAATTTAACTTTGTCCGAGTTTGTCGAAGTACTTTATTTATGTTTTACCTGAAGTATTGAAGTTATATTGTTCAATTTGTTTTCTTTCTTATGTCCTTATTAACTTTTTGACTTATTTTACAAACATTACTATATGCGATTATATATGGTACAGGAACACTCGGAAGAAGACCATGGTGAAAGTCTAGAGGGGTGACACCAAGAGTTTACCGCACTGGGTGACACCAACCCCAGTGACGCCACTGCATCACACTGATGTTGGACAACAGGATGTCTTCATCCGACATACAGGACTTCGCGCTGGAGTTCACAGCCAGCGATCGCAAACAAGCAAACATTACGGAAGAAGATGGGTCATTACGGAAACTAGGAAAATAAAATATTCTGGATGTATAAAAAATGAATTTCTGGACAAGATGATTTTACAGGAAGGCGTACCGGAGACGCGGAAAAGAGTCACGCGACAGCAGGGAAAGAGTCGAGATATTTCTGAACCGATGAAGACATAATGTATTAGTATTAGATCACCTTTTGAGCATCTGTGTCATTTTCATTTTAACTTCATTAAAACGATGTTTTTTAACTTAAAAAATAATAGATGAATTCATGATGTGAGAGATAATTTGCACGTGATACCAACAGAAGCAGGACATCTGGCTTATGACTGAGGGAAACATCCAAAGGCTGATACAGGGGAAATATTTTCACAAGACAATCCACCGTATGATGATCGTAGTGTTTTTTTTTTTTTTTGTCCTTTGTTTTTTAAGTTGCATATCCATTACAGGATGTTGCAGTCAATACCGGCATTTTACTGCCGTTGTTGTTGTCTTGGCAAGTTTTTACATCCATTAGTTTGCCATTGTTTTCTTAACTACCGGCTCTCATACCAACACGTTAAAAGCAGCGCGACACGGTCTGCTGCCAAATCGGTCACCGCTGTGATTGTAAAAATCCGCCCAGATGCAGATTCGAACTTAAAATTACCTGGCAGACAGCATATAGCCCCTACACTCAGTCGCCTTCCTTGTTTAAAGCGTATTTAGACATGAAAAAGGCAAGATTTCTTGATTATAGTGGAACATTCTAACGAAATATGTGTGTCCATGGATTTGAGAGGCCGAACAATTTTTGAAACTAAAGGGGGACAATCTAATACAGAATGAATGTTTGTTTGTGGATTCTGACGAAAAGCACTTAATGTTTGAATAGGATACATTCTATTCCTAATAACTTACAAGTTCTAAATGCAAATACGATTTAATCTTTGCGGAGAATTAATGTTTAGAAAAATAAATATAATGTAGTCATTACACAAACACCCAGAGAATCTTGCTGCATTCGTCGTCTAAGGTCTGATGTGTTATAAGGCAAAGCATACTTACCTGGCACGGCATCTACCATGATCAATAAGGTTTCTCTTCACAACGTATAAATCTTTCGCCTTTGAGAATAAGAAAGTGCAGACTAGTTAAACCACAAACGATAGTAAATCGTCTTATTTACTGTACATTCGCCTTTAATTTCTATGGAGTTTTAGAGTGGTTATTTCCCCCGGTACTCGTTACAAATTAGGGGTCTATTTTAGATACGTTAGAATTTTATTCTAAAAGAGGTGAACTTTATTTGTGCATAACGGATATTCCGGGTTTTGTGTTTATATTCTTTGGAGTTGATTTTCTGGATATTTATCTGGAATTATTATCGGAAACAACAATTTCAAGATGTATTCAAATATCACCGAATTCGCGGTACCGACAAACGACTACGAAGTTCAGCAACTTCATCAGAAGGGAACCATAGTGTTTTCCAATACTGGTCCCGGGCCTGCCGCTAAAGCAACACCGGCACTAATCGTGAGTGCCCTAACTGGTCCAGGAGGTATACCTTTTGGGGGAATCGTCGACCTGCATAGGTTCGAGGTTCCCACTAGGTGGTACTTTCCCCTGTCAGCAGAGGCTCAGAAAGCCGTGTATGAGAAATTACACGGCAAAACGTTTTCTCTACCAAACCTAGGAATAGACATATCACTACATCTAGACAAAGAAAGAGACAGGCTGACCATCCACTGGCTACTTGTCACGATTGCTCCTCAAGGAATTAAAAAACTGGTACACAGTATTACAGGAGACGACAAGGCTGAGGTCTTTAGGATAAAGAATGGGGCTGGCAAGTGGGGAGCGCTCTGCAACCCAACAAAGGAAGTCCCCCATTATATACGGATCTACACTCCTGGTATTACGAACAATAACCACAGAGTGTTGATCACGATGCCAGGGAGAAAGACCAATTGTCCAGCGTGTGGTCAAAACAACCACTGGGCAAATAAATGCCCTAGTCGACGAAAATCGATTACACCAATAGCAGCAGCATTCAGTGTACAAAGCCAAGAAGATTTCCCACCACTCGAAAGAGAAACTTCTCCACAGGAAGAGATTGAACTGATACAAACTTTCAGTAGTCAAATCAACACACAAGAAGACAGGAACACACAAGAAAATAACACACAAGAAATCAATCCAAGGAATGAAGACTCTGACGGTTTTCAAATCGTCAACAAACCAACGAAGAGAAAATGGGCTAAAAGAAGACTACTGCAGTCAAAACACAGCGATGACACAGAAACAGTCGACTTATTACTGCCAAAGAAAGAAAAAGTTAAAGCTACTATAGGCAAGACAAAGAAAACTGAACAAGAACAACAAGAGGAGACACAAGTACAAGACGAAGACGACACATACAGCATACCAGACACTCTCTTTGTAGACACCGACATAAGTGATAAGAACGAGGATCAAGATGATCCTCTCACACAAACTTTTGATACTACAGACTTGCTCGCCTAAATGTACCCATCACGGATAACAACTTTGCGTGTGATTCGATACAATTATTATATCCCATGCATTTGTTTTTACTTAAATTATAATGACTAGTGATTTAGTTATTATTACTTTAAACATTTGTGGTATACGTACAAAATTACAACACATTATCACACTAATAAACAAACGCAAACCAGACTTTATACTACTACAAGAAACAAATATATGTTCAAAAGTATCCGCACAACAAATCACCACACAGCTAGGCCTCAAACATTCATGCTTTAGTTTAGGCACACGACTATGTCACCGTACTTCTCCATCTTGTATGTGTACTGCTCCTCGATTTTCTATTTGAATGGGACGTTAACTGCCGAGACAAGAAGTGCAGAACAGTGCCAGGTCGAAATTGAAACTGTCGGATCACTGTCGGGTAATGGCAATGGCCTTTCAGGTCAATTGCCAGCTCCGGTCCACAGCGTCTACCCGGATGGACGGAAAGTCTGCATCGCAGTCTTCCTCGCCTCCACGCTTCTGCTGAGCTATGACGAAGTAATTGCGCATCGGCCTTGCCGATATATAAGTAAAGTCCCGTTTACACGCCTAGTGTGCACGGGGTATATGGTGCTAAACCCATATATTTATAGATCAACCCGCACAAAGTGCGTAGTATTTTCTGTATCACACCCGCTGTTTTTACTTTCCAAAACAGATTATTCAAACATTTGAAACCGTCTTGATGCGAAACGAACCGAAATTAACCAGTTATTTCGCATGTAGGAATAATTAGTGGATACATAGAAGTAGGCCCGCTCATTGGCGAATGTTTTACGGACGCAGTTCGTAATCCCGCTTGCTGCGTTCGAAACATAGCTGCGGACGATTTGACAGCAGACAGTCTTACGTTTTGTAACGAAATGGTATGGTTGCCGGTCGTTCGGTCAGAAAGCTTTGGCAAACTACTGAATGTAAACTTCCCAAGATATCACAACATAATTTAAAATTGCTGGTGTTGACAGCGACGTCCTGTAAAGGTTATGCAATTATCTTTTAAAACAGAAATAGTGTACACAATTGTCACGTGACCCAAACACCAGTCTTCTTTCATTACAGTTAAAGAGTATTGCGACTGTGAACTTTGACCCTAAGCTGATTACAGTACATGTATTTCATTAAGGTGGGGTGCGGCTGTGAACTTTGACCCAAAGCTGATTATTTCATTTGGGTGGAAGACCACTTTCATTGTACACGGATGTTGCACCAAATAATAATAAATAAATGTGCGTAATTCAGAATTACACAACAAACTGTTTACAAGAATCACACAACAAATGTGTGTCTACCAGAATCATACAACATATGTGTGTCTACCAACCCAAAAGCAACACAACATTTTTGTGGGTAGTTTTCCAATTTTGAAAATTTACCTGGGCAAATTGCCTACTGGCTGGTCTCTGTAACCCTCACGATTTGTGAGCCGCTTACCACGCGTTTGAAACACAGCGGCGACCGATTTGGCAGCAGACCGTGTCGCGCTGGGGTTTTAACGTGGTATGGGAGTTGGTCGTTCAGAAAGGAATGACAAACTACTGAACGTACAACTTGCCAAGACGTTAGCAACAGCAGTAAAATGCTGGTGTTGACAGCCATGTCCTGTAAATAGGATATGCCCCCCCCCCCCAAAAAAAAATGCCTACTGGGCATGTTGTATTTAAATGTCTAACTGCCGCGGTACTTTTAACGCACACCACCCTCATTGTTTTTTCGCCCTTGTCTGATGCTATATGTCTGATCTACTACCCTAGGATCAGAGAAGTATATCATTATTTTCATATTTTTTTTTAAAAATAAATAAATAAATAAAATAACACATGAAGGTGAAATTCATCATGCACAAGTAAGAGGCGGAGTTCGTACCTCTGGGAGTCTTTTGTTTATTTCATGAGAATATTAACTGATTCAGCACCAAATAAAAAGTAGGATTGGACCAAACATCGTGCACAATCACATGAACAAATATTATAATGTACATTTCAATTAACTGAGAATTAAAACTGGGGAAGATACTACGAAACAAAACAACACCGCTGTGACGATATATTATCCCTCTGTCCAAATGGGAAGTCACATTTGGCGATGTATTATCCTTCGGCATTGAATCAGTTAAAGTAATTTCATGGCTGGTACTGTCGTTAAGGTGCAATGTATTAGATCATCACCTATACTAGGTCCACCAGTGTCTTACATGGGCCTTATTCGGGGGGGGGGGGGGGCAAAGATTAGTCACGGTGGATACCTAATGTGCAATTCGTAAAAGGTGATTTATACGGGTTGATCTGAGACTAGAAACTCTCTACTGGCTACCTTATAATGAGGGACATAATATTAATACTGACATCCTCTTAATCATGATAGACCTGTAAAGAGTAAGGCAGACGTGAATGTGGACAGGACAGCGAGGTAGATTTTCTCAGTATGATGCTTCTAAGAATTCACAATCTCCGTATTGTAAGTTGGCTACGAGTCTCCATTGGCATTACCCATTACCACCCGCTTTGCATCGTCACAAGTCACTCTGGGTTTCCGCTAGTCTAACTCTTTATGTTGTCTGCCCAAATATAACCCTATTTTCCTCTTGTACACTGTTAATCACTAAATAAGATGAATAGCGCATAAATGTCTTTGTATATTACAGACGGGTTCTAAGAATATCTTGGATACAGAAAAGAACAAATTCATCCATACGACAAGAGATGAATGTATATTGAAGAAGATTGGCTACAAAAGACAATAAGCAAAGAACACTGAAATATTCTGGTCACTCGAAACGTCATGAAAGTTTTGAGAGAACAATAATGGATGGGTAAAAGCTCGGGAAGAGAGGAAGAGGGAGGCCAAAGAGAAGATGGGTGCATAATGTGGTGGATGATCTCCTGATGCACGTATCAGACGCGGGACATCTTGCCTGTGATCGAGAAGTTTTCCGGAAGCTTGTTATAGGAGCGATGTTCTGCAAAAGACATGCTACTGAATGAATGAGTGAATGAATGAATGAATGAATGAATGAATGAATGAATGAATGAAGGAATGAATGAATGAATGAATGAATGAATGACACTGGCAATCTCCAAACAAGGAACATGGGGCTTTTGAGTTTAAATTTCCTCTTCTGCTGCGTTCATCCGGAGTGTTTTTTTCCGGACGTTGTGCCTGTTTACAGCAGAGCTGCATTCTTGCGCCGTTAGGCCGACACATCCGACTTCCGCGGGCATTTGTTGACAGAGGTTAACCTTCCCGGGGAGTTTAAATATCTTATATTATAAAACATTTCTTAGAATATCGTAGAACAAGAAGAAGAAAACCATTGAAACTACCAAATCATCAAAGATGACCATCGAAGAAAACTGGCACATAAACTGTATCTTTTTTTTTCGCATATCCTTTACAGGACATCGCTGTCAACACCAGCATTTTACCGTTGTTGTTGATTTCTTGGCAAGATTACGCTCAGTAGTTTGCCATTGCTTTCTGAGTGGCCGGCTCACTGATCCCGTAAGTCACAAACGCGGTGAGAACCGCTACCAATTCTCGCGTGCGGCGAGACTCTACGTGGATAAACGGGATTATGGAGAAAATCATTTAACGCCTCGGCCAGGGAGACCGGCAAACTGTATCTAGTCTGGGAAATTAAGATACTTTGGCTGTATTTAACGTCTTAGTGTCAAGAACAGAACAGTCAAAAAAGGCATGGTTCCGGGTAAAAGAGGCAGTCGGCGACCAGCACGAAGATAGACACAGGCATATTTCTCTGTCTTTCTCTTGTTCTTTTCCCCTCAGTCTTGCCAGGTGTCACCAAGTTCTCTAGTTTATTTCTTCTCATAACGTGCCCAGCAATATTTGACTATTTGCATCTATTTTTTTTCAAGTCAATTTACGGTTTTCAGTTTCTTCTTGTAGGACTTCATTGGTTTGTCTGTCTGTCCTTGGTATTCTTTGATGGCGAGGGACACTGGTAATAGGGGAAATTAATCCACATGCTAAAATTAGTCCAGTGCACTAGAAGTAGTAACACATGTATGAAGTACGCTTAAGTTCAAAGAGAGCGCCCCCCCCCCAAAAAAAAACATCTCATTGGACGACAATGAACACAATCAGAGCTATCCAATAGGAATTCATTACGGACAAAGAGGTGTTTCCAAGGCACCAGGGCCAGGTTTTATGCTGGCCAAGACCCACTAACACGTCCTAGTCGTGCGTCCTGGGCAACAGGTCTCTTCGGGGTCCTGGTTGACGTAGTAGGATCGCTGATTCTTCCGAAGTCGGAGAGTATCTGCCTGCACGTCGAGGAACCACCAGTCTGCACACCAATAAGCCAGACATGGGACAACGGATACTCACGCAAACTTCAGTCCTGTATGACATCACACCAGGGGCGTCACTAGGGGGGGGGGGGGTGCGGGCCGCACCGGGTGACACCATCAAGGGGTGACACCAAAATAAAAAAATTGCAAATTTGACAAAGCAGACATAGCTCTGTCTAGTCGGGTTTCATAACCGTTCATTGTTAATTTTAGAAATTTTAATGTTAAATAACAAAAATTTAACTTTGTCCGAGTTTGTCGAAGTACTTTATTTATGTTTTACCTGAAGTATTGAAGTTATATTGTTCAATTTGTTTTCTTTCTTATGTCCTTATTAACTTTTTGACTTATTTTACAAACATTACTATATGCGATTATATATGGTACAGGAACACTCGGAAGAAGACCATGGTGAAAGTCTAGAGGGGTGACACCAAGAGTTTACCGCACTGGGTGACACCAACCCCAGTGACGCCACTGCATCACACTGATGTTGGACAACAGGATGTCTTCATCCGACATACAGGACTTCGCGCTGGAGTTCACAGCCAGCGATCGCAAACAAGCAAACATTACGGAAGAAGATGGGTCATTACGGAAACTAGGAAAATAAAATATTCTGGATGTATAAAAAATGAATTTCTGGACAAGATGATTTTACAGGAAGGCGTACCGGAGACGCGGAAAAGAGTCACGCGACAGCAGGGAAAGAGTCGAGATATTTCTGAACCGATGAAGACATAATGTATTAGTATTAGATCACCTTTTGAGCATCTGTGTCATTTTCATTTTAACTTCATTAAAACGATGTTTTTTAACTTAAAAAATAATAGATGAATTCATGATGTGAGAGATAATTTGCACGTGATACCAACAGAAGCAGGACATCTGGCTTATGACTGAGGGAAACATCCAAAGGCTGATACAGGGGAAATATTTTCACAAGACAATCCACCGTATGATGATCGTAGTGTTTTGTTTTTTTTTGTCCTTTGTTTTTTAAGTTGCATATCCATTACAGGATGTTGCAGTCAATACCGGCATTTTACTGCCGTTGTTGTTGTCTTGGCAAGTTTTTACATCCATTAGTTTGCCATTGTTTTCTTAACTACCGGCTCTCATACCAACACGTTAAAAGCAGCGCGACACGGTCTGCTGCCAAATCGGTCACCGCTGTGATTGTAAAAATCCGCCCAGATGCAGATTCGAACTTAAAATTACCTGGCAGACAGCATATAGCCCCTACACTCAGTCGACTTCCTTGTTTAAAGCGTATTTAGACATGAAAAAGGCAAGATTTCTTGATTATAGTGGAACATTCTAACGAAATATGTGTGTCCATGGATTTGAGAGGCCGAACAATTTTTGAAACTAAAGGGGGACAATCTAATACAGAATGAATGTTTGTTTGTGGATTCTGACGAAAAGCACTTAATGTTTGAATAGGATACATTCTATTCCTAATAACTTACAAGTTCTAAATGCAAATACGATTTAATCTTTGCGGAGAATTAATGTTTAGAAAAATAAATATAATGTAGTCATTACACAAACACCCAGAGAATCTTGCTGCATTCGTCGTCTAAGGTCTGATGTGTTATAAGGCAAAGCATACTTACCTGGCACGGCATCTACCATGATCAATAAGGTTTCTCTTCACAACGTATAAATCTTTCGCCTTTGAGAATAAGAAAGTGCAGACTAGTTAAACCACAAACGATAGTAAATCGTCTTATTTACTGTACATTCGCCTTTAATTTCTATGGAGTTTTAGAGTGGTTATTTCCCCCGGTACTCGTTACAAATTAGGGGTCTATTTTAGATACGTTAGAATTTTATTCTAAAAGAGGTGAACTTTATTTGTGCATAACGGATATTCCGGGTTTTGTGTTTATATTCTTTGGAGTTGATTTTCTGGATATTTATCTGGAATTATTATCGGAAACAACAATTTCAAGATGTATTCAAATATCACCGAATTCGCGGTACCGACAAACGACTACGAAGTTCAGCAACTTCATCAGAAGGGAACCATAGTGTTTTCCAATACTGGTCCCGGGCCTGCCGCTAAAGCAACACCGGCACTAATCGTGAGTGCCCTAACTGGTCCAGGAGGTATACCTTTTGGGGGAATCGTCGACCTGCATAGGTTCGAGGTTCCCACTAGGTGGTACTTTCCCCTGTCAGCAGAGGCTCAGAAAGCCGTGTATGAGAAATTACACGGCAAAACGTTTTCTCTACCAAACCTAGGAATAGACATATCACTACATCTAGACAAAGAAAGAGACAGGCTGACCATCCACTGGCTACTTGTCACGATTGCTCCTCAAGGAATTAAAAAACTGGTACACAGTATTACAGGAGACGACAAGGCTGAGGTCTTTAGGATAAAGAATGGGGCTGGCAAGTGGGGAGCGCTCTGCAACCCAACAAAGGAAGTCCCCCATTATATACGGATCTACACTCCTGGTATTACGAACAATAACCACAGAGTGTTGATCACGATGCCAGGGAGAAAGACCAATTGTCCAGCGTGTGGTCAAAACAACCACTGGGCAAATAAATGCCCTAGTCGACGAAAATCGATTACACCAATAGCAGCAGCATTCAGTGTACAAAGCCAAGAAGATTTCCCACCACTCGAAAGAGAAACTTCTCCACAGGAAGAGATTGAACTGATACAAACTTTCAGTAGTCAAATCAACACACAAGAAGACAGGAACACACAAGAAAATAACACACAAGAAATCAATCCAAGGAATGAAGACTCTGACGGTTTTCAAATCGTCAACAAACCAACGAAGAGAAAATGGGCTAAAAGAAGACTACTGCAGTCAAAACACAGCGATGACACAGAAACAGTCGACTTATTACTGCCAAAGAAAGAAAAAGTTAAAGCTACTATAGGCAAGACAAAGAAAACTGAACAAGAACAACAAGAGGAGACACAAGTACAAGACGAAGACGACACATACAGCATACCAGACACTCTCTTTGTAGACACCGACATAAGTGATAAGAACGAGGATCAAGATGATCCTCTCACACAAACTTTTGATACTACAGACTTGCTCGCCTAAATGTACCCATCACGGATAACAACTTTGCGTGTGATTCGATACAATTATTATATCCCATGCATTTGTTTTTACTTAAATTATAATGACTAGTGATTTAGTTATTATTACTTTAAACATTTGTGGTATACGTACAAAATTACAACACATTATCACACTAATAAACAAACGCAAACCAGACTTTATACTACTACAAGAAACAAATATATGTTCAAAAGTATCCGCACAACAAATCACCACACAGCTAGGCCTCAAACATTCATGCTTTAGTTTAGGCACACGACTATGTCACCGTACTTCTCCATCTTGTATGTGTACTGCTCCTCGATTTTCTATTTGAATGGGACGTTAACTGCCGAGACAAGAAGTGCAGAACAGTGCCAGGTCGAAATTGAAACTGTCGGATCACTGTCGGGTAATGGCAATGGCCTTTCAGGTCAATTGCCAGCTCCGGTCCACAGCGTCTACCCGGATGGACGGAAAGTCTGCATCGCAGTCTTCCTCGCCTCCACGCTTCTGCTGAGCTATGACGAAGTAATTGCGCATCGGCCTTGCCGATATATAAGTAAAGTCCCGTTTACACGCCTAGTGTGCACGGGGTATATGGTGCTAAACCCATATATTTATAGATCAACCCGCACAAAGTGCGTAGTATTTTCTGTATCACACCCGCTGTTTTTACTTTCCAAAACAGATTATTCAAACATTTGAAACCGTCTTGATGCGAAACGAACCGAAATTAACCAGTTATTTCGCATGTAGGAATAATTAGTGGATACATAGAAGTAGGCCCGCTCATTGGCGAATGTTTTACGGACGCAGTTCGTAATCCCGCTTGCTGCGTTCGAAACATAGCTGCGGACGATTTGACAGCAGACAGTCTTACGTTTTGTAACGAAATGGTATGGTTGCCGGTCGTTCGGTCAGAAAGCTTTGGCAAACTACTGAATGTAAACTTCCCAAGATATCACAACATAATTTAAAATTGCTGGTGTTGACAGCGACGTCCTGTAAAGGTTATGCAATTATCTTTTAAAACAGAAATAGTGTACACAATTGTCACGTGACCCAAACACCAGTCTTCTTTCATTACAGTTAAAGAGTATTGCGACTGTGAACTTTGACCCTAAGCTGATTACAGTACATGTATTTCATTAAGGTGGGGTGCGGCTGTGAACTTTGACCCAAAGCTGATTATTTCATTTGGGTGGAAGACCACTTTCATTGTACACGGATGTTGCACCAAATAATAATAAATAAATGTGCGTAATTCAGAATTACACAACAAACTGTTTACAAGAATCACACAACAAATGTGTGTCTACCAGAATCATACAACATATGTGTGTCTACCAACCCAAAAGCAACACAACATTTTTGTGGGTAGTTTTCCAATTTTGAAAATTTACCTGGGCAAATTGCCTACTGGCTGGTCTCTGTAACCCTCACGATTTGTGAGCCGCTTACCACGCGTTTGAAACACAGCGGCGACCGATTTGGCAGCAGACCGTGTCGCGCTGGGGTTTTAACGTGGTATGGGAGTTGGTCGTTCAGAAAGGAATGACAAACTACTGAACGTACAACTTGCCAAGACGTTAGCAACAGCAGTAAAATGCTGGTGTTGACAGCCATGTCCTGTAAATAGGATATGCCCCCCCCCCCAAAAAAAAAAAAATGCCTACTGGGCATGTTGTATTTAAATGTCTAACTGCCGCGGTACTTTTAACGCACACCACCCTCATTGTTTTTTCGCCCTTGTCTGATGCTATATGTCTGATCTACTACCCTAGGATCAGAGAAGTATATCATTATTTTCATATTTTTTTTTAAAAATAAATAAATAAATAAAATAACACATGAAGGTGAAATTCATCATGCACAAGTAAGAGGCGGAGTTCGTACCTCTGGGAGTCTTTTGTTTATTTCATGAGAATATTAACTGATTCAGCACCAAATAAAAAGTAGGATTGGACCAAACATCGTGCACAATCACATGAACAAATATTATAATGTACATTTCAATTAACTGAGAATTAAAACTGGGGAAGATACTACGAAACAAAACAACACCGGTGTGACGATATATTATCCCTCTGTCCAAATGGGAAGTCACATTTGGCGATGTATTATCCTTCGGCATTGAATCAGTTAAAGTAATTTCATGGCTGGTACTGTCGTTAAGGTGCAATGTATTAGATCATCACCTATACTAGGTCCACCAGTGTCTTACATGGGCCTTATTCGGGGGGGGGGGGGCAAAGATTAGTCACGGTGGATACCTAATGTGCAATTCGTAAAAGGTGATTTATACGGGTTGATCTGAGACTAGAAACTCTCTACTGGCTACCTTATAATGAGGGACATAATATTAATACTGACATCCTCTTAATCATGATAGACCTGTAAAGAGTAAGGCAGACGTGAATGTGGACAGGACAGCGAGGTAGATTTTCTCAGTATGATGCTTCTAAGAATTCACAATCTCCGTATTGTAAGTTGGCTACGAGTCTCCATTGGCATTACCCATTACCACCCGCTTTGCATCGTCACAAGTCACTCTGGGTTTCCGCTAGTCTAACTCTTTATGTTGTCTGCCCAAATATAACCCTATTTTCCTCTTGTACACTGTTAATCACTAAATAAGATGAATAGCGCATAAATGTCTTTGTATATTACAGACGGGTTCTAAGAATATCTTGGATACAGAAAAGAACAAATTCATCCATACGACAAGAGATGAATGTATATTGAAGAAGATTGGCTACAAAAGACAATAAGCAAAGAACACTGAAATATTCTGGTCACTCGAAACGTCATGAAAGTTTTGAGAGAACAATAATGGATGGGTAAAAGCTCGGGAAGAGAGGAAGAGGGAGGCCAAAGAGAAGATGGGTGCATAATGTGGTGGATGATCTCCTGATGCACGTATCAGACGCGGGACATCTTGCCTGTGATCGAGAAGTTTTCCGGAAGCTTGTTATAGGAGCGATGTTCTGCAAAAGACATGCTACTGAATGAATGAGTGAATGAATGAATGAATGAATGAATGAATGAATGAATGAATGAATGAATGAATGAATGAATGAATGAATGACACTGGCAATCTCCAAACAAGGAACATGGGGCTTTTGAGTTTAAATTTCCTCTTCTGCTGCGTTCATCCGGAGTGTTTTTTTCCGGACGTTGTGCCTGTTTACAGCAGAGCTGCATTCTTGCGCCGTTAGGCCGACACATCCGACTTCCGCGGGCATTTGTTGACAGAGGTTAACCTTCCCGGGGAGTTTAAATATCTTATATTATAAAACATTTCTTAGAATATCGTAGAACAAGAAGAAGAAAACCATTGAAACTACCAAATCATCAAAGATGACCATCGAAGAAAACTGGCACATAAACTGTATCTTTTTTTTTCGCATATCCTTTACAGGACATCGCTGTCAACACCAGCATTTTACCGTTGTTGTTGATTTCTTGGCAAGATTACGCTCAGTAGTTTGCCATTGCTTTCTGAGTGGCCGGCTCACTGATCCCGTAAGTCACAAACGCGGTGAGAACCGCTACCAATTCTCGCGTGCGGCGAGACTCTACGTGGATAAACGGGATTATGGAGAAAATCATTTAACGCCTCGGCCAGGGAGACCGGCAAACTGTATCTAGTCTGGGAAATTAAGATACTTTGGCTGTATTTAACGTCTTAGTGTCAAGAACAGAACAGTCAAAAAAGGCATGGTTCCGGGTAAAAGAGGCAGTCGGCGACCAGCACGAAGATAGACACAGGCATATTTCTCTGTCTTTCTCTTGTTCTTTTCCCCTCAGTCTTGCCAGGTGTCACCAAGTTCTCTAGTTTATTTCTTCTCATAACGTGCCCAGCAATATTTGACTATTTGCATCTATTTTTTTTCAAGTCAATTTACGGTTTTCAGTTTCTTCTTGTAGGACTTCATTGGTTTGTCTGTCTGTCCTTGGTATTCTTTGATGGCGAGGGACACTGGTAATAGGGGAAATTAATCCACATGCTAAAATTAGTCCAGTGCACTAGAAGTAGTAACACATGTATGAAGTACGCTTAAGTTCAAAGAGAGCGCCTTCCCCCCCCCCCCCCCCCCCCCCCCCCCAAAAAAAAAAAAAAACATCTCATTGGACGACAATGAACACAATCAGAGCTATCCAATAGGAATTCATTACGGACAAAGAGGTGTTTCCAAGGCACCAGGGCCAGGTTTTATGCTGGCCAAGACCCACTAACACGTCCTAGTCGTGCGTCCTGGGCAACAGGTCTCTTCGGGGTCCTGGTTGACGTAGTAGGATCGCTGATTCTTCCGAAGTCGGAGAGTATCTGCCTGCACGTCGAGGAACCACCAGTCTGCACACCAATAAGCCAGACATGGGACAACGGATACTCACGCAAACTTCAGTCCTGTATGACATCACACCAGGGGCGTCACTAGGGGGGGGGGGGGTGCGGGCCGCACCGGGTGACACCATCAAGGGGTGACACCAAAATAAAAAAATTGCAAATTTGACAAAGCAGACATAGCTCTGTCTAGTCGGGTTTCATAACCGTTCATTGTTAATTTTAGAAATTTTAATGTTAAATAACAAAAATTTAACTTTGTCCGAGTTTGTCGAAGTACTTTATTTATGTTTTACCTGAAGTATTGAAGTTATATTGTTCAATTTGTTTTCTTTCTTATGTCCTTATTAACTTTTTGACTTATTTTACAAACATTACTATATGCGATTATATATGGTACAGGAACACTCGGAAGAAGACCATGGTGAAAGTCTAGAGGGGTGACACCAAGAGTTTACCGCACTGGGTGACACCAACCCCAGTGACGCCACTGCATCACACTGATGTTGGACAACAGGATGTCTTCATCCGACATACAGGACTTCGCGCTGGAGTTCACAGCCAGCGATCGCAAACAAGCAAACATTACGGAAGAAGATGGGTCATTACGGAAACTAGGAAAATAAAATATTCTGGATGTATAAAAAATGAATTTCTGGACAAGATGATTTTACAGGAAGGCGTACCGGAGACGCGGAAAAGAGTCACGCGACAGCAGGGAAAGAGTCGAGATATTTCTGAACCGATGAAGACATAATGTATTAGTATTAGATCACCTTTTGAGCATCTGTGTCATTTTCATTTTAACTTCATTAAAACGATGTTTTTTAACTTAAAAAATAATAGATGAATTCATGATGTGAGAGATAATTTGCACGTGATACCAACAGAAGCAGGACATCTGGCTTATGACTGAGGGAAACATCCAAAGGCTGATACAGGGGAAATATTTTCACAAGACAATCCACCGTATGATGATCGTAGTGTTTTGTTTTTTTTTGTCCTTTGTTTTTTAAGTTGCATATCCATTACAGGATGTTGCAGTCAATACCGGCATTTTACTGCCGTTGTTGTTGTCTTGGCAAGTTTTTACATCCATTAGTTTGCCATTGTTTTCTTAACTACCGGCTCTCATACCAACACGTTAAAAGCAGCGCGACACGGTCTGCTGCCAAATCGGTCACCGCTGTGATTGTAAAAATCCGCCCAGATGCAGATTCGAACTTAAAATTACCTGGCAGACAGCATATAGCCCCTACACTCAGTCGCCTTCCTTGTTTAAAGCGTATTTAGACATGAAAAAGGCAAGATTTCTTGATTATAGTGGAACATTCTAACGAAATATGTGTGTCCATGGATTTGAGAGGCCGAACAATTTTTGAAACTAAAGGGGGACAATCTAATACAGAATGAATGTTTGTTTGTGGATTCTGACGAAAAGCACTTAATGTTTGAATAGGATACATTCTATTCCTAATAACTTACAAGTTCTAAATGCAAATACGATTTAATCTTTGCGGAGAATTAATGTTTAGAAAAATAAATATAATGTAGTCATTACACAAACACCCAGAGAATCTTGCTGCATTCGTCGTCTAAGGTCTGATGTGTTATAAGGCAAAGCATACTTACCTGGCACGGCATCTACCATGATCAATAAGGTTTCTCTTCACAACGTATAAATCTTTCGCCTTTGAGAATAAGAAAGTGCAGACTAGTTAAACCACAAACGATAGTAAATCGTCTTATTTACTGTACATTCGCCTTTAATTTCTATGGAGTTTTAGAGTGGTTATTTCCCCCGGTACTCGTTAAAAATTAGGGGTCTATTTTAGATACGTTAGAATTTTATTCTAAAAGAGGTGAACTTTATTTGTGCATAACGGATATTCCGGGTTTTGTGTTTATATTCTTTGGAGTTGATTTTCTGGATATTTATCTGGAATTATTATCGGAAACAACAATTTCAAGATGTATTCAAATATCACCGAATTCGCGGTACCGACAAACGACTACGAAGTTCAGCAACTTCATCAGAAGGGAACCATAGTGTTTTCCAATACTGGTCCCGGGCCTGCCGCTAAAGCAACACCGGCACTAATCGTGAGTGCCCTAACTGGTCCAGGAGGTATACCTTTTGGGGGAATCGTCGACCTGCATAGGTTCGAGGTTCCCACTAGGTGGTACTTTCCCCTGTCAGCAGAGGCTCAGAAAGCCGTGTATGAGAAATTACACGGCAAAACGTTTTCTCTACCAAACCTAGGAATAGACATATCACTACATCTAGACAAAGAAAGAGACAGGCTGACCATCCACTGGCTACTTGTCACGATTGCTCCTCAAGGAATTAAAAAACTGGTACACAGTATTACAGGAGACGACAAGGCTGAGGTCTTTAGGATAAAGAATGGGGCTGGCAAGTGGGGAGCGCTCTGCAACCCAACAAAGGAAGTCCCCCATTATATACGGATCTACACTCCTGGTATTACGAACAATAACCACAGAGTGTTGATCACGATGCCAGGGAGAAAGACCAATTGTCCAGCGTGTGGTCAAAACAACCACTGGGCAAATAAATGCCCTAGTCGACGAAAATCGATTACACCAATAGCAGCAGCATTCAGTGTACAAAGCCAAGAAGATTTCCCACCACTCGAAAGAGAAACTTCTCCACAGGAAGAGATTGAACTGATACAAACTTTCAGTAGTCAAATCAACACACAAGAAGACAGGAACACACAAGAAAATAACACACAAGAAATCAATCCAAGGAATGAAGACTCTGACGGTTTTCAAATCGTCAACAAACCAACGAAGAGAAAATGGGCTAAAAGAAGACTACTGCAGTCAAAACACAGCGATGACACAGAAACAGTCGACTTATTACTGCCAAAGAAAGAAAAAGTTAAAGCTACTATAGGCAAGACAAAGAAAACTGAACAAGAACAACAAGAGGAGACACAAGTACAAGACGAAGACGACACATACAGCATACCAGACACTCTCTTTGTAGACACCGACATAAGTGATAAGAACGAGGATCAAGATGATCCTCTCACACAAACTTTTGATACTACAGACTTGCTCGCCTAAATGTACCCATCACGGATAACAACTTTGCGTGTGATTCGATACAATTATTATATCCCATGCATTTGTTTTTACTTAAATTATAATGACTAGTGATTTAGTTATTATTACTTTAAACATTTGTGGTATACGTACAAAATTACAACACATTATCACACTAATAAACAAACGCAAACCAGACTTTATACTACTACAAGAAACAAATATATGTTCAAAAGTATCCGCACAACAAATCACCACACAGCTAGGCCTCAAACATTCATGCTTTAGTTTAGGCACACGACTATGTCACCGTACTTCTCCATCTTGTATGTGTACTGCTCCTCGATTTTCTATTTGAATGGGACGTTAACTGCCGAGACAAGAAGTGCAGAACAGTGCCAGGTCGAAATTGAAACTGTCGGATCACTGTCGGGTAATGGCAATGGCCTTTCAGGTCAATTGCCAGCTCCGGTCCACAGCGTCTACCCGGATGGACGGAAAGTCTGCATCGCAGTCTTCCTCGCCTCCACGCTTCTGCTGAGCTATGACGAAGTAATTGCGCATCGGCCTTGCCGATATATAAGTAAAGTCCCGTTTACACGCCTAGTGTGCACGGGGTATATGGTGCTAAACCCATATATTTATAGATCAACCCGCACAAAGTGCGTAGTATTTTCTGTATCACACCCGCTGTTTTTACTTTCCAAAACAGATTATTCAAACATTTGAAACCGTCTTGATGCGAAACGAACCGAAATTAACCAGTTATTTCGCATGTAGGAATAATTAGTGGATACATAGAAGTAGGCCCGCTCATTGGCGAATGTTTTACGGACGCAGTTCGTAATCCCGCTTGCTGCGTTCGAAACATAGCTGCGGACGATTTGACAGCAGACAGTCTTACGTTTTGTAACGAAATGGTATGGTTGCCGGTCGTTCGGTCAGAAAGCTTTGGCAAACTACTGAATGTAAACTTCCCAAGATATCACAACATAATTTAAAATTGCTGGTGTTGACAGCGACGTCCTGTAAAGGTTATGCAATTATCTTTTAAAACAGAAATAGTGTACACAATTGTCACGTGACCCAAACACCAGTCTTCTTTCATTACAGTTAAAGAGTATTGCGACTGTGAACTTTGACCCTAAGCTGATTACAGTACATGTATTTCATTAAGGTGGGGTGCGGCTGTGAACTTTGACCCAAAGCTGATTATTTCATTTGGGTGGAAGACCACTTTCATTGTACACGGATGTTGCACCAAATAATAATAAATAAATGTGCGTAATTCAGAATTACACAACAAACTGTTTACAAGAATCACACAACAAATGTGTGTCTACCAGAATCATACAACATATGTGTGTCTACCAACCCAAAAGCAACACAACATTTTTGTGGGTAGTTTTCCAATTTTGAAAATTTACCTGGGCAAATTGCCTACTGGCTGGTCTCTGTAACCCTCACGATTTGTGAGCCGCTTACCACGCGTTTGAAACACAGCGGCGACCGATTTGGCAGCAGACCGTGTCGCGCTGGGGTTTTAACGTGGTATGGGAGTTGGTCGTTCAGAAAGGAATGACAAACTACTGAACGTACAACTTGCCAAGACGTTAGCAACAGCAGTAAAATGCTGGTGTTGACAGCCATGTCCTGTAAATAGGATATGCCCCCCCCCCCAAAAAAAAAAAATGCCTACTGGGCATGTTGTATTTAAATGTCTAACTGCCGCGGTACTTTTAACGCACACCACCCTCATTGTTTTTTCGCCCTTGTCTGATGCTATATGTCTGATCTACTACCCTAGGATCAGAGAAGTATATCATTATTTTCATATTTTTTTTTAAAAATAAATAAATAAATAAAATAACACATGAAGGTGAAATTCATCATGCACAAGTAAGAGGCGGAGTTCGTACCTCTGGGAGTCTTTTGTTTATTTCATGAGAATATTAACTGATTCAGCACCAAATAAAAAGTAGGATTGGACCAAACATCGTGCACAATCACATGAACAAATATTATAATGTACATTTCAATTAACTGAGAATTAAAACTGGGGAAGATACTACGAAACAAAACAACACCGGTGTGACGATATATTATCCCTCTGTCCAAATGGGAAGTCACATTTGGCGATGTATTATCCTTCGGCATTGAATCAGTTAAAGTAATTTCATGGCTGGTACTGTCGTTAAGGTGCAATGTATTAGATCATCACCTATACTAGGTCCACCAGTGTCTTACATGGGCCTTATTCGGGGGGGGGGGGGCAAAGATTAGTCACGGTGGATACCTAATGTGCAATTCGTAAAAGGTGATTTATACGGGTTGATCTGAGACTAGAAACTCTCTACTGGCTACCTTATAATGAGGGACATAATATTAATACTGACATCCTCTTAATCATGATAGACCTGTAAAGAGTAAGGCAGACGTGAATGTGGACAGGACAGCGAGGTAGATTTTCTCAGTATGATGCTTCTAAGAATTCACAATCTCCGTATTGTAAGTTGGCTACGAGTCTCCATTGGCATTACCCATTACCACCCGCTTTGCATCGTCACAAGTCACTCTGGGTTTCCGCTAGTCTAACTCTTTATGTTGTCTGCCCAAATATAACCCTATTTTCCTCTTGTACACTGTTAATCACTAAATAAGATGAATAGCGCATAAATGTCTTTGTATATTACAGACGGGTTCTAAGAATATCTTGGATACAGAAAAGAACAAATTCATCCATACGACAAGAGATGAATGTATATTGAAGAAGATTGGCTACAAAAGACAATAAGCAAAGAACACTGAAATATTCTGGTCACTCGAAACGTCATGAAAGTTTTGAGAGAACAATAATGGATGGGTAAAAGCTCGGGAAGAGAGGAAGAGGGAGGCCAAAGAGAAGATGGGTGCATAATGTGGTGGATGATCTCCTGATGCACGTATCAGACGCGGGACATCTTGCCTGTGATCGAGAAGTTTTCCGGAAGCTTGTTATAGGAGCGATGTTCTGCAAAAGACATGCTACTGAATGAATGAGTGAATGAATGAATGAATGAATGAATGAATGAATGAATGAATGAATGAATGAATGAATGAATGAATGAATGACACTGGCAATCTCCAAACAAGGAACATGGGGCTTTTGAGTTTAAATTTCCTCTTCTGCTGCGTTCATCCGGAGTGTTTTTTTCCGGACGTTGTGCCTGTTTACAGCAGAGCTGCATTCTTGCGCCGTTAGGCCGACACATCCGACTTCCGCGGGCATTTGTTGACAGAGGTTAACCTTCCCGGGGAGTTTAAATATCTTATATTATAAAACATTTCTTAGAATATCGTAGAACAAGAAGAAGAAAACCATTGAAACTACCAAATCATCAAAGATGACCATCGAAGAAAACTGGCACATAAACTGTATCTTTTTTTTTCGCATATCCTTTACAGGACATCGCTGTCAACACCAGCATTTTACCGTTGTTGTTGATTTCTTGGCAAGATTACGCTCAGTAGTTTGCCATTGCTTTCTGAGTGGCCGGCTCACTGATCCCGTAAGTCACAAACGCGGTGAGAACCGCTACCAATTCTCGCGTGCGGCGAGACTCTACGTGGATAAACGGGATTATGGAGAAAATCATTTAACGCCTCGGCCAGGGAGACCGGCAAACTGTATCTAGTCTGGGAAATTAAGATACTTTGGCTGTATTTAACGTCTTAGTGTCAAGAACAGAACAGTCAAAAAAGGCATGGTTCCGGGTAAAAGAGGCAGTCGGCGACCAGCACGAAGATAGACACAGGCATATTTCTCTGTCTTTCTCTTGTTCTTTTCCCCTCAGTCTTGCCAGGTGTCACCAAGTTCTCTAGTTTATTTCTTCTCATAACGTGCCCAGCAATATTTGACTATTTGCATCTATTTTTTTTCAAGTCAATTTACGGTTTTCAGTTTCTTCTTGTAGGACTTCATTGGTTTGTCTGTCTGTCCTTGGTATTCTTTGATGGCGAGGGACACTGGTAATAGGGGAAATTAATCCACATGCTAAAATTAGTCCAGTGCACTAGAAGTAGTAACACATGTATGAAGTACGCTTAAGTTCAAAGAGAGCGCCCCCCCCCCCCCCCAAAAAAAAAACACATCTCATTGGACGACAATGAACACAATCAGAGCTATCCAATAGGAATTCATTACGGACAAAGAGGTGTTTCCAAGGCACCAGGGCCAGGTTTTATGCTGGCCAAGACCCACTAACACGTCCTAGTCGTGCGTCCTGGGCAACAGGTCTCTTCGGGGTCCTGGTTGACGTAGTAGGATCGCTGATTCTTCCGAAGTCGGAGAGTATCTGCCTGCACGTCGAGGAACCACCAGTCTGCACACCAATAAGCCAGACATGGGACAACGGATACTCACGCAAACTTCAGTCCTGTATGACATCACACCAGGGGCGTCACTAGGGGGGGGGGGGGTGCGGGCCGCACCGGGTGACACCATCAAGGGGTGACACCAAAATAAAAAAATTGCAAATTTGACAAAGCAGACATAGCTCTGTCTAGTCGGGTTTCATAACCGTTCATTGTTAATTTTAGAAATTTTAATGTTAAATAACAAAAATTTAACTTTGTCCGAGTTTGTCGAAGTACTTTATTTATGTTTTACCTGAAGTATTGAAGTTATATTGTTCAATTTGTTTTCTTTCTTATGTCCTTATTAACTTTTTGACTTATTTTACAAACATTACTATATGCGATTATATATGGTACAGGAACACTCGGAAGAAGACCATGGTGAAAGTCTAGAGGGGTGACACCAAGAGTTTACCGCACTGGGTGACACCAACCCCAGTGACGCCACTGCATCACACTGATGTTGGACAACAGGATGTCTTCATCCGACATACAGGACTTCGCGCTGGAGTTCACAGCCAGCGATCGCAAACAAGCAAACATTACGGAAGAAGATGGGTCATTACGGAAACTAGGAAAATAAAATATTCTGGATGTATAAAAAATGAATTTCTGGACAAGATGATTTTACAGGAAGGCGTACCGGAGACGCGGAAAAGAGTCACGCGACAGCAGGGAAAGAGTCGAGATATTTCTGAACCGATGAAGACATAATGTATTAGTATTAGATCACCTTTTGAGCATCTGTGTCATTTTCATTTTAACTTCATTAAAACGATGTTTTTTAACTTAAAAAATAATAGATGAATTCATGATGTGAGAGATAATTTGCACGTGATACCAACAGAAGCAGGACATCTGGCTTATGACTGAGGGAAACATCCAAAGGCTGATACAGGGGAAATATTTTCACAAGACAATCCACCGTATGATGATCGTAGTGTTTTGTTTTTTTTTGTCCTTTGTTTTTTAAGTTGCATATCCATTACAGGATGTTGCAGTCAATACCGGCATTTTACTGCCGTTGTTGTTGTCTTGGCAAGTTTTTACATCCATTAGTTTGCCATTGTTTTCTTAACTACCGGCTCTCATACCAACACGTTAAAAGCAGCGCGACACGGTCTGCTGCCAAATCGGTCACCGCTGTGATTGTAAAAATCCGCCCAGATGCAGATTCGAACTTAAAATTACCTGGCAGACAGCATATAGCCCCTACACTCAGTCGCCTTCCTTGTTTAAAGCGTATTTAGACATGAAAAAGGCAAGATTTCTTGATTATAGTGGAACATTCTAACGAAATATGTGTGTCCATGGATTTGAGAGGCCGAACAATTTTTGAAACTAAAGGGGGACAATCTAATACAGAATGAATGTTTGTTTGTGGATTCTGACGAAAAGCACTTAATGTTTGAATAGGATACATTCTATTCCTAATAACTTACAAGTTCTAAATGCAAATACGATTTAATCTTTGCGGAGAATTAATGTTTAGAAAAATAAATATAATGTAGTCATTACACAAACACCCAGAGAATCTTGCTGCATTCGTCGTCTAAGGTCTGATGTGTTATAAGGCAAAGCATACTTACCTGGCACGGCATCTACCATGATCAATAAGGTTTCTCTTCACAACGTATAAATCTTTCGCCTTTGAGAATAAGAAAGTGCAGACTAGTTAAACCACAAACGATAGTAAATCGTCTTATTTACTGTACATTCGCCTTTAATTTCTATGGAGTTTTAGAGTGGTTATTTCCCCCGGTACTCGTTACAAATTAGGGGTCTATTTTAGATACGTTAGAATTTTATTCTAAAAGAGGTGAACTTTATTTGTGCATAACGGATATTCCGGGTTTTGTGTTTATATTCTTTGGAGTTGATTTTCTGGATATTTATCTGGAATTATTATCGGAAACAACAATTTCAAGATGTATTCAAATATCACCGAATTCGCGGTACCGACAAACGACTACGAAGTTCAGCAACTTCATCAGAAGGGAACCATAGTGTTTTCCAATACTGGTCCCGGGCCTGCCGCTAAAGCAACACCGGCACTAATCGTGAGTGCCCTAACTGGTCCAGGAGGTATACCTTTTGGGGGAATCGTCGACCTGCATAGGTTCGAGGTTCCCACTAGGTGGTACTTTCCCCTGTCAGCAGAGGCTCAGAAAGCCGTGTATGAGAAATTACACGGCAAAACGTTTTCTCTACCAAACCTAGGAATAGACATATCACTACATCTAGACAAAGAAAGAGACAGGCTGACCATCCACTGGCTACTTGTCACGATTGCTCCTCAAGGAATTAAAAAACTGGTACACAGTATTACAGGAGACGACAAGGCTGAGGTCTTTAGGATAAAGAATGGGGCTGGCAAGTGGGGAGCGCTCTGCAACCCAACAAAGGAAGTCCCCCATTATATACGGATCTACACTCCTGGTATTACGAACAATAACCACAGAGTGTTGATCACGATGCCAGGGAGAAAGACCAATTGTCCAGCGTGTGGTCAAAACAACCACTGGGCAAATAAATGCCCTAGTCGACGAAAATCGATTACACCAATAGCAGCAGCATTCAGTGTACAAAGCCAAGAAGATTTCCCACCACTCGAAAGAGAAACTTCTCCACAGGAAGAGATTGAACTGATACAAACTTTCAGTAGTCAAATCAACACACAAGAAGACAGGAATACACAAGAAAATAACACACAAGAAATCAATCCAAGGAATGAAGACTCTGACGGTTTTCAAATCGTCAACAAACCAACGAAGAGAAAATGGGCTAAAAGAAGACTACTGCAGTCAAAACACAGCGATGACACAGAAACAGTCGACTTATTACTGCCAAAGAAAGAAAAAGTTAAAGCTACTATAGGCAAGACAAAGAAAACTGAACAAGAACAACAAGAGGAGACACAAGTACAAGACGAAGACGACACATACAGCATACCAGACACTCTCTTTGTAGACACCGACATAAGTGATAAGAACGAGGATCAAGATGATCCTCTCACACAAACTTTTGATACTACAGACTTGCTCGCCTAAATGTACCCATCACGGATAACAACTTTGCGTGTGATTCGATACAATTATTATATCCCATGCATTTGTTTTTACTTAAATTATAATGACTAGTGATTTAGTTATTATTACTTTAAACATTTGTGGTATACGTACAAAATTACAACACATTATCACACTAATAAACAAACGCAAACCAGACTTTATACTACTACAAGAAACAAATATATGTTCAAAAGTATCCGCACAACAAATCACCACACAGCTAGGCCTCAAACATTCATGCTTTAGTTTAGGCACACGACTATGTCACCGTACTTCTCCATCTTGTATGTGTACTGCTCCTCGATTTTCTATTTGAATGGGACGTTAACTGCCGAGACAAGAAGTGCAGAACAGTGCCAGGTCGAAATTGAAACTGTCGGATCACTGTCGGGTAATGGCAATGGCCTTTCAGGTCAATTGCCAGCTCCGGTCCACAGCGTCTACCCGGATGGACGGAAAGTCTGCATCGCAGTCTTCCTCGCCTCCACGCTTCTGCTGAGCTATGACGAAGTAATTGCGCATCGGCCTTGCCGATATATAAGTAAAGTCCCGTTTACACGCCTAGTGTGCACGGGGTATATGGTGCTAAACCCATATATTTATAGATCAACCCGCACAAAGTGCGTAGTATTTTCTGTATCACACCCGCTGTTTTTACTTTCCAAAACAGATTATTCAAACATTTGAAACCGTCTTGATGCGAAACGAACCGAAATTAACCAGTTATTTCGCATGTAGGAATAATTAGTGGATACATAGAAGTAGGCCCGCTCATTGGCGAATGTTTTACGGACGCAGTTCGTAATCCCGCTTGCTGCGTTCGAAACATAGCTGCGGACGATTTGACAGCAGACAGTCTTACGTTTTGTAACGAAATGGTATGGTTGCCGGTCGTTCGGTCAGAAAGCTTTGGCAAACTACTGAATGTAAACTTCCCAAGATATCACAACATAATTTAAAATTGCTGGTGTTGACAGCGACGTCCTGTAAAGGTTATGCAATTATCTTTTAAAACAGAAATAGTGTACACAATTGTCACGTGACCCAAACACCAGTCTTCTTTCATTACAGTTAAAGAGTATTGCGACTGTGAACTTTGACCCTAAGCTGATTACAGTACATGTATTTCATTAAGGTGGGGTGCGGCTGTGAACTTTGACCCAAAGCTGATTATTTCATTTGGGTGGAAGACCACTTTCATTGTACACGGATGTTGCACCAAATAATAATAAATAAATGTGCGTAATTCAGAATTACACAACAAACTGTTTACAAGAATCACACAACAAATGTGTGTCTACCAGAATCATACAACATATGTGTGTCTACCAACCCAAAAGCAACACAACATTTTTGTGGGTAGTTTTCCAATTTTGAAAATTTACCTGGGCAAATTGCCTACTGGCTGGTCTCTGTAACCCTCACGATTTGTGAGCCGCTTACCACGCGTTTGAAACACAGCGGCGACCGATTTGGCAGCAGACCGTGTCGCGCTGGGGTTTTAACGTGGTATGGGAGTTGGTCGTTCAGAAAGGAATGACAAACTACTGAACGTACAACTTGCCAAGACGTTAGCAACAGCAGTAAAATGCTGGTGTTGACAGCCATGTCCTGTAAATAGGATATGCCCCCCCCCCCAAAAAAAAAAAAATGCCTACTGGGCATGTTGTATTTAAATGTCTAACTGCCGCGGTACTTTTAACGCACACCACCCTCATTGTTTTTTCGCCCTTGTCTGATGCTATATGTCTGATCTACTACCCTAGGATCAGAGAAGTATATCATTATTTTCATATTTTTTTTTAAAAATAAATAAATAAATAAAATAACACATGAAGGTGAAATTCATCATGCACAAGTAAGAGGCGGAGTTCGTACCTCTGGGAGTCTTTTGTTTATTTCATGAGAATATTAACTGATTCAGCACCAAATAAAAAGTAGGATTGGACCAAACATCGTGCACAATCACATGAACAAATATTATAATGTACATTTCAATTAACTGAGAATTAAAACTGGGGAAGATACTACGAAACAAAACAACACCGGTGTGACGATATATTATCCCTCTGTCCAAATGGGAAGTCACATTTGGCGATGTATTATCCTTCGGCATTGAATCAGTTAAAGTAATTTCATGGCTGGTACTGTCGTTAAGGTGCAATGTATTAGATCATCACCTATACTAGGTCCACCAGTGTCTTACATGGGCCTTATTCGGGGGGGGGGGCAAAGATTAGTCACGGTGGATACCTAATGTGCAATTCGTAAAAGGTGATTTATACGGGTTGATCTGAGACTAGAAACTCTCTACTGGCTACCTTATAATGAGGGACATAATATTAATACTGACATCCTCTTAATCATGATAGACCTGTAAAGAGTAAGGCAGACGTGAATGTGGACAGGACAGCGAGGTAGATTTTCTCAGTATGATGCTTCTAAGAATTCACAATCTCCGTATTGTAAGTTGGCTACGAGTCTCCATTGGCATTACCCATTACCACCCGCTTTGCATCGTCACAAGTCACTCTGGGTTTCCGCTAGTCTAACTCTTTATGTTGTCTGCCCAAATATAACCCTATTTTCCTCTTGTACACTGTTAATCACTAAATAAGATGAATAGCGCATAAATGTCTTTGTATATTACAGACGGGTTCTAAGAATATCTTGGATACAGAAAAGAACAAATTCATCCATACGACAAGAGATGAATGTATATTGAAGAAGATTGGCTACAAAAGACAATAAGCAAAGAACACTGAAATATTCTGGTCACTCGAAACGTCATGAAAGTTTTGAGAGAACAATAATGGATGGGTAAAAGCTCGGGAAGAGAGGAAGAGGGAGGCCAAAGAGAAGATGGGTGCATAATGTGGTGGATGATCTCCTGATGCACGTATCAGACGCGGGACATCTTGCCTGTGATCGAGAAGTTTTCCGGAAGCTTGTTATAGGAGCGATGTTCTGCAAAAGACATGCTACTGAATGAATGAGTGAATGAATGAATGAATGAATGAATGAATGAATGAATGAATGAATGAATGAATGAATGAATGAATGAATGAATGAATGACACTGGCAATCTCCAAACAAGGAACATGGGGCTTTTGAGTTTAAATTTCCTCTTCTGCTGCGTTCATCCGGAGTGTTTTTTTCCGGACGTTGTGCCTGTTTACAGCAGAGCTGCATTCTTGCGCCGTTAGGCCGACACATCCGACTTCCGCGGGCATTTGTTGACAGAGGTTAACCTTCCCGGGGAGTTTAAATATCTTATATTATAAAACATTTCTTAGAATATCGTAGAACAAGAAGAAGAAAACCATTGAAACTACCAAATCATCAAAGATGACCATCGAAGAAAACTGGCACATAAACTGTATCTTTTTTTTTCGCATATCCTTTACAGGACATCGCTGTCAACACCAGCATTTTACCGTTGTTGTTGATTTCTTGGCAAGATTACGCTCAGTAGTTTGCCATTGCTTTCTGAGTGGCCGGCTCACTGATCCCGTAAGTCACAAACGCGGTGAGAACCGCTACCAATTCTCGCGTGCGGCGAGACTCTACGTGGATAAACGGGATTATGGAGAAAATCATTTAACGCCTCGGCCAGGGAGACCGGCAAACTGTATCTAGTCTGGGAAATTAAGATACTTTGGCTGTATTTAACGTCTTAGTGTCAAGAACAGAACAGTCAAAAAAGGCATGGTTCCGGGTAAAAGAGGCAGTCGGCGACCAGCACGAAGATAGACACAGGCATATTTCTCTGTCTTTCTCTTGTTCTTTTCCCCTCAGTCTTGCCAGGTGTCACCAAGTTCTCTAGTTTATTTCTTCTCATAACGTGCCCAGCAATATTTGACTATTTGCATCTATTTTTTTTCAAGTCAATTTACGGTTTTCAGTTTCTTCTTGTAGGACTTCATTGGTTTGTCTGTCTGTCCTTGGTATTCTTTGATGGCGAGGGACACTGGTAATAGGGGAAATTAATCCACATGCTAAAATTAGTCCAGTGCACTAGAAGTAGTAACACATGTATGAAGTACGCTTAAGTTCAAAGAGAGCGCCCCCCCCCCCCCCCCAAAAAAAAAAAAAAAAAACATCTCATTGGACGACAATGAACACAATCAGAGCTATCCAATAGGAATTCATTACGGACAAAGAGGTGTTTCCAAGGCACCAGGGTCAGGTTTTATGCTGGCCAAGACCCACTAACACGTCCTAGTCGTGCGTCCTGGGCAACAGGTCTCTTCGGGGTCCTGGTTGACGTAGTAGGATCGCTGATTCTTCCGAAGTCGGAGAGTATCTGCCTGCACGTCGAGGAACCACCAGTCTGCACACCAATAAGCCAGACATGGGACAACGGATACTCACGCAAACTTCAGTCCTGTATGACATCACACCAGGGGCGTCACTAGGGGGGGGGGGGGGGGTGCGGGGGTGCGGGCCGCACCGGGTGACACCATCAAGGGGTGACACCAAAATAAAAAAATTGCAAATTTGACAAAGCAGACATAGCTCTGTCTAGTCGGGTTTCATAACCGTTCATTGTTAATTTTAGAAATTTTAATGTTAAATAACAAAAATTTAACTTTGTCCGAGTTTGTCGAAGTACTTTATTTATGTTTTACCTGAAGTATTGAAGTTATATTGTTCAATTTGTTTTCTTTCTTATGTCCTTATTAACTTTTTGACTTATTTTACAAACATTACTATATGCGATTATATATGGTACAGGAACACTCGGAAGAAGACCATGGTGAAAGTCTAGAGGGGTGACACCAAGAGTTTGCCGCACTGGGTGACACCAACCCCAGTGACGCCACTGCATCACACTGATGTTGGACAACAGGATGTCTTCATCCGACATACAGGACTTCGCGCTGGAGTTCACAGCCAGCGATCGCAAACAAGCAAACATTACGGAAGAAGATGGGTCATTACGGAAACTAGGAAAATAAAATATTCTGGATGTATAAAAAATGAATTTCTGGACAAGATAATTTTACAGGAAGGCGTACCGGAGACGCGGAAAAGAGTCGAGATATTTCTGAACCGATGAAGACATAATGTATTAGATCACCTTTTGAGCATCTGTGTCATTTTCATTTTAATTTAATTAAAACGATGTTTTTTAACTTAAAAAATAATAGATGAATTCATGATGTGAGAGATAATTTGCACGTGATACCAATAGAAGCAGGACATCTTGCTTATGACAGAGGGAAACATCCAAAGGCTGATACAGGGGAAATATTGTCACAAGACAAACCACCGTATGATGATCGTAGTGTTTTGTTTTTTGTCCTTTGTTTTTTAAGTTGCTTATCCATTACAGGATGTTGCAGTCAATACCAGCATTTTACAGCCGTTGTTGATGTCTTGGCAAGTTTTTACATTCATTAGTTTGCCATTGTTTTCTTAACTACCGGCTCTCATACCAACACGTTAAAAGCAGCGCGACACGGTCTGCTGCCAAATCGGTCACCGCTGTGATTGTAAAAATCCGCCCCGATGCAGATTAGAACTTAAAACCACCTGGCCGACAGCATATAGCCCCTACACTCAGTCGCCTTCCTTGTTTAAAGCGTATTTAGACATGAAAAAGGCAAGATTTCTTGATTATAGTGGAGCATTCTAACGAAATATGTGTGTCCATGGATTTGAGAGGCCGAACATTTTTTGAAACTAAAGGGGGACAATCTAATACAGAATGAATGGTCTCATTGTTCCAAGAGACATAACTCTCACTGTAAAACTAGAAATGTTTGTTTGTAGATTCTGACGAAAAGCACTTAATTTTTGAATAGGATGCATTCTATTCCTAATAACTTGCAAGTTCTAAATGCAAATAGGATTTAATCTTTGCGGAGAATTAATGTTTAGAAAAATAAATATAATGTAGTCATTACACAAACACCCAGAGAATCTTGCTGCATTCGTCGTCTAAGGTCTGATGTGCTATAACTGCAGGGCATCTACCATGATCAATAAGGTTTCTCTTCACAACGTAAAAAAAAAAAAATGATTTGATTGACAATTTTGCTGTTGATGTTGATGTTGATGTTGATTGACAATGTCGCTGAATCTGGCACTTAAATGCTATCATGATGGTTCTAATTTGAAGATTATAAGTGGGTGACATATTTTGTTTCTTTATTACGTATATATTCCGGATTTAGTGGTGATATTCGTTGTTGTTTTGATTTTCTGGACCTTTCCCCGGAATTATTACCTGAAACAACACATTTTTCAATATGTATTCGAATATCACTGATGTCGGGATCTCGATAAATGACTACGATGTCCAGCTACTCCACCAGTCCGGAACGATAGTGTGTTCCATAACTGGTCCCGGGGCGGCTGCTAAAGCAACACCCGCACTTATTATGAGTGCCCTAACTGGTCCAGGAGGTGTACCTTTTGGGGGAGTCGTGGACCTGCATAGGTTCGAAATTCCCACTAGGTGGTACTTTCACCTGTCAGCAGAGGCTCAGAAAGCCGTGTATGACAAGATACACGGCAAAAAACTGTCGCTACCAAGTCTAGGGATAGACATATCACTACAACATCTAGACAAAGAAAGGGACAGGCTGACCATCCACTGGCTACCTGTCACGATTGCTCCTCAAGGAGTTAAAAAACTGGTGCACAGTATTACAGGAGACGACAAGGCTGAGGTCTTTAGGATAAAGAATGGGGCTGGCAAGTGGGGAGCGCTCTGCAACCCAACAAAGGAAGTTCCCCATTACATACGGATCTACACTCCCGGTATAACGAACAATAACCACAGAGTGTTGATCACAATGCCGGGGAGAAAGACCGATTGTCCAGCTTGTGGCCAAAACAACCACTGGGCAAATAAATGCCCTAGTCGACGACATTCGACGACACCAATAGCAGCAACAATAAGGGTTCAAAGCCAAGAAGATTTCCCACCGCTCGAAAGAGAAACCTCTCCACAGGGAGAGATTGAACTGACACAAACCTTCAACAGTCAAATCAACACACAAGAAAATAACACACAAGAAATTAATACACAAGACATAAATCCAAGGAATGAAGACTCTGACGGTTTTCAAGTCGTCAGCAAACCAAAGAAGAGATCATGGGCTAACAGAAGACCGCAGTCAAAACACAGCGACGACACAGAAACAGACGATTTATCACTGCCAAAGAAAGAAAAAGTCAAAAACACTATAGGCAAGACAAAGGAAACTGAACAAGAACAACAAGAGGAGACACAGGTACAAGACGAAGACGACACATACAGCATACCAGACACTCTCTTCGTAGACACAGACACAAGTGATAAGAACGAGGAACAAGACGATCCTCCCACACAAACTTTTGATGCCACAGACTTGCTCGCCTAAATGTACTCATCACGGATAATAACTTTGCGTGTGATTCTATACACTTATTATATCTCATTCATTCGTTTTTACTTAAATTATAATGACTAGTGATTTAGTTATTATTACTTTAAACATTTGTGGTATACGTACAAAATTACAACATATTATCACACTAATAAACAAACACAAACCAGATTTTCTACTACTACAAGAAACAAATATATGTTCAAAAACATTCGCACAACATATCACCACACAGCTAGGCCTCAGACATTCATGCTTTAGTTTAGGCACACACAATATTGGGTCAGGAACAGCTATTCTGCAGACATCAGACAGGTGGGACATAATTAAAACACACACGGATAACCATGGACGAATCTCCATAATACAGGTAGAAAACACTATACAAGCATACACCATAGTGAACATACATGCACCACCAAATTACAATCACCAACCAAACTTTTACCAAGAATTAGACACCTTACTTATACAAACATACAGAGGGCAAAATATTATCCTTGCAGGGGATTTCAATTTTGTACTCTCAGATTTGGATATCGTAGGGGCAGGCAAAGCAGGAATCAAGACACAATTAAGGAGAAATGACAGAAGTGGAATACATCAACTGGATATACTAAAGAATACCCTAGACACACACAATCTAATAGACGCTTTCCGATACAGACACCCTAATAACATTGCAACAACACACAAAAATAGGGCTTACAATAGATCAGCCAGATTAGATAGAGTATACTCACCTTCAACACACCAAATAATACACACAAAACATCTACAAGAGACATTACAATACACAGATCACAAAGCAGTACTAACACATATCACTACAGACACTACAAACACAAGGCCATCAAAAAGAACATCACATTGGAAGTTCAATAACTCCTTACTCCAACATACAGGTTATTTACAACATGTGACACAACTTATTCTAACATACACTAATAGTACACCCACGGACAACATAACACAAATTTGGGATTTACTCAAGAATACAATACGGTGTAGAACACAACAGTTAGCATCCATCATACATAAAGACAGACTACAACAAGAACATATCATACAGACAGCAATACAACTCACAAAACAGACTGACAGGAATGCATCACAACTAAACACACTAGAATCACAATTAGAACAACACCAGCAACACACACTCTGCGGTGCACTTCTTCGAACTAAACTTACTAACATATCAGAAGAAAGCCCCAATAGACAGCACCTTGCATTAGAGCAAAACATTCAACGCAACAGACAAATAGGAGCAATAACAGACATGCAAGGAAACACACAAACAGAGACAGTACATATACTAGAAACATTCCAACAGTACTACACTGACCTATATACAGCAGAACCCGCCAACACACAAACACAAAATAGATTCCTAAAATACACAAAAAAATTGTCAGACACAGATAAAGACACACTAGACACAGAGCTTACATTAGCCGACATAACACATGCACTCAATCAAATGCAAAAAGACAAAACACCAGGACCAGATGGACTCACAGTAGATTCTACCAACACTTCTTTCCTATCCTAGGCAATTTCCTTCTAAAAGTCTACCAAGAAGCTTTTCATAAACAAGAACTCCCAAACACTTGCAACATGTCATATATAACACTCATACCTAAAGACAACACAGACAAAACACAGCTGAAAAACTATAGACCCATCTCCTTATTAAACACAGACTACAAAATTCTAGCAAAATCACTTGCAAACAAAATTAAAAACTTCATGCCATCACTCATCCACCCAGACCAACAGTGCAGTATTCAACACAGAAACATACACCAACATACACACTTCATTAGGGATTTCATTACATACACCCACCAGAAAGACTGTCAATCCTCTCTCTTATCTTTAGACCAGGAGAAGGCCTTTGACAGAATCTCACACTCATACTTACACAAAACACTAGTACACTGCAACATAGGACAGTACTATAGACAGTGGATAGAAATATTGTATAAAAATCCTGAAAGTAAGGTACTGGTGAATCATTCACTCACTGGCAGTTTCAGAATCAATAGATCTGTCAGACAAGGGTGTCCACTATCACCAGTCCTATATGTACTCACACTAGAACCACTCTTAGAAGCAATTAGACAGGACACTAACATTAAAGGTACATTTATACAAGGGTCTGGAGAGCGGAAATTAATTGCTTATGCAGATGACACCGTTTTCTTCCCTACAACCAATACTTCCATAACGAACATACTTCACACCTTCAGACAGTTTGGTGAAGGAAGTGGGGCCAAAATAAACATACAGAAGTCTAAAATAATGGGTCTGGGGAAGTGGAAGAATAAAGCAGATTTCCCCCCGGATCTAACAGTCACAGATAACATGAAGATTTATGGGATCACTTTTCCATCCAATCCCAGAAAAACACACACAGGAACATGGCAATCACTGACAAAACAAATTATAGACACACTACATAGGTTCAAATACAAGACATCAACAATTTTTATACGAAGCACTATTGTTAACACCTTCATCTTTCCTAAAATACTATATTTAGCCACAGTGTTAGACCCACCAAAACAAACAATCACAGACATAAACAAAAACATCAGGAAATTCATCTTTAAAAACACAATCCACAGTATTAAGCACAAGACTTTAATACAAGAGAAGACTAGAGGGGGAATCTCATTACAGGACCTTAACACAAAAATACAAGCATTAAGAATCAACCACATAGGACGCATCATCAATCATCCAGATCAACACTCGCTAGCATTATACTATATTGCAATTAGATTACACAGAATTAAGAAAATAGACAAAACAACACCGCACTATTACGGCACACTACCGCACTTCTACAGAACATGTATGCAAGCAATTCAAGGTAATGAACACTTAATACAACAGACAACCAAGCAGATATACACATATTTAGTACAACAACAAGCCCCACCACTACACCTGAGAATCAAAAGAGGATACAAATATCACATGAAAGACTACAGTTGCACCTTCACTAACTTACACAACAAACATATCACATCAAAATCCAAAGAAATAACATACAGGCTAATTTATAATATGACCCCGACAACTGAGAGAGCCGCACAAACATTCAAGCAAATAGCCCCATGCAAATTATGTAGACAAAATATTCAGGAAACAGAGGATCATCTCTTCTATGAATGCCCAGCAATCACAGCCACTAAGATTGCACTGCAACAATTAATAGAAACACACACAAACAAGAAAACTGACGCTTATAAGGCCATTTTTTTAAATACAATACCCACAGCCACAAAAGACAAACACACTAAACTTCTTGTTGCACTGGCGGAGTATAGAAACGTAATATGGTCGAGTAGAAACTCGGCCACACACAATCACCAAACAATACAACCACACACACTAGCAAAGATTTTCAAAAAAAAAAATCGCCCAGCTATTCGCAGATTAATAAACAAGAGCCACTCCCATCAAATTTCACACTACATAACATACATGTTCAAACACACTCTCACAGTATATGTATTTCTATACTCCGCATGTGTACCACTAAGCCCAATCATTGAGGAACAAAGCGCCAAATAACTGAATAAATGTCCTTTCTTTGTTACTGAGTCCTGGAGCCCAACCTAGACAGAACAATGGGACGGTGGCCTTTGTGAGTCAGTGGTCTTGTCGACCGAAGTTTGACCTCGGTCTGAACAGCTCTCTCTCTCTCTCTCTCTCTCTCTCTCTCTCTCTCTCTCTCTCTCTCTCTCTCTCTCTCTCTCTCTCTCTTTCTCTCTCTCTCTATCTCGCTCTCTCTCTCTTTCTCCCCCCCCCCACCCCAAACATGAATGACTATACGCTGTATTCGCAATGTAAAAGCCTGTTTTTGTACATAATAAATGGGATATTTATGTATACGTTGAATTCGCAATGGACAACATAACAAATTCCAATCTGTTTACGCGCGCTCTCTCCTTATCCCTCCCCTCCTCTCCCCCTCCCCAGCTCCCTCTCTCTCCCTCCCTCCGCGTTGACCGCGTTCCTTGTCTCAACCCACCCCATCACAAGCAAATCCTGGGCACTTGCGATTAAGTCGAGGGCTGTCATTCAGCAATAATATTGAATCCACTTACAGGAAGTAAGCTTGCATGAGACTGCCTGCAGTGTAAAACGTGGGGCGGCTTTTGCCGTTTCGACCTTGACACCAACATTTCCTTTAATGTATATATCTTCGGTGTGGAAGAGAACGCGTGCTGTGTGTTGAAGGTTTTATAAGCGTGTGAGAAAGATGGGTTTAGAATGAACGAACGGAAGGAATCATCACCACACCATAGTCGTTGTTGTCTCCGTCATTATCATCACCATTATCATCACCATTACCATCACCATTATCATCATCATTATCACCACCATTATCATCACTATTACCATCAATCACGTTAGAATGGGATGACTGAAAGCGTACGTCATTATCATAACTGTATATGTATGTTTTTGTTTCATTAACGCATATGACATAACACTAACAAACGGCAACGCTCTGTAATATACACAAACAAAGAAACACGCATTGCACATTGTAAATATACATTGCTTTGTATAAAATAAACGTATTAAAAAAAAAATAAAAAAAAAAAAAAAAAAAAAATAAAAAAAAAAAAATGATTTGATTGACAATTTTGCTGTTGATAAACTCTTACTGGAATCTGGCACTTAAATGCTATCATGATGGTTCTAATATGAAGATTATAAGTGGGTGACATATTTTGTTTCTTTATTACGTATATATTCCGGATTTAGTGGTGATATTCGTTGTTGTTTTGATTTTCTGGACATTTCCCCGGAATTATTACCTGAAACAACACATTTTTCAATATGTATTCGAATATCACTGATGTCGGGATCTCGATAAATGACTACGATGTCCAGCTACTCCACCAGTCCGGAACGATAGTGTGTTCCATAACTGGTCCCGGGGCGGCTGCTAAAGCAACACCCGCACTTATTATGAGTGCCCTAACTGGTCCAGGAGGTGTACCTTTTGGGGGAGTCGTGAACCTGCATAGGTTCGAAGTTCCCACTAGGTGGTACTTTCACCTGTCAGCAGAGGTTCAGAAAGCCGTGTATGACAAGATACACGGCAAAAAACTGTCGCTACCAAGTCTAGGGATAGACATATCACTACAACATCTAGACAAAGAAAGGGACAGGCTGACCATCCACTGGCTACCTGTCACGATTGCTCCTCAAGGAGTTAAAAAACTGGTGCACAGTATTACAGGAGACGACAAGGCTGAGGTCTTTAGGATAAAGAATGGGGCTGGCAAGTGGGGAGCGCTCTGCAACCCAACAAAGGAAGTTCCCCATTACATACGGATCTACACTCCCGGTATAACGAACAATAACCACAGAGTGTTGATCACAATGCCGGGGAGAAAGACCGATTGTCCAGTTTGTGGCCAAAACAACCACTGGGCAAATAAATGCCCTAGTCAACGACATTCGACGACACCAATAGCAGCAACAATAAGGGTTCAAAGCCAAGAAGATTTCCCACCGCTCGAAAGAGAAACCTCTCCACAGGGAGAGATCGAACTGACACAAACCTTCAACAGTCAAATCAATACACAAGAAAATAACACACAAGAAATTAATACACAAGACATAAATCCAAGGAATGAAGACTCTGACGGTTTTCAAGTCGTCAGCAAACCAAAGAAGAGAACATGGGCTAACAGAAGACCGCAGTCAAAACACAGCGACGACACAGAAACAGACGATTTATCACTGCCAAAGAAAGAAAAAGTCAAAGCCACTATAGGCAAGACAAAGGAAACTGAACAAGAACAACAAGAGGAGACACAAGTACAAGACGAAGACGACACATACAGCATACCAGACACTCTTTTCGTAGACACAGACACAAGTGATAAGAACGAGGAACAAGACGATCCTCCCACACAAACCTTTGACGCTACAGACCTGCTCGCCTAAATGTACTCAACAAGGATAATAATTTTGCGTGTGATTCTATACACTTATTATATCTCATTCATTTGATTTTACTTAAATTATAATGACTAGTGATTTAGTTATTATTACTTTAAACATTTGTGGTATACGTACAAAATTACAACATATTATCACACTAATAAACAAACACAAACCAGATTTTCTACTACTACAAGAAACAAATATATGTTCAAAAACATTCGCACAACATATCACCACACAGCTAGGCCTCAGACATTCATGCTTTAGTTTAGGCACACACAAAATTGGGTCAGGAACAGCTATTCTGCAGACATCAGACAGGTGGGACATAATTAAAACACACACGGATAACCATGGACGAATCTCCATAATACAGGTAGAAAACACTATACAAGCATACACCATAGTGAACATACATGCACCACCAAATTACAAACACCAACCAAACTTTTACCAAGAATTAGACACCTTACTTATACAAACATACAGAGGGCAAAATATTATCCTTGCAGGGGATTTCAATTTTGTACTCTCAGATTTGGATATCGTAGGGGCAGGCAAAGCAGGAATCAAGACACAATTAAGGAGAAATGACAGAAGTGGAATACATCAACTGGATATACTAAAGAATACCCTAGACACACACAATCTAATAGACGCTTTCCGATACAGACACCCTAATAACATTGCAACAACACACAAAAATAGGGCTTACAATAGATCAGCCAGATTAGATAGAGTATACTCACCTTCAACACACCAAATAATACACACAAAACATCTACAAGAGACATTACAATACACAGATCACAAAGCAGTACTAACACATATCACTACAGACACTACAAACACAAGGCCATCAAAAAGAACATCACATTGGAAGTTCAATAACTCCTTACTCCAACATACAGGTTATTTACAACATGTGACACAACTTATTCTAACATACACTAATAGTACACCCACGGACAACATAACACAAATTTGGGATTTACTCAAGAATACAATACGGTGTAGAACACAACAGTTAGCATCCATCATACATAAAGACAGGCTACAACAAGAACATATCATACAGACAGCAATACAACTCACAAAACAGACTGGCAGGAATGCATCACACCTAAACACACTAGAATCACAATTAGAACAACACCAGCAACACACACTCCGCGGTGCACTCCTTCGAACTAAACTTACTAACATATCAGAAGAAAGTCCCAATAGACAGCACCTTGCATTAGAGCATAACATTCAACGCAACAGACAAATAGGAGCAATAACAGACATGCAAGGAAACACACAAACAGAGACAGTACATATACTAGAAACATTCCAACAGTACTACACTGACCTATATACAGCAGAACCCGCCAACACACAAACACAAAATAGATTCCTAAAATACACAAAAAAATTGTCAGACACAGATAAAGACACACTAGACACAGAGCTTACATTAGCCGACATAACACATGCACTCAATCAAATGCAAAAAGACAAAACACCAGGACCAGATGGACTCACAGTAGAATTCTACCAACACTTCTTTCCTATCCTAGGCAATTTCCTTCTAAAAGTCTACCAAGAAGCTTTTCATAAACAAGAACTCCCAAACACTTGCAACATGTCATATATAACACTCATACCTAAAGACAACACAGACAAAACACAGCTGAAAAACTATAGACCCATCTCCTTATTAAACACAGACTACAAAATTCTAGCAAAATCACTTGCAAACAAAATTAAAAACTTCATGCCATCACTCATCCACCCAGACCAACAGTGCAGTATTCAACACAGAAACATACACCAACATACACACTTCATTAGGGATTTCATTACATACACCCACCAGAAAGACTGTCAATCCTCTCTCTTATCTTTAGACCAGGAGAAGGCCTTTGACAGAATCTCACACTCATACTTACACAAAACACTAGCACACTGCAACATAGGACAGTACTATAGACAGTGGATAGAAATATTGTATAAAAATCCTGAAAGTAAGGTACTGGTGAATCATTCACTCACTGGCAGTTTAAGAATCAATAGATCTGTCAGACAAGGATGTCCACTATCACCAGTCCTATATGTACTCACACTAGAACCACTCTTAGAAGCAATTAGACAGGACACTAACATTAAAGGTACATTTATACAAGGGTCTGGAGAGCGGAAATTAATTGCTTATGCAGATGACACCGTTTTCTTCCCTACAACCAACACTTCCATAACGAACATACTTCACACCTTCAGACAGTTTGGTGAAGGAAGTGGGGCCAAAATAAACATACAGAAGTCTAAAATAATGGGTCTGGGGAAGTGGAAGAATAAAGCAGATTTCCCCCCGGATCTAACAGTCACAGATAACATGAAGATTTATGGGATCACTTTTCCATCCAATCCCAGAAAAACACACACAGGAACATGGCAATCACTGACAAAACAAATTATAGACATACTACATAGGTTCAAATACAAGACATCAACAATTTTTATACGAAGCACTATTGTAAACACCTTCATCTTTCCTAAAATACTATATTTAGCCACAGTGTTAGACCCACCAAAACAAACAATCACAGACATAAACAAACACATCAGGAAATTCATCTTTAAAAACACAATCCACAGTATAAAGCACAAGACTTTAATACAAGAGAAGACTAGAGGGGGAATTTCACTACAGGACCTTAACACAAAAATACAAGCATTAAGAATCAACCACATAGGACGCATCATCAATCATCCAGATCAACACTCGCTAGCATTATACTATATTGCAATTAGATTACACAGAATTAAGAAAATAGACAAAACAACACCACACTATTACGGCACACTACCGCACTTCTACAGAACATGTATTCAAGCAATTCAAGGTAATGAACACTTAATACAACAGACAACCAAGCAGATATACACATATTTAGTACAACAACAAGCCCCACCACTACACCTGAGAATCAAAAGAGGATACAAATATCACATGAAAGACTACAGTTGCACCTTCACTAACTTACACAGCAAACATATCACATCAAAATCCAAAGAAATAACATACAGGCTAATTTATAATATGACCCCGACAACTGAGAGAGCCGCACAAACATCCAAACAAATAGCCCCATGCAAATTATGTAGACAAAATATTCAGGAAACAGAGGATCATCTCTTCTATGAATGCCCAGCAATCACAGCCACTAAGATTGCACTGCAACAATTAATAGAAACACACACAAACAAGAAAACTGACGCTTATAAGGCCATTTTTTTAAATACAATACCCACAGCCACAAAAGACAAACACACTAAACTTCTTGTTGCACTGGCGGAGTATAGAAACGTAATATGGTCGAGTAGAAACTCGGCCACACACAATCACCAAACAATACAACCACACACACTAGCAAAGATTTTTCAACAAAAAATCGCCCAGCTATTCGCAGATTAATAAACAAGAGCCACCCCCATCAAATTTCACACTACATAACATACATGTTCAAACACACTCTCACAGTATATGTATTTCTATACTCCGCATGTGTACCACTAAGCCCAATCATTGAGGAACAAAGCGCCAAATAACTGAATAAATGTCCTTTCTTTGTTACTGAGTCCTGGAGCCCAACCTAGACAGAACAATGGGACGGTGGCCTTTGTGAGTCAGTGGTCTTGTCGACCGAAGTTTGACCTCGGTCTGAACAGCTCTCTCTCTCTCTCTCTCTCTCTCTCTCTCTCTCTCTCTCTCGCTCTCTCTCTCTCTCTCTCTCTCTCTCTCTTCTCCCCCCCCCTCCCCAAACATGAATGACTATACGCTGTATTCGCAATGTAAAAGCCTGTTTTTGTACATAATAAATGGGATATTTATGTATATGCTGAATTCGCAATGGACAACTTAACAAATTCCAATCTGTTTACGCGCGCTCTCTCTTTATCCCTCCCCCTCCTCTCCCCCTCCCCAGCTCCCTCTCTCTCCCTCCCTCCGTGTTGACCGCGCTCCTGGTCTCAACCCACCCCACCACAAGCAAATCCTGGGCACTTGCGATTAAGCCGAAGGCTGTCATTCAGCAATAATATTGAATCCACTTACAGGAAGTAAGCTTGCATGAGACTGCCTGCAGTGTAAAACGTGGGGCGGCATTTGCCGTTTCGACCTTGACACCAACATTTCCTTTAATGTGTATATCTTCGGTGTGGAAGAGAACGCGTGATGTGTGTTGAAGGTTTATAAGCGTGTGAGAAAGATGGGTTTAGAATGAACGAGCGGAAGGAATCATCACCACACCATAGTCGTTGTTGTCTCCGTCATTATCATCACCATTATCATCACCATTACCATCACCATTATCATCATCATTATCATCACCATTATCATCACTATTACCATCAATCACGTTAGAATGGGATGACTGAAAGCGTACGTCATTATCATAACTGTATATGTATGTTTTTGTTTCATTAACGCATATGACATAACACTAACAAACGGCAACGCTCTGTAATATACACAAACAAAGAAACACGCTTTGCACCTTGTAAATATACATTGCTTTGTATAAAATAAACGTATTTAAAAAAAAAAAAATAAATAAAAAAAAAAAGATGTCGCTTTCTTTTGTATCTCTAAACTTGTCGGCATTTCAGAATGAGCTTTGTAGAGGACAGAACAGCGGCCAAAGAGCTTGACCAATGGATTGAACAATTAAATGACTGCAAACAACTTTCAGAGAACCAGGTTAAAACCCTTTATGAAAAGGCCAAAGAGATTCTGTCGAAAGAATCAAATGTTCAGGAAGTCAAATGTCCTGTGACAGTATGTGGTGATGTTCATGGCCAGTTTCATGATCTCATGGAGCTCTTCCGTATCGGAGGCAAGTCTCCAGATACAAATTACTTACTTGTTTATGGGCGACTATGTGGATAGAGGCTATTATTCTGTGGAAACCGTCTCCTTGCTAGTCACTTTGAAGGTGCGCTTTAAGGACAGAATCACAATTTTGAGAGGTAACCATGAAAGTCGTCAGATTACACAAGTCTATGGGTTCTATGATGAGTGTCTGCGCAAGTATGGCAATGCTAATGTATGGAAATACTTCACAGATTTGTTTGAATATCTCCCTCTCACCGCCCTAGTAGATGGACAGATATTCTGTTTACATGGAGGTTTATCACCGTCTATAGATACACTAGATCATATTAGAGCTTTAGACAGGATTCAGGAAGTTCCACACGAGGGACCAATGTGTGATCTTCTGTGGTCAGATCCTGATGATAGAGGTGGTTGGGGCATTTCTCCACGTGGTGCTGGCTACACATTTGGACAGGACATTTCTGAAACATTCAACCACAGCAACGGGCTAACTCTGGTCAGTAGTATAGTAGGAGGTTTATCCCCCCCAAATGGAGATCCGGATCCCCAATTTTTCCTTATATAAGCTATATATGACGTCATCAGATCCCCCCGAAATTGGATCCCCATTTTCAAGGGGGATCCAAAGGGGACATAACTTATTTCTGGTCTTATGACATCCGTTTTTGTTGTGTGATTTAAAGATGGCGGCTATTGTTACTATTTCAGGTCTCTTTGTTGTTGTGTGATTTAAAGATGGCGGTTATTGTTAGTTGTAGTAGTGGATGGTGGGTGAAGATTAAAAGATGTTTATGCGCGGGCGGAGCGGCAGCGAGGTGGAAGTGAGGGGAGCGGGTGGGTGATCGTGTGCGTGTGTGTTCGAGGGCGGGGTGGGTGATCGGGTGTGTGTGAGGGCGGGGTGGGTTCAAGTGAATATAAAATATGTGCCGTGGATGTGTAGGTGTTTATTATTAGTCATGGATCCTAGATGGAAACATCCTTTTACGGTTTTGATTGCGGGGCCAACGGGGAGTGGAAAATCCGTCTTTGTGAAAAACTTTCTGGCTCATCTTCCAGTCGTTTTGATCTCGCTGCTCTGTTCCATTGTCCCGCTGTTCCATTGTATGTATATATTACATGTATTTGGGATATTGTTCTTTTATCCTTTTGTCCACGTATCAATTGTTTTACATGTAAAATTGAGTCAACAATCTCTCACCACACAGAACGACATGAAAACCAGGAAAACAAGAAAGAGGAAAATACAAGAACAACATATAAAAAAAAAAAAAAAAAAAAAAAAAAAAAATGGTGGTGTGCTGCATTGACTCAGGGTGCTTAATAATACCAGACAATACCTAGGTCGTGTAGTATTCCCTTGCTCTGTATGACTGGAATGTTGTAGAAAACCACCATTCTATTACCATTAGATATAGGTGATCTTGTCGCCTCAGTGTCCACGTTTCACAACCAGACAAAAGTTCAGGTTCTATGTAACACTTCAACACTCTAAATGTGTTAAACTGATCAGCTACGCCGAGCTCTACCAACATAACAAACCTGTCAACTATGTTGACCTCATGACAAAATAAGACAGTTGATATACCAGCAAAAACTAAAAGAAGAACCAGCAGGTGTCGTTTTATAAGTTTATTTTGACATAAGATGCTTTGAATACACCGGCAACAACAAGGCATAAAAACACGAGAACGGAAAACAAGAACAAACTGACATTTAATCTATCGTTATAACAATAGGGGGTGGTGTTGGGAGAAGTATGCAATCTTCTGGGTCATCGTAAATAACCGTCTCCGCACTCAGCCAGCTGTGGAGAGGGGGTGTATTATGTGGTGGCGGTGGTGGTGATGGTGTGGTCTCCTCGATTAAAAAGGTATCCACACTACTCCAGCTTTGGAGAGGTTGTGTATTTTGTGGTGGAGTACTGGGTTGGATTGGTGGTGAAATAATTTCACAATCCGAATCCGAGGAGAGTGATAAGGCTCGGGGTCTGAACCAGTTGTAGTGTTTTGGTATGGTGTGGCGTGTAGGTTGAGGTGATTGGGGAGGGCGCTCTTGTTATTCTTGTCGAAGAACACACCTCCTTAATCTGTTGAATCCCAAGTCTATTAGTTCTTCCTTCGTCAGAAGACGCTCCATGACACCTCTTAAATGGGCATCCACAGCTTCCTCAAAAGTTTCACTCACACATGAGTGGGCCAACTGGTTTCCCTGCTCTTCGATGCACCCAGTGCAATAATGGAACGGGTTGGTGCACAGTTCGGTTAGCACGCGGTCCGTTATGGCCTCGTCTGCAGTCATTCTGTAACAACAGAACAATATACAGATATAACTAACAGAAATATGGGTGTGAGAGTTTGGTGGTTAAAACAAGAACATAACATATAATCAGACGTAACCGCAATAACAATAACATAATCACAATAACCATAACATAACCACAATAACCATAACATAACCACAATAACCATAAAATAGCGCAATATGGGTGCTGTTCCATGTTAGGCTTCCACGCCATACAGCGGTGTTGATTATACGTCGTATTTTACAAGTCGCCTTTTTTAACGCGTTGTTAATCTCTCTGTAGTTGTTAATATCGCTTTCATACTGTTGAAAAATTTTTTTTTTTTTTTTGGGTTATTCCTATGTTTTTTTTATTTTTTATTTTTTTTTATTTATTTTTTTTTTTTTCTTTTTAAAAATTTCTATTTCACTTCTGCCATCCTCTGGTATTATATGTCTAAGATAGGAGAAACCGTGTTACTTGTTCTTGTATCTCCTCATTTACTGTGATTTTCGTTGATGAACTTTTTCTTTATGGTAAGGAGAAATCGTAAATTTAAAAAACAAAATACAAGGAGGTAACTAGAAACTTTGCAATGAGATCCTGAGGAGAATCCTTTTGACCCAACTGAAATAATTAACATCGAAAATGGAGAACCAATAAGGAAACAAAACACACAACAACAAAACAAAAATCTTAATAAGATGGAAACAGTATTTCGAACAACGTCTCAACATCCCATCAGATGTCACAGGAATTCAAGAAACCGACACAGATACCACCGAAGAACTAGAACCAGTCATACTGTAAGATGAAATTATAGAAACCGGCAGATTAGTCCCATTGAACCCAAAAAAAAAAAAAAAAATCACCAGACCAAGATGAAATACAAAATGAAGAATTCAATCTGGAAAAAACAAAGACAGCAATACTGAGGCTTTTCACTGTTGAGTCATACTGGGAACATATTTTGTAGAGTAGATAGAATGAAGTTGTGGGGAATCATTAAATAATAAGGAGTGAGTACACATTTTGTAGAGTAGATAGAAACAAGTTGTGGGGAATCATTAAATAATAAGGAGTGAGTACACATCTAACAAACCTACCTGGTCGCTTATACAATAACAATGAATGCCTAGTGAGAGCAACTGGAGGACACTCAGAACCCCTATTCACCATAAGATCTGGAGTACGACAAGGTTCTGTGCCTCTATTGTTCTTGTTCTTGGTGTAAAGAAACCAACCACACAGAGACCGCAAGAATACCGCACGACGAGAACACAGATGAAGAACCAACTGCAAATCTAACCATTAGAGAACTAGGGATGTAATGACTATAACTACAGAAGAAAAAAACAAAACAAAAAACAACAACAATTCACTTAAACGAACACCCCCTTGAAACAAGTAAAGAGTTTCGAGTACCTAGAAAGCATAATAGCAGCAAATAACAGATCAGAAGACGTGTTAAAACATAGATGCAAACCGCTTCATTAGACAAATGGTACCAATACTAAAGAACAAAACATGTATCAATAACTGCTAAGAAAGCACTTTACAACATAATCTTCCTACCAACTCTATGTTACCAATGCCAAACCCGGACAATAACAGAAAAGGAGAGAGAGAAAAAAAATCACAAAAACAGAAATGATATTCACGAGAATAATACTCAACGTATCAAGAAGATATAAGATCAGAAATGAAGAAATCAGGCCTAAAGTGGTTATAGCAGCACTAGCTTTTATTAGAAGACAGCAAGTCAAATGGTTTGGCCATGCAAGTAGGTTACCAACTAACAGTATACCACAAAAAGCAATTATATACAGACCAGCTGGAAGCAGAGGAAGAGGCCGACCACGTAAACGCTGGACACATGGAATAACAGAGTTCATGGGAATATCAATACATGAAACCCATAAGCGGGCACTCTCCCGCTGGTTATACTTTCACCTCGACACCGCAAGGCGCAAGAGGAACGTGATGAGATGAGATGCGATGAGATGAGATCTTTCCTTTCCAATGCTAGCCACATTTCCGCTAAGCATGTTTTTTACTTGTTCCACCGGGACTTGTAACGCTTGCACGTTTTCTGTTAGCTACACGATAGCGTCAGCATACCTAAGATTGTTTGTGCTTCTTCTGTTAAGTGCAGGTGGTTCAACTTGTTTAAAGAAATAATACTTTCTCTGTATTGGTTGACTAGGCTTGGGGATAGCACACATCCCTATCGTATTCCTCTTTTTATCTTATAAAGACGGGGAATAGTTATTTTTTTTCTTAAGCTAATAGACGATCAGTTATGTTTTACAGCGATGAGGGCAGACTACAACATCAGATGAATAATCTGAGTTCAACCTGCAGTAGATACAATATGAGTATAAACACAGCCAAAAACCGAAGTAATGCACGTTAGCAGATCGCCGGGGCCCATTAAGTATATAGATAAATAGCACAACTCTGAAACAAGTTAAAGAATTCAAATATCTTGGAAGTATGATCACAGAAGATGGCAGATTGGACAGAGAAATCGAAATCAGATGCCAAAAAAGCTCATGCACTTACATATCAACTATCACCCTTACTTAAACATCAAAATATACCCATGTCCGCAAAACAACAGATAATAAACACCATATTCACACCAACTATACGCTACCAAGCTCAAACCTGGACTTTATCCAGATCACACCTTCGTAAAATCAACTATATTGAAAGACAGAAGATCAAGTGGTTTGGCCATGTCGTTAGACTGCAACACCAACAACTACCATCACTGACCTTACATCAAAGATCATCTGCGACAAGACCAAGAGACCGTCCACTGCGACAAGACCAAGAGACCGTCCAAGAAGGCAATGGATTCGACATCAAAGACATTGTACAATCAAACGGAATGACGCTACCAGTGTCGTCCACCGGGCGCTGGAACGTGAATTATTCCTCCCCACGACGCTTGATGGTAGAAGTGGAAGTTGATGATGATGATGGTGATGATGATGAATAGACACCACTGACGCCACACAAAGATTTTTGGTAAGTGTTAAATGAAATTCATAACAAACAAAACAAAAAAGAAAAAAAATTAAAAAAAAATTGGAGAATATAGATAGTAGGAGAGAGAGAGAGAGAGAGAGAGAGAGAGAGAGAGAGAGAGAGAGAGAGAGAGAGAGAGAGAGAGAGAGAGAGAAGAGAGAGAGAGAGAGAGAGAGAGAGAGACAACGACATATATCGAGAGGGAAATTGGGTAGACTGACATTAATGAGAGACAGACAGACAGACAGACAGACAGCCAGAAACAGACATACATAGAGAGAGCGAGACAGAGCGATAGAAAGAGAGAGAGTTAGGAAGCTCTGAAAACTCAACTTACGTGATTGTAATGAAGGTAAGCAGCAAATTGTAGACACAGAAACGATAGGACTTGAAACACTGTGAATAAAAAATAAGGAACAGGAATAATAAGGGAACCAGATAATACACATTAACATTATGGCATGTTATGAAAACAACATCATCAACATCTTGTATTCGGATCAGATCCACGACTTTGGTGAAAATGTAAATTGCAAAACCTGATCGCCCATGCTTATTACCATGTCACTACATGTTCAGTGATGGTAGTTGATGGTGAGTGATAGTTTATATGTACCGGGTTTATCTGTTTTGTGAGATAGCAGGGGGGTGATAAACCCCATAACTGAAAGCCGTGAATTTAAAGTTGGAGACGAAAATATTATCACCAAAACTATCATTGATCGGAAAATAGACTTATAATACCGACATTACATATAAAGTGTGGTATGCTGAAACCTTTTGTTAAACAGTGAACACATGGCGCATATAAATAAATAAAGGTGATATATTTAATGATCCGCTCATTAGAATGTAAATACCCGTTCCAACTTTTATCGACAGAGACCACAACCTACTTATCTTTTTATTTTATCTGTGCGCAACTTTCTGTGTAAGTTTATGGCGAACAATTATTGTGACTTAGCTGAAAAAACTTAGTATTGAGGTAAGCGTGGATACACCGGGAATATATTATTTCCCCTATCTCCGTAATTATTTCTTTTCCCCGAGAATCTTGGTGTTTTTTAGTGAAAATTTCACCAACATATAATAACAAAGAAAGAGTGATACTATATCTACTACACGGGGGAAAATACGAATAAACCACAAGGTGTTTATTATTGGGTGAAAATTGTCATAAGTCAGAGATGTTGTACGCATGTACGAGCGTTATGTGATGGAAAGTGGGGGAGGTTTAACAGAAGAGAGTAATTTAAAAGCTGTTGAAGTGCACAGTGAGAAGAACAAGAAAATAAATTAAAAAGAGTTATACTATATCTACTACTATACTACACGGGGAAAAATACGAATAAACCACAAGGTGTTTATTATTGGGTGAAAATTGTCATAAGTCAGAGATGTTGTACGCATGTACGAGCGTTATGTAATGGAAAGTGGGGGAGGTTTATCAGAAGAGAGTAATTTAAAAGTTGTTGAAGTGCACAGTGAGAAAAACAAGAAAATAAATTAAGAAATGGTTGTTGGTGGAAGGAAATTAGACAAAACAACAGACATCACCAACACTAATAGAAAGATCAAATAGACCCACAACAAGGCAAGTAGTTGTGGTTCCTAGAGTATATCAAAACATGCTATAAACTAAGTTTGTAGCTAGTGTAACTAACAACGAATGTCTGAAAGAAGTTAATGAAACTAGAACAATGTATACAACATTAAGAAAGAGACCAATAGTTTGTTTGGTCGTGTGATGCGAAGAACGATCTTGGAGAATAGCTTGACAATTGGAATGCTAAAGGGGAAGAGAGAGACAAAACAAGAGAAATGATGCTGGATAGGCTGAGATAGTGGGGTGGTGGAATAGCATCGCTAGAGCTGAGCCAGAACACCAAAGATCGATATTTGCGAGGATTCATGAACAACATCTGTATATTCTTTTGAAAATGATGACTAAAGCTAGAGAAAATAATATAATAATTTCATGGAACATACCTTTTCTTGTGTACAAGCGCTGGGAGTTGATCCACGACACTGGCGACAACAATAGCAAGTGAAGAACCCCGCTGTCACTGGCTGGCAGTTATGTAGAATGGTGACGGCAGACCACTGAGTGTGACTGAAGTGTTGTTTCTTCGTGTGGTCGTGGAGAATCGTTGACAGGAAGGACGTCACTGAAGTTGGCGATATTGCAACCTACTATAACGAGGCTGGGAAACTGAACCGTAACGGTCGCAAGGACACCTATTCAGGTCCAAGGTCAAACCGAACACGTCTGCCGGATTTAGCACAAGGGTAGCTTAGGACCACCCGTTGACAAAGGAGGGATTAATAGCCTTTTGGATTAAGCCGATTAGGGCGCCGAGCATAAGTGAACCACAACGACTAATTTAACCAAGACTGAATAATTGAGAACGCCGCGGTCGAGGAGACACCTATTCAGGTCCATTGTCAAAATTACCACGTCAGCTGGATTTAGTTTTAGCTGACCGCGAGGGTAGTTTAGGATCACCTGCTACAAAGGAGGGATTAATAGTTTGTTTGGTCAGCCGATTAAGAAGTTTTATGTCGCTTCATTGTTAGCAGGTGATCCTAAACTACCCTCGCGGTCAGCTAAAACTAAATCCAGCTGACGTGGTAATTTTGACAATGGACCTGAATAGGTGTCTCCTCGACCGCGGCGTTCTCAATTATTCAGTCTTGGTTAAATTAGTCGTTGTGGTTCACTTATGCTCGGCGCCCTAATCGGCTTAATCCAAAAGGCTATTAATCCCTCCTTTGTCAACGGGTGGTCCTAAGCTACCCTTGTGCTAAATCCGGCAGACGTGTTCGGTTTGACCTTGGACCTGAATAGGTGTCCTTGCGACCGTTACGGTTCAGTTTCCCAGCCTCGTTATAGTAGGTTGCAATATCGCCAACTTCAGTGACGTCCTTCCTGTCAACGATTCTCCACGACCACACGAAGAAACAACACTTCAGTCACACTCAGTGGTCTGCCGTCACCATTCTACATAACTGCCAGCCAGTGACAGCGGGGTTCTTCACTTGCTATTGTTGTCGCCAGTGTCGTGGATCAACTCCCAGCGCTTGTACACAAGAAAAGGTATGTTCCATGAAATTATTATATTATTTTCTCTAGCTTTAGTCATCATTTTCAAAAGAATATACAGATGTTGTTCATGAATCCTCGCAAATATCGATCTTTGGTGTTCTGGCTCAGCTCTAGCGATGCTATTCCACCACCCCACTATCTCAGCCTATCCAGCATCATTTCTCTTGTTTTGTCTCTCTCTTCCCCTTTAGCATTCCAATTGTCAAGCTATTCTCCAAGATCGTTCTTCGCATCACACGACCAAACAAACTATTGGTCTCTTTCTTAATGTTGTATACATTGTTCTAGTTTCATTAACTTCTTTCAGACATTCGTTGTTAGTTACACTAGCTACAAACTTAGTTTATAGCATGTTTTGATATACTCTAGGAACCACAACTACTTGCCTTGTTGTGGGTCTATTTGATCTTTCTATTAGTGTTGGTGATGTCTGTTGTTTTGTCTAATTTCCTTCCACCAACAACCATTTCTTAATTTATTTTCTTGTTCTTCTCACTGTGCACTTCAACAACTTTTAAATTACTCTCTTCTGATAAACCTCCCCCACTTTCCATTACATAACGCTCGTACATGCGTACAACATCTCTGACTTATGACAATTTTCACCCAATAATAAACACCTTGTGGTTTATTCGTATTTTTCCCCGTGTAGTATAGTAGTAGATATAGTATAACTCTTTTTAATTTATTTTCTTGTTCTTCTCACTGTGCACTTCAACAGCTTTTAAATTACTCTCTTCTGTTAAACCTCCCCCACTTTCCATCACATAACGCTCGTACATGCGTACAACATCTCTGACTTATGACAATTTTCACCCAATAATAAACACCTTGTGGTTTATTCGTATTTTCCCCCGTGTAGTAGATATAGTATCACTCTTTCTTTGTTATTATATGTTGGTGAAATTTTCACTAAAAAACACCAAGATTCTCGGGGAAAAGAAATAATTACGGAGATAGGGGAAATAATATATTCCCGGTGTATCCACGCTTACCTCAATACTAAGTTTTTTCAGCTAAGTCACAATAATTGTTCGCCATAAACTTGCACAGAAAGTTGCGCACAGATAAAATAAAAAGATAAGTAGGTTGTGGTCTCTGTCGATAAAAGTTGGAACGGGTATTTACATTCTAATGAGCGGATCATTAAATATATCACCTTTATTTATTTATATGCGCCATGTGTTCACTGTTTAACAAAAGGTTTCAGCATACCACACTTTATATGTAATGTCGGTATTATAAGTCTATTTTCCGATCAATGATAGTTTTGGTGATAATATTTTCGTCTCCAACTTTAAATTCACGGCTTTCAGTTATGGGGTTTATCACCCCCCTGCTATCTCACAAAACAGATAAACCCGGTACATATAAACTATCACTCACCATCAACTACCATCACTGAACATGTAGTGACATGGTAATAAGCATGGGTGATCAGGTTTTGCAATTTACATTTTCACCAAAGTCGTGGATCTGATCCGAATACAAGATGTTGATGATGTTGTTTTCATAACATGCCATAATGTTAATGTGTATTATCTGGTTCCCTTATTATTCCTGTTCCTTATTTTTTATTCACAGTGTTTCAAGTCCTATCGTTTCTGTGTCTACAATTTGCTGCTTACCTTCATTACAATCACGTAAGTTGAGTTTTCAGAGCTTCCTAACTCTCTCTCTTTCTATCGCTCTGTCTCGCTCTCTCTATGTATGTCTGTTTCTGGCTGTCTGTCTGTCTGTCTGTCTGTCTCTCATTAATGTCAGTCTACCCAATTTCCCTCTCGATATATGTCGTTGTCTCTCTCTCTCTCTCTCTCTCTCTCTCTCTCTCTCTCTCTCTCTCTCTCTCTCTCTCTCTCTCTCTCTCTCTCTCTCTCTCTCTCTCTCTCTCTCTCTCTCTCTCCTACTATCTATATTCTCCAATTTTTTTTTTTTTCTTTTTTGTTTTGTTTGTTATGAATTTCATTTAACACTTACCAAAAATCTTTGTGTGGCGTCAGTGGTGTCTATTCATCATCATCACCATCATCATCATCAACTTCCATTTCTACCATCAAGCGTCGTGGGGAGGAATAATTCACGTTCCAGCGCCCGGTGGACGACACTGGTAGCGTCATTCCGTTTGATTGTACAATGTCTTTGATGTCGAATCCATTGCCTTCTTGGACGGTCTCTTGGTCTTGTCGCAGTGGACGGTCTCTTGGTCTTGTCGCAGATGATCTTTGATGTAAGGTCAGTGATGGTAGTTGTTGGTGTTGCAGTCTAACGACATGGCCAAACCACTTGATCTTCTGTCTTTCAATATAGTTGATTTTACGAAGGTGTGATCTGGATAAAGTCCAGGTTTGAGCTTGGTAGCGTATAGTTGGTGTGAATATGGTGTTTATTATCTGTTGTTTTGCGGACATGGGTATATTTTGATGTTTAAGTAAGGGTGATAGTTGATATGTAAGTGCATGAGCTTTTTTGGCATCTGATTTCGATTTCTCTGTCCAATCTGCCATCTTCTGTGATCATACTTCCAAGATATTTGAATTCTTTAACTTGTTTCAGAGTTGTGCTATTTATCTATATACTTAATGGGCCCCGGCGATCTGCTAACGTGCATTACTTCGGTTTTTGGCTGTGTTTATACTCATATTGTATCTACTGCAGGTTGAACTCAGATTATTCATCTGATGTTGTAGTCTGCCCTCATCGCTGTAAAACATAACTGATCGTCTATTAGCTTAAGAAAAAAAATAACTATTCCCCGTCTATATAAGATAAAAAGAGGAATACGATAGGGATGTGTGCTATCCCCAAGCCTAGTCAACCAATACAGAGAAAGTATTATTTCTTTAAACAAGTTGAACCACCTGCACTTAACAGAAGAAGCACAAACAATCTTAGGTATGCTGACGCTATCGTGTAGCTAACAGAAAACGTGCAAGCGTTACAAATCCCGGTGGAACAAGTAAAAAACATGCTTAGCGGAAATGTGGCTAGCATTGGAAAGGAAAGATCTCATCTCATCGCATCTCATCTCATCATGTTCCTCTTGCGCCTTGCGGTGTCGAGGTGAAAGTATAACCAGCGGGAGAGTGCCCGCTTATGGGTTTCATGTATTGATATTCCCATGAACTCTGTTATTCCATGTGTCCAGCGTTTACGTGGTCGGCCTCTTCCTCTGCTTCCAGCTGGTCTGTATATAATTGCTTTTTGTGGTATACTGTTAGTTGGTAACCTACTTGCATGGCCAAACCATTTGACTTGCTGTCTTCTAATAAAAGCTAGTGCTGCTATAACCACTTTAGGCCTGATTTCTTCATTTCTGATCTTATATCTTCTTGATACGTTGAGTATTATTCTCGTGAATATCATTTCTGTTTTTGTGATTTTTTTTCTCTCTCTCCTTTTCTGTTATTGTCCGGGTTTGGCATCGGTAACATAGAGTTGGTAGGAAGATTATGTTGTAAAGTGCTTTCTTAGCAGTTATTGATACATGTTTTGTTCTTTAGTATTGGTACCATTTGTCTAATGAAGCGGTTTGCATCTATGTTTTAACACGTCTTCTGATCTGTTATTTGCTGCTATTATGCTTTCTAGGTACTCGAAACTCTTTACTTGTTTCAAGGGGGTGTTCGTTTAAGTGAATTGTTGTTGTTTTTTGTTTTGTTTTTTTCTTCTGTAGTTATAGTCATTACATCCCTAGTTCTCTAATGGTTAGATTTGCAGTTGGTTCTTCATCTGTGTTCTCGTCGTGCGGTATTCTTGCGGTCTCTGTGTGGTTGGTTTCTTTACACCAAGAACAAGAACAATAGAGGCACAGAACCTTGTCGTACTCCAGATCTTATGGTGAATAGGGGTTCTGAGTGTCCTCCAGTTGCTCTCACTAGGCATTCATTGTTATTGTATAAGCGACCAGGTAGGTTTGTTAGATGTGTACTCACTCCTTATTATTTAATGATTCCCCACAACTTGTTTCTATCTACTCTACAAAATGTGTACTCACTCCTTATTATTTAATGATTCCCCACAACTTCATTCTATCTACTCTACAAAATATGTTCCCAGTATGACTCAACAGTGAAAAGCCTCAGTATTGCTGTCTTTGTTTTTTCCAGATTGAATTCTTCATTTTGTATTTCATCTTGGTCTGGTGATTTTTTTTTTTTGGGGGTTCAATGGGACTAATCTGCCGGTTTCTATAATTTCATCTTACAGTATGACTGGTTCTAGTTCTTCGGTGGTATCTGTGTCGGTTTCTTGAATTCCTGTGACATCTGATGGGATGTTGAGACGTTGTTCGAAATACTGTTTCCATCTTATTAAGATTTTTGTTTTGTTGTTGTGTGTTTTGTTTCCTTATTGGTTCTCCATTTTCGATGTTAATTATTTCAGTTGGGTCAAAAGGATTCTCCTCAGGATCTCATTGCAAAGTTTCTAGTTACCTCCTTGTATTTTGTTTTTTAAATTTACGATTTCTCCTTACCATAAAGAAAAAGTTCATCAACAAAAATCACAGTAAATGAGGAGATACAAGAACAAGTAACACGGTTTCTCCTATCTTAGACATATAATACCAGAGGATGGCAGAAGTGAAATATAAATTTTAAAAAAGAAAAAAAAAAAAAATAAATAAAAAAAAATAAAAAATAAAAAAAACATAGGAATAACCCAAAAAAAAAAAAAAAAAATTTTTTCAACAGTATGAAAGCGATATTAACAACTACAGAGAGATTAACAACGCGTTAAAAAAGGCGACTTGTAAAATACGACGTATAATCAACACCGCTGTATGGCGTGGAAGCCTAACATGGAACAGCACCCATATTGCGCTATTTTATGGTTATTGTGGTTATGTTATGGTTATTGTGGTTATGTTATGGTTATTGTGATTATGTTATTGTTATTGCGGTTACGTCTGATTATATGTTATGTTCTTGTTTTAACCACCAAACTCTCACACCCATATTTCTGTTAGTTATATCTGTATATTGTTCTGTTGTTACAGAATGACTGCAGACGAGGCCATAACGGACCGCGTGCTAACCGAACTGTGCACCAACCCGTTCCATTATTGCACTGGGTGCATCGAAGAGCAGGGAAACCAGTTGGCCCACTCATGTGTGAGTGAAACTTTTGAGGAAGCTGTGGATGCCCATTTAAGAGGTGTCATGGAGCGTCTTCTGACGAAGGAAGAACTAATAGACTTGGGATTCAACAGATTAAGGAGGTGTGTTCTTCGACAAGAATAACAAGAGCGCCCTCCCCAATCACCTCAACCTACACGCCACACCATACCAAAACACTACAACTGGTTCAGACCCCGAGCCTTATCACTCTCCTCGGATTCGGATTGTGAAATTATTTCACCACCAATCCAACCCAGTACTCCACCACAAAATACACAACCTCTCCAAAGCTGGAGTAGTGTGGATACCTTTTTAATCGAGGAGACCACACCATCACCACCACCGCCACCACATAATACACCCCCTCTCCACAGCTGGCTGAGTGCGGAGACGGTTATTTACGATGACCCAGAAGATTGCATACTTCTCCCAACACCACCCCCTATTGTTATAACGATAGATTAAATGTCAGTTTGTTCTTGTTTTCCGTTCTCGTGTTTTTATGCCTTGTTGTTGCCGGTGTATTCAAAGCATCTTATGTCAAAATAAACTTATAAAACGACACCTGCTGGTTCTTCTTTTAGTTTTTGCTGGTATATCAACTGTCTTATTTTGTCATGAGGTCAACATAGTTGACAGGTTTGTTATGTTGGTAGAGCTCGGCGTAGCTGATCAGTTTAACACATTTAGAGTGTTGAAGTGTTACATAGAACCTGAACTTTTGTCTGGTTGTGAAACGTGGACACTGAGGCGACAAGATCACCTATATCTAATGGTAATAGAATGGTGGTTTTCTACAACATTCCAGTCATACAGAGCAAGGGAATACTACACGACCTAGGTATTGTCTGGTATTATTAAGCACCCTGAGTCAATGCAGCACACCACCATTTTTTTTTTTTATGTTGTTCTTGTATTTTCCTCTTTCTTGTTTTCCTGGTTTTCATGTCGTTCTGTGTGGTGAGAGATTGTTGACTCAATTTTACATGTAAAACAATTGATACGTGGACAAAAGGATAAAAGAACAATATCCCAAATACATGTAATATATACATACAATGGAACAGCGGGACAATGGAACAGAGCAGCGAGATCAAAACGACTGGAAGATGAGCCAGAAAGTTTTTCACAAAGACGGATTTTCCACTCCCCGTTGGCCCCGCAATCAAAACCGTAAAAGGATGTTTCCATCTAGGATCCATGACTAATAATAAACACCTACACATCCACGGCACATATTTTATATTCACTTGAACCCACCCCGCCCTCACACACACCCGATCACCCACCCCGCCCTCGAACACACACGCACACGATCACCCACCCGCTCCCCTCACTTCCACCTCGCTGCCGCTCCGCCCGCGCATAAACATCTTTTAATCTTCACCCACCATCCACTACTACAACTAACAATAACCGCCATCTTTAAATCACACAACAACAAAGAGACCTGAAATAGTAACAATAGCCGCCATCTTTAAATCACACAACAAAAACGGATGTCATAAGACCAGAAATAAGTTATGTCCCCTTTGGATCCCCCTTGAAAATGGGGATCCAATTTCGGGGGGATCTGATGACGTCATATATAGCTTATATAAGGAAAAATTGGGGATCCGGATCCCCATTTGGGGGGGATAAACCTCCTACTATACTACTCTGGTCTCAAGGGCACACCAGCTTGTTATGGAGGGTTATAACTGGTGTCATGTTCGTAATGTTGTGACGATATTCAGTGCTCCTAACTACTGCTATCGATGTGGTAATCAAGCAGCCATAATGGAGTTGGATGATGCTCTGAAGTACTCATTTTTACAGTTTGATCCGGCTCCAAGACGAGGAGAACCACATGTGACTAGAAGAACACCAGATTACTTCCTATAAGAGCAATTGTACGGGAGGTCACAATTGTCTGTTATATTTCAGTCATAAAATGGGGGATGCATTACTGGGCAGGCTCACTGTACAATGTGAATGTCAGACAAGTGGTTGACAGCATGACTACATATTCTGTCTTATTTGTAACATTTTGTCATTGACAGTTAGGACATGTCATTCACAGAATATTTCATCTTGTCTTTTTTAAATGTAATATTTATCATTAGTGATGTAAAAGTTTAGACACAATAGTTCAGTCTGTCACCATGCATATTCTGGCATCTTAATGGTAACATTATGTCAACGACATGGCAAGTCATTCACAGAACATTATTTCATCCTGTGTGTATTTATAGTAAATAGAAAGCCAAGGACCCCTTTAACACCATAAGGTGTATTGGGCTCATATATGGTGCTCTTCCCGTATGTTCAGATCAGTTGGCACTCAACGGGTGATGTGGTCATTATCACACCAGTAGTCTTTACTTACCAGCAAATGTCCTGTTGCCTATTTTAGGTTAGGTCGACCTGGGTGCCCTGATTGGTGGGGGAAGAATCACCCACCCAAAGTCAATGTGAACACATGACCATTGAGCCTGCAGGCAAGCGTGCTAGCCACCACGCTAGCACATCTCCATTTATATATGGTACTAATAATTCATGAAGTGAAAGTAGAGTTTGTAGTACACATTATCTCATTATACTCAGACTTGATGACTGCTGGAGACTAAACATTCACATATTTACTACTAATCTCATTTGTGATCGGAAACATGAAAGTTAATAATAACGTTATATTATCTGTCTTTTTATATATATTGTTTATTTGTGATGTGAAGTGATAGTAATTCACAATTTATAATCTCATTTTACTTATCTTGTGGATGTAACATTTTGCCCACCCATCTGGTCATGAGAATAAACCCACCACATTTATTTTGTTTGTTATTTTTTTCTTCACTAAATTTGTATTTGTGTCAGCCAGTAATTCTTAAGTAAAAACACAAATTGTGCACCTTAAGTACTCCTTTATTTGAATAACTTGTAATTAAAAATTTGTAAATTTTAGATTTAAAAAAAAAAAAAAAAAAAAAAAAAAAGTAAAAAAAAAATATTTTCGCCTTTGAGAATACGATCGTGATGCACTAGACTGTACATTCGCCTTTAATTTATATGGAGTTTTAGAGTGGTTATTTCCCCCGGCACTCGTTAAAAATTAGGGGTATATTTTAGATAAGTTAGAATTTTATTCTAAAAGAGGTGAACTTTATTTTTGCATAACGGATATTCCGGATTTTGTGTTTATATTCTTTGGAGTTGATTTTCTGGATATTTATCTGGAATTATTATCGGAAACAACAATTTCAAGATGTATTCAAATATCACGCCGGCTCCATGGCCGAGGATTTAGCAGCTTTCTCCGCTAACCCCGAATACTCTCGTCACGTGACGCGACGAGAATTAGCAGTGGTTCGAATCGCAAAAGTGACTTATGAGAGTATGGAGCCGGTCGCTCAGAAAGTCGTGGCGTGCTGATGAGCGTAATCTAGCTTAGGAATCAACATACAGCTGAAAGATGCTGGCGTTGACCGAAATATCCTGAAACAGGATGGAAACGCGGGAAAAAAAAAAATTCAAATATCACCGAATTCGCGGTCCCGACAAACGACTACGAAGTTCAGCAACTTCATTGGAAGGGAACCATAGTGTGTTCCATTACTGGTCCCGGGGCTGCCGCTAAAGCAACACCGGTACTAATCATGAGTGCCCTAACTGGTCCAGGAGGTATACCTTTTGGGGGAATCGTCGACCTGCGTAGGTTCGAGGTTCCCACTAGGTGGTACTTTCCCCTGTCAGCAGAGGCTCAGAAAGCCTGTATGAGAAATTACACGGCAAAACGTTTTCTCTACCAAACCTAGTGACATAAGCCTGGGTCATTGACAATGAGTTGAGTGACCGGGCATGAGAAAGAATGGGTGAAAGTGGGAGACAGTAAAGTGACTGACCTGGCTATGAAAAAAAAACAGCCAGTCCTGAGAAATAAAATAGTGAGGGTAGAGAAAACCCCTAGGGTGGATGGGGCGAGAGATAGGGTACTTGTGTGTTGAAGTCAGGAGACTTCAGGGAGTTGAGTTTTTAGACACCGAACGAGTCGGTAGTCCGGTAGTCGACGGAGAACTGTGTTGTGTGATTCTCCGAGCTGTGAATGCAGTCCTAAAACCCCGAGTGGGTTAGATAGTGAGCAGAGGCTCCGACCCAGTGGGTGGGTCGTATTGTGTGAGATCCAGCCGTGGATAGTAGCTGGACTACATGTCTATGAATTTGAGATTCAGCAGGCCGTGAGAAGGCATTGATGTGTGCGTGTAGAGTTGTGAGGAATATATATATCTTCGGTGGATTACATTGTGTTCTGGATTTATAAACATGTTCCGTTTGTCCGTGGGTCTGTGTTATTTCTGTAATAAAGGATTATGTGCGCCAACTGAATCTTGTTTAATGACTGGTGAATGTGCACTGCGGGGGTGAGTTATATTGCAAGACAGTTAGATAGCTCAATTGACACTCCAGGAGTATCGTTACCTAGACAACGACCAACACACGACCATATCACGAACATATCATCGTAAGAACTTCGTGATATTATCATCAAGAACGTCATGTGACATCTGGGATCTCTCCGGTCAAGGACGACGGGGATATATTGTTTATCTGGGAGCTATCCGGTCAAGAACTATATAGACATTGTTGGCATTTTGGTTATCTGTGAGCTCGTCGCTTACTAAGGAGTATCTGGATGGCTCGTCCTTTCAAGAAACCCATTGCATTATAGACATTGTTGTCATATTGAGATATCTGTGGGCTCTTCGCTGAGAGAGGAGTTATTATCTGGTGACTTCGTTCCATCAAACTAGCAAACCCTTGACAATTTGGATTGTGTGGCTTCAAGAGGGTAATGTGAACTCTGTGTGTGTGCGCCAGATAATTCACACAGACAGACGGGAGTAAAAACTCAAGCTAGCAGACAGTTCAAGTGAAGTTCACGACAGGTAAATTTGATACCAGACAGTAGTGCTCAAGCTAACGGAAAACCAGGATTAATCCAGAAGGTGGTGGAATATACTACGTGTGTGTGTGTAAGACCGCACATCGGGAAAAACTGTCAGCGCGCGTTAAGAACACACGGCACAGATCAACTGAGAGAGGGGACTACTGTGACGGGGTTAGTCACTAGTCACAAACAGCGCGTTGGTGAATACGCAGCACAAAAGTCTGCGCGGCAAGACGGGCTGGACATTATCGCTGTCGGTGATAAAGACAGGATTGAGAATCAAACATATTGACAGGTGTGTGTGGCGAGGGAATGCACTGTGTTGTCGCAAGTTGACTGGTCAAGATTTGTCGACGCAGTTAATAGGACGGGTGGAGACACCAGCGTCCAGGTACTGGGGAAGTACATGTTTGAAAAACAGAGAAAATTGACAGTCGCTGATTCACCGGAAAGATACGACGGGGGAGAGTTACGTTACCCCTACCACAGCCGTGCGGGGGCAGAAGTGGAAAGTGTTTGTGTATGACTGAAAAGTTTCCGGGCATTTTACAGACAGATTAAGTGTGACTTTCCACGGAGTTAAAAGAGCAGCAGGGTGGGGCTGTCAAGGTTGTGTGGAAACTGTTTTTATGGGGGAATTTTTCACTGAGGGTGATAAAGAGAAATTGAGGTGACATTGTGAGTTGGGGGTGGAAGGAGTAAAGGTACTCAGGAAAATTGCCACGGCCTATTGTGGTCAAGATGACTCATTCTGAATGAACAAAACAAGGTTGATGTGAAAGAAAGCCAGACTTTATGTTTCGTCTTTGTTCAAGCCCTTTGTGACCATTAATCTGTTATGAGCAAACATTTTACAACGAAGTGTCATCTCCGCAACGAAGGTAGAAAGACGTTTGGATTATTACTTTGGGGCCATCACGTCCAAGGAAAGTACAATAACGTGACGGACTGTGTCGAGACAGAACATTGTGGATAATCAATCATCATCTTCAATTTTTTCGACGGTTTGAACTTGTGATCACCATGTAAAATTAAGTCACCACGCAGCAAATTTGGAATATCGTAGACATTTCGGAACATTTACCAATATAAATTCCCAGCATATTGTGAAAAATTATTTTTTAAAAACGAACTTTTGGCGACGTATTAATAAGCATACATTGGTCGGCCAACCAACTGAACATTTTTGTTTGCTCTCATCGTTTTAACTGTCGGTATCGTTTGTGGACTTATATATATGGATATGTTTTACATGTAGTTGTTGATAGGCACTTTTTGCGATCTCTATCTACATCAGGATAGGCCTTGTGAAACGTGGGTATTTCTGGTGCTTAAGATATTGGTTTGTAAGGAAAACGTTAATGAGTTAGCGTGTCGTGCAGTGGCATTGGAATAGTCCTAACCAATATCTAGAGCCGAGTTGTCTGACGTCAGATTTGTGTATATTTTTACGCGATAATTTTTTTCCCTTTCTCTTTCTTCTTTTCGTTATATTTACATAAGATATTTGTTGTGGTCGGATATATGTGATTATTGTGATCTTTCGTCATTTCTACTGTCTAATGGTCGGTGTCAGTTTATATATATATATATTACGCGCACAGTTGTGGTTTTACATGGGCATGTCAATGTTTGTGGTTTTTATTTCTATGTAATCATCTGTATGCGTGTCACTAGCCTATGCGTCTAGCGTTTTATAGGCACCACTTACTGTTATCATACATTTGTTTGTATATGTATTTATATGTATGTTTAACAATATTTCCAGGTACTTTATGAACTTGTGGTCATAGATATATATGCGAGAGAGTATAGGCGATAATTCCCCCCCTCACTACCTAGTGCTTATAGAGTGACTGGGTGAGTACAGAGTAATATTTTGGCACTACGAATTTATGTACACAGGGAGTTGTGGTGTACTTAGGGAAGTGACACAAAGACTAACAGCAGAGTCGTCACATTTATAGTTGGCTGACAGACAGCAACGTGTCCACAAGTACAAGATGCCTACTTTAATGGAATATATTGAAGCAGGTGAACGAATAGGCCTGAAAGGTAAAGAGTTACAGGAGTATGCAGAAGCAAAAGAACAAAAACAGACGGAAAGAGAGGAGATGCATAATGAACGCGAGGCAAAGCGCCTACAGTAAGAGAAAGAGACACAAGTAAAACTAGCTGAAATAGAAAACAAGCGTCTACAGGAAGAGAAAGAGACACAAGTAAAACTAGCTGAAATGGAACACAAGCGTCTACAGGAAGTAAAGTTAGCTGAAATAGAAAACAAGCGTCTACAGGAAGAGAAAGAGACACAAATGAAAATGGAAATTGAGAAAGAGAAGATTAAGATGGAAGCTGAAATTGCTCTCAGAAAATTAGAACTATCACCAAAAGGTCAAAGTGAGGATAACAGAAGACTTTTGCAGTCGTCACAGAGACTAAAACTGCCATATTTTACGGACCGGGACAACCTTGAGGCCTATCTTTCGAGATTCGAATCATCTGTGAAAACTCTAGGCATCTCTAGGGCGAAAATTTAACGAGTAAGGCACTAGACACCATGTTCAATTTACCTGTAGAAGAACGAAACAACTACACTATCTTACGTCAACGTTTGCTGACAAAGTTCCAACTAACTGAACATGAATATAGAACAAAGTTTAAACAGTTAGTGCCAGAGACAAATCAAGATTTCACAGACTTTGTTAACACAGTAAAGAACACATTTAACAAATGGATGGAGCTCGCAGAAGTAGGGAAAGATTTTAATAAATTAGTAGATTTAGTGTTAAGAGAAAAAGTATTAGCTTCATGTAATACCAATTTAGTGGCTTTCTTTGAAGAACGTAAGCCAAAGGACATAGACACAATGTCTCAGTTAGGGCAAAACTACATGACTGCACATCCTAACGTATCTATTGGGAAACTAATGAGTGAGGAAATAGTCTGTGCAGCGTACACTAAACAGGACCAGAATCCAGTCATCAGACCAAGGGCGAAAAGTGTGGATTCAGCACAGAAAGGTGAGCAGCAAGAACTTCAAGATAATGGTTTCCGAGGAAACAATGTTGGTAGAGTAGGACGGTGCCCATATAGAAGAGGGAATTTCCAGAGACGTCCAAATTATGCCGGATGTTGGAATTGTGGGAGCTGGAGACACAAGGCAGCGAAGTGTGACGTGCAGCCAGCCAGTGAGCCAACAAGTAACGCAAGGAAGGAGATCATCTGTTTCAAATGTGGAAAGAAGGGGCATGTCAGCCATCAATGTAGGATGAGAGAAACAGAGCACTCAAATGCAGCGCAAGTAATTGAGACGCTGAACAATGAAGATTGTAGTGGGTGCAAACCTCTTTTTGAAAAAGACAGTCAGCCAGTCCTAATATGTGGTCATACAGTGAAAGCAGGATCGGCAGTGTATGAAGGAGGAAGTCTGAAGCTGCATCAGGGATTCGTCAATGATAGACCAGCGTTAACAATTAGGGATTCCGGATGTACGTCTATCGGAGTGAGGAAAAGTTTAATAGATCCCTCAGATTATACAGGAAAAAAAATTAGATGCATAACATTCAACGGCACAGTAGAGTTCTACCCATTAGCCATAATAACAGTAAAAACACCATATATCACTGGAAGAGTGACAGCGTGTGTTTTGGACTCACCAGTGGCTGATTTGATCATAGGAAATGTTATAGGAGTTAAAGATTGTACAGAAGAGGAAGTAGTTTATTAGGACCGAAAATATAGTGTAAGCAGTAATGAGGTAGTTACCACAAGAGAACCTAAATTAGAGAGTATAGCTGAGGTAGAAGAGGCACTTGAAGTAGACACAGGAACTCAGGACAAGGATAGTACAGCTGAGCAGATGAGAATGGATCCCAAATATAGTGCTAGTGGCTCCCAGAGACAAGATACTACTCTGAACAAATGTTCCCAAGGGTGTAGGAGAGTAGAACATAGGCAGTCAAAGAAAGGTAGATGGTGCTTCGAGAGGAAGAACAATGTTCTCACTCGCAAGTTTTCAGATAGCAGAACTGCACGTGGGCACGTAGCAGTACCTTTAGCACACAGAGACCGATATACTAGAACAGCTCAGGATAGTGCATGTGCAGGGCACATAGGCATAAGGCGTATGCAGCAGAAAGCAAGGTGCCAGATATATGGGCCAAGATTGAATAAAGAGTTCAGACTAAACAGAGACTCAAGTGTAACGGTGCAATATGCAGATAGGAAAGTTGAGTCAGGTCAAAAGAGTGTTCGTGACATTACTGACCCAGGTTTAGGGATAGCAAACAGATGTTGTAATTGTAGAGGTACCATGAGTCATGGGTACATGAAAGGTAGACACAGCATCGACAGGAATCAGAGGAGGGTTAATGTAAGAACAGAACCACCTGATATAGGGTCGGTACACAAATAGTATTGTGTGGTCGTGAAGTAGTAAGAGACCTGCGGGTACACAAACATGATGTTTTAGATGATATGTTTATTACTATGCCATGTTTTAGTTCATATATTGGGATACAAGTGAGAAAGTTGTTTGTATTGATGTGTGGGGAATATGGGAGTGTACTAGGAGCATTTGATGTATTATTTAGGGTGGTAGCTAAAGTGAGATGGAGCCATACTTAGGGCTACCCAGGCAATATGTCTGGGTCACATGTTTAGTAAGATTTAGTCTCCCAATATTTGAAAACGAAGTTTTCTTTTAAGAGGGGGGTGATGACATAAGCCTGGGTCATTGACAATGAGTTGAGTGACCGGGCATGAGAAAGAATGGGTGAAAGTGGGAGACAGTAAAGTGACTGACCTGGCTATGAGAAAAATAGCCAGTCCTGAGAAATAAAATAGTGAGGGTAGAGAAAACCTCTAGGGTGGATGGGGCGAGAGATAGGGTACTTGTGTGTTGAAGTCAGGAGACTTCAGGGAGTTGAGTTTTTAGACAGCGAACGAGTCGGTAGTCCGGTAGTCGACGGAGAACTGTGCTGTGTGATTCTCCGAGCTGTGAATGCAGTCCTAAAACCCCGAGTGGGTTAGATAGTGAGCAGAGGCTCCGACCCAGTGGGTGTGTCGTATTGTGTGAGATCCAGCCGTGGATAGTAGCTGGACTTCATGTCTATGAATTTGAGATTGAAGGCATTGATGTGTGCGTGTAGAGTTGTGAGGAATATATATATCTTCGGTGGATTACATTGTGTTCTGGATTTATAAACATGTTCCGTTTGTCCGTGGGTCTGTGTTATTTCTGTAATAAAGGATTATGTGCGCCAACTGAATCTTGTTTAATGATTGGTCAATGTGCACTGCGGGGGTGAGTTATATTGCAAGACAGTTAGATAGCTCAATTGACACTCCAGGAGTATCGTTACCTAGACAACGACCATCACACGACCATATCACGAACATATCATCGTAAGAACTTCGTGATATTATCATCAAGAACGTCATGTGACACCTAGGAATAGACATGTCACTACATCTAGACAAAGAAAAAGACAGGCTGACCATCCACAGGCTACTTGTCACGATTGCTCCTCAAGGAGTTAAAAGAAAAACTGGTACAAGTATTACGGGAGACGACAAGGCTGAGGTCTTTAGGATAAAGAATGGGGCTGGCAAGTGGGGAACGCTCTGCAACCCAACAAGGGAGGCCCCCCCCCCCCCATTATATACGGATCTACACTCCTGGTATTACGAACAATAATCACAGAGTGTTGATCACGATGCCGGGGAGAAAGACCAATTGTCCAGCGTATGGCCAAAATAACCACTGGGCAAATAAATGCCCTAGTGGACGACAATCGATGACACCAATAGCAGCAGCAGTCAGTGTACAAAGCCAAGAAGATTTCCCACCACTCGAAAGAGAAACTTCTCCACAGGGAGAGATTGAACTGACCCAAACTTTCAGTAGTCAAATCAACACAAAAGAAGACAGGAACACACAAGAAAATAACACACCAGAAATCAATCCAAGGAATGAAGACTGAAGGTCTTCAAATCGTCAGCAAACCAAAGAAGAGAACATGGGCTAACAGAAGACTACTGCAGTCAAAACACAGCGATGACACAGAAACAGACGACTTATCACTGCCAAGGAAAGAAAAAGTCAAAGCTACTATAAGCAAGACACAGAAAGCTGAATGTCAGTCTCTTTAGCAACAGAATGAGATTGGTCTTTGTCTAGATCCTACTGCTTCTTCTATGTCACTGTACAGTGGAAGTTGAGCTAACCACCTGTCTCACACCACAAGTCAGCACTGCAACACACATCCACCAGTCAGTGAACAAGCTTGAGTTTGCGCACATAATATCCTTTAATGGTGAATGAACACGGACTCAAGCAAACATATATAAATCCAGAAACAGTAATTACAGAATATATCCTCCTCACAACCTGAACTCGAATAACACTGCCTTCTCCAGGCCTACTTAATCTCATCCATCACCATTCCCGGCCCGAACTCACTCTATCCAACCCACTCTGGGTCTAGGCCTCAACTCCCTATCCGACCCTCTCTGAGTCTAGGGTTCAACTTCAGCTCACTCTGAAACAAAGGGTAGACATCTCTCGCTAACTCCGCTCTCCTTCAATTTCCCAGACTGCCGACCTCCACTGTCGGATCCCACAACTCAACTGTCCATCCGACCCTCTCGGGGTCTCGGCTTCAACTGCCCCCCCCCAGTCCCCTAACTTCGCACAACACTCCTCGCCAGCCTAAACTGTCTCTCTCACCATCCACACTAGCGGGCTGAAACCACCTTCACCCCCCCCCCCCCCTTAACGCACTGTCTCCAACCTTCCACTTCGGAGCTATTTCCGAGGTGGGAGTGGCGGTAGCATAGTAGCTAGACAAATGTCTGCCTGCCTGTGGATTGGTCATAAGTTTGACATCATTCATTAGTAAGTGAAATGCTTTGTACTGTTACTTATCGTATGCACCTGACTAGATGCGGCGAAATACGCCGGGCAGTAAATAGGGCAATATGTTGTTTGTGGCTTCATTTGTTTAAATTGCACTTTTTCATATGATATTTAACTCTACAGTATACACCTGACGAGATGCAGCGAAACATGCCAGGCAGTAAATCGTGCAACATAATATTTGTAACTTCTGTGTTTAAATTACACTGTTTCGTCAAACCTGTGGAGATGAGTCAGACCACAATAAGACCAGCTGAGGATGTGAGATATAATTTATACGTGACATCCGGCATGGACGAGAAGTTTGCTTTTCTTAGCCTTTGTCTGTCCCCAGCCTACCTCAAGACAACTCACTTCGTCTCGGTTCCTACCCCTTAACCTGCCCGTCATTGCAGACCCTACCAGTAACAGCGCTGCCGTCGGCAAAGCTCTTGTAGTCATTGGAACACGCAAGCTCCAATGTCTCTACAAGGCGGATACAAAGCTTTGTTTTGCATATCCTATTTACAGGACATCGCTGTCAACACCAGCAGTGCTGTTGTTGATGTCTTGGCAAGTTTACGTTCAGTAGTTTGCCATTGCTTGGTGAACGACCGGCTCCCATACCATCACGTTACTACCCAGCGCAACACGGTCTGCTGCCAAATCGGTAGCAGTTGCGCTTCCAACGCAGATAAGCGGAATTACGAACCGCGTCCGTAATGCCTTTGCCATGGAGACAGGCTATATCTTGTGTGTGGGTGTATATATATATATATATATACAGGAACACTGAGCTGATCACGAAACTGGTGATAGAGTGAAATGGCGAGTCATGACCGCCCACGCTTTCCGGCATGGCACATGATATATATATATATATATATATATATATATATATATATATATATATATATATATATATATGGAGCGAGCGAGAGAGAGAGAGAGAGAGAGAGAGAGAGAGAGAGAGAGAGAGAGAGAGAGAGAGAGAGAGAGAGAGAGAGAGAGAGAGAGAGATGCATTTTTAATGACAATGCCGTGTTTGAAAATATTTCCGGTCAACATTTTTTATTCACCCTCTGTAAAGTTCATATAAATATAACACGGAACTCTATGCAGCACGCATTTCGATGCAGCCGGCTTGGGATGACTGATAAAACGATGGGATAAGTGCATCAATGTTGGTGGAAATTATGTTGAGAAATAAAGGGACAATGTATGTATAAAAATAAAGTGGTTTCAAGTTGTTATCATCTTTAGTTAATTTTCTACAGCCATTTGTGACTTACTTATTAACTTACCCTCGTATATGATGCCCAGTGCACCTCCTAGCGCAGTGGTTCTCAACTTTTATTGGCCCGTGCCCCACTTCACCATATTTTTAGGACGTCATCCCCCCCCCCCCCCTCACCATACTTTTAGAACGTCATTTCCCCCTTTCATATTTCCTCCCTATAAATCTCCCCCCCCCCCCGCCCCTACACAGTATACGTTAAAATTGAAGCTAAATTTAATAGCACATACTAAAACAAGTCTAGACATCTACATAAAACTTGATTTGCGGATCTATACTATTTACGTTATAAAATGAATTTCAGAAGGGTGATACGTACAGAACTGTAAAGTATGAAGGAAAAAAACAATATCAAGTAATCGGTTCTTGTATTAACGCAATCTAGAAACAATCTTAATTCCCCCCCCCCCCCTCCCACCCCGCGGAAACCCTAAAATTCCCCCCCCCCCCCGGGGGGGGGGGGAAATTCAACACCAGTTGAGAATGAGAACCACTGTCCTAGCGCGTAGAGGTATTCTTTATTGTTGAAATACATTTCATTATGTTTGAACAATCTATAAAAGCCGTGAATACCGTAATTAACGGGAACGCTATATATATATATATATAACACGAAGTAAAACAGTTTTACAGATCACAATTACGGAAAACAAAGGACGTTGCGACTAGCCTACTTCAGTCAGGGCCAGGGATGAACAATGAGGCAGATCAAGATCCATTGTAAAAATCCGCCCCGATGCAGATTCGAACTTAAAACCACCGGGCCGACAGGCAAACATCTAGCCCCTACACTCACTCGGCTTCCTTGTTTAAAGCGTATTTAGACATGAAAAAGGCAAGATGTCTTGATTATAGTGGAATATTCTAACGAAATATTTGTGTCCATGGATTTGAGAGGCCGAACATTTTTTTTTAAATATAAAGGGGGACAATCTAATATAGAATGAATGCGCTCATTGTTCCAAGAGAAATAACTCTCACTGTAAAACTAGAAATGTTTGTTTGTAGATTCTAACGAAAAGCACTTAATGTTTGAATAGTATAAATTCTATTCCTAATAAGTTGCAAGTTCTAAATGCAAATAGTATTTAATCTTTGCAAAGAATTAATGTTTAGAATAACAAATGTAATGTAGTCATTACACAAACACCCAGATAATCTTGCTGCATTCGTCGTCTAAGGTCTGATGTGCTATATGACAAAGCCCGATTCGCTTGACAGCACTTCTCAGCGCTATCAAGCCAAGTCGCCTTATAATTTCAAGCTACCTGATACGGGGGAGAATGGCACGCAAAAACAACAATAGGAAACCACAGCCAAGCAAGATGGGCAGCGTGGGAGCCGCCAAGACCGGACAGAAGACGAATGTGGAGAATCTACCTGTAAGCTGCAGCAAAGACCACGTAACTACAGTTAACTCAACTGAAGCTACCTCGAGACAGACCGAGACCAGCCCACCACATACAAGAGCTAAGACAGCCGAGAAGAAGGAGGAGAAAGACACTAGAGGCGGCAACACCGACTCCAAGACAGCCAAATGGGTTGTAAAACGTGTCCAGGGGGAGCTGTCAGACGACGAAATCATGAAACAGCTGCAGAAAGAAAACCTCCACATCAGAATCCTGAAGGCACAGCGGATCCTGACGTACTCGAAGATACCAACCACACTGGCGGTGGTGACGACTGAGGGCAACGAGATTCCACACCTGGTGTCAATCAACAATATAACTCAGCAGCCTGAATGGTTCCTACCAAGAATCAACCAATGCTCAAGATGCCAGAGGGCCGGCCACAGTCGAACAATCTGCCGCAGCAAGACGGAAATCTGCCGATACTGCGCCGACCATCACGCTTTTAAGGAGTGCCCGCTGGCCAAGCTGGACACCGACTTCAGAGCACCCAATAACAAGAGGAAGTGCGCCAACTGCCTGGGCAAGCATGGGGCAAGATACCTGGGCTGTCCGTACCTGCAACGTCACAGAGACGTCCTGAAGATAGCCACAACCACAAGAACACCATACAACGAAGCAATGCGGAGGTGCGAGACAGCCACGGGTTGCTCACAAGCGGAAAGAGCCCAACTGCAAAGCCAAATAGACGAACTAAAGATGCAAATCAAGCTACTCCTAACACCGCCACAAACCAACGAAAATGAAAGACTGCTTGCTGAAATGAAGGAGATACAGCAAAACATCAAACAAGAGATGGAGCGCATCCCCGAGTTGAAGAAGGAGAACGCAGAAATCTTACAAAGTATCAAGACCGAAAGAGAATTGCACAGAGCTGAAATGGAACGATTCCAAAACAAACCAACAGAAACCACACAAGAGCTAGCAGAGAAACCGCAAGACGAAAACCAAGACACCGGGCCTGAATCACAAACAAACCAGATACCAGAAGAATGCAGAGATGAGCATCCTGACGGTCACTGGCATGGGCGGGTGCGCACCTTGGAGGAGATTCGAGAAAGTACAAGACGGGAGGAACGCATTTTCCAGGAATACAAAAGGCGCTGGGAAGAAAGAGAAAGGAAAAAGCCCAGGAAACTCAGAAAACCGGCAGAGTACCCAGACACATATTATGACGCTGAGAGCGAGTTCGAATATTATATAGAGGACGGAGAGGTCATCCCGTGGAAGCTCAATGGAGAAAACCGTGAAAAGCAACATCAGCTATTTCTCGAAAACGAACGCAAGGAGGAAGAGAAAGAAACCATCGAAAAACTCCTACGATCACTGCACAAACATGGCCACAAAAACACCAAATAAAAAGTCCTTTTAAGGACTGAAATCAGCCAAACCAGACGAGCCAGGAGCCTTCACTAGCCAAACAAACCACCAGAAGAGCCAGGAGCCAATGCCACCAAATGAAACAGATGCAATGCAAAGGGAAACAAACCTACAAGAAACAGACGTCACTCGTAAGAGAGCAAAAGTGAAAACCAGGGTGAAAAGACCCACACAAACCCACGGATCTCAACTCTAACCAACGCTGAAGAAGCAGGTTGAAAGAGACCGAGATTGGAATTTTTGTTTTTGAAAATTGAACTTGAACTTGACAAAGCATACTTACCTGGCACGGGAGCTACCATGATCACTAAGGTGGTGCTCCCAGGTTGAGGCCCTTCCATTGCACTTCGGTTGGGTTGACGCCTGCGATCACCCCAAATGTGGGTGACTCGAGTGCGTAATTTTTTCGTAAGGGGGACTGCGTTCGCGCTATCCCCTCAAATTAAATTCAGATATATATTGGAGCATATACTTAATTATGTTTTAGGTATTGGCCACATGGCATGGACGAGACAGGAACACTGAGCTGATCCATGACACTGTTGATCGAGTGAAATGGCGAGTCGTGACCGCCCACGCTTTCCGGCATGGCACATGATTGATTGATTGTCGATTGTGTGCTCGATAATGTCACACTACAATAATGCTTTGTATTCTGCTGTTGACAAATGTATCAAACTAAAGAGGAAATGCCGTTGACTATAAATGATACTATACACTGGTTCTAAGAATATCTTGGATACAGAAAAGAACAATTGAATCCATACGACAAGATGTGAATATTGAAAAAGGTTGGCTACTAAAGACGATAAAACAAAGAACATTAACATATTTTGGTCACTTGAAACGTCATGAGAGTTTGGAGAGAACAATAATGGAGAGGTATATGCCTGGGAAGAAGAGGAAGGCCAAAGAGAAGATGGGTGCAGGATGTGGCAGGTGATCTCCAGATGGGTGTATCGCACGCGGAACATCTTGCTTATGACCGAGAATTCCGATTCCGATTCCGATTTGTCGAAAAAAAAAGAAACTTTCCACCTCGTTCAACCCGTCTCAATGACGTTGGTTATAGTTGTGGTGGTTCATAGTGCGGTATAGGTTTTATGGTCTTTTGTGCGTTGGACAGCTTCTATTACTGCCTGTCTGGCCGAGTTCCTCTTTTTTGCCATCCTTTTTGCTAGTCAGAACATTATGTAAGAAGGCAAAAGAAAAATGGCTTGAGGAAAAGTGCTCAGAAATTGAAAGCCAACACAACAGTCAAAATACCAAATTAGTGCACAAAAGAATTCAGGAACTTACTAATAAAAGAACAAGTACATCAACAGGCTGTCTAAAAACTGAAGATGGCAAAATCATAATAGAAAAAGACCAGATTCTACAGGTATGGACAGATTATGTGAAACAACTTTATGATGATAACAGAGACGAACAGTATGATATTAGATTTAACAATGAAGGACCGCCAATTTTGGAGATGGAGGTTCGAAATGTTCTTAAGCATATGAAAGCTGGCAAGGCCCCCGGTGCAGATAACATCACAACAGAAATGATTAAAGCTTTAGAAGAATTTGGACTAGAGCAAGTCACCAGACTGCTGAACACATTATATGATACTGGAGATATACCTCCAGAATTATGTAACTCTATATTTATTGCAATCCCAAAGAAATCAGGAACCTTGGAATGTGATCAACACAGAACAATTAGTATAATGAGTCACATCACAAAGATTTTGCTAAGAATTATCATGCAAAGAATGAGGAAGAAGATACAACCTGAAATAGGGGAAGAACAATGCGGGTTTGTAGAAGGGAAGGGAACAGTAAATGCTGTGTATATGCTGCGAACAGTTATTGAACGTGCTATAGAAGTAAACAAGGATATACATCTTTGCTTTATCGACTATACAAAGGCTTTTGATAGCGTTAGACATGTCAGCATGGTGGATATGCTTGCAGATTTACAAATTGATGGGAAAGACATTAGACTTATAAAAAACATACATTGGAAACAACAAGCTGCAATAAGGATTGATAATGAAGTGGGACAGTATCAGCCAATTAAGAGAGGTGTTAGGCAGGGATGTGTAATATCTCCAGATCTTTTTTCCCTGTACAGTGAAAATATTTTCAGAAATGTAGAGGATATAAATGGAATCAGCATTGGAGGACGAAACATCAATAACATTAGATATGCAGATGATACAGTATTGATTGCAGACAATCCGCAGGACCTGCAACAATTAGTAGATGCGGTTGTTGTACACAGTGAGCAGCTGGGGTTAGAATTAAATTGTAAAAAGACTCAGGTTATGGTCGTCAGTAGGAAGGAAGAAGTGCCTCAAAGTAATATACTAGTAAATGGACATATTCTTCAACAAGTGAATCGGTACAATTATCTTGGAACAGTTATAACATCTGATGGGAGATGCCTTGAAGAGATTAGAACAAGAATCGCCATGGCGAAAGTAGCCTTTAGCAAGATGAAAAACATTCTGACCAATAAAAAGATGTCAATTGAAACGAGAAAAAGAGTGTTGAGGGGATACATAGAGCCTGTTCTTTTGTATGGATGTGAAACTTGGACAATGAACAGTCAAGCTGAAAGGCATCTGATGGCTGCAGAAATGTGGTTTCTGAGGAGAATGCAAAGAATACCATGGACAGACAGAAAAACCAATGACCAAGTACTACAGGAGACAAATGAACAACGTAAACTGATTAGAGAAATTAGACGTAGACAGTCAAAATTTTTTGGACATGTTATGAGAAGAAATGGATTGGAGAACTTAGTGACAACTGGCAAGATCGAAGGGAGCAGACCAAGAGGAAGACCGAGAGGAAAATACCTGGATGGCTTGGCCACATGGCATGGACGAGACAGGAACACTGAGCTGATCCACGACACTGGTGATCGAGTGAAATGGCGAGTCATGACCGCCCACGCTTTCCGGCATGGCACATGATTGATTGATTGATTTGCTTTTGACGTTGTTGCTGGTGTGTCTGCTATCATTATCGGTTTGCCCATCCCTCTCGTTTGATGTCTTCTTTTCCGGAGCTGACCCTGGGGGGTGGGGAGGGGCTGTCTTTTATCATCTGTTTTCTTGGGCTTGTCCTGGGGGGGGGGGGGGCGCCTGTTATCGTCTGGGCTTGTTTTCTTGGGTCTTGGTTCAACGGATTTTTGTCAAGCATAGGGGTCGGATTGTATCGTCTCTCTTGTCCATCGTTGGGGAGGTTTCCTACCGTCTCCTCTTGTCCCGCGCCGGAGGGGTTTCCTGCACGTCCCTCTTATCCGTCGTCAGGGAGGTTTCCCATCGTCTTCTCCATCGCTGGGGCAATTTCCACCCTTCTCCTTGTCTCCCGCGTCGAAGAGGGTCGTTTCGTCTCTCTATTGTCAGCCATTTGAGAGTTTTAATGCATCCCTATATATTTCCTATTGTCTGGTTTTCGTGTGGTCGAGTTTTTCCTCACTGTATATTTATTTTGCTGTTGGCTTTATTTTATGTTGGTTATATTTCTTTCCCTGTTCTTGCAATGAATTGTTTTGTAAGCTTTTGTACTTCTTTGTCGCCTTCCACCTGTAGGCATTCCTTCATCGTCATCGTCATGTTTCTTGTTTGGAAGTATTCTACTAGGTCCCTGCGTTCCTGGGCATAGGCTGTGCACGACAGTAGGTAGTGTTCTATAGTGTTTTCCTCCAGGCAATCAATGCAAAGTGGTCGGGTGATTTTATCTTTCCATTTCCCGATTCTCAATCTCCATAGTTTCTTGTACGTTGGTATTTTTGTGTTGTCTTTCACTTGACTTTTCATACTTGGTTCTCTGAGCATGTGGTAGGCGTGTCGTCCTTTATTGCTGTCTCTCCATTGTTGTTTCCATTTGTCGATTACTTGTTGTTTGATAATGCTTTTTGCCTCCAGAATGCCGAGTCCTGTGTTTACTATATTCTGGCTGCTTGTCCCGCGTTTTGCGGCCCTGTCTGCCCTCTCATTGCCAGTTATCCCTCTGTGTGCTGGTATCCATACAATTGTGACCTGGCATCCCATACTTCTTAGTTTTGTTGTTAGTGTTAGTATTTTCTCTTTCAGGTCTTGTCTGTTCACTTTAGTGTGGTTGTCTAGTGCTTGTACTGCAGATAGTGAGTCCGTCAGTATAGTTAGTTTTATAGGGGGGTTCTCTGTTGCTATTTCTAGTCCTTTCATAATACCTACTAGTTCTGCCGTGTATACCGATGTATTGTCTGTTATTTGAGAAGATTCCCGGAAGGTTGTTATGGGGACGCGGTTCTGCAAGAACATGCTACTGTACTGAATGAATGAATGTGGAGTAATGTGAACCAAGCACAAATTAACATTTATCATTACCGAGTCAAATGCTTTGTGACTGGCACGTTGCCGTTTTGATAGACGGTAGTTTTGTTAATTAAAGTTATATACACTCGACCATGCCACGTAGTCAAGCTGTATGTCTTCTCCTTGTTCTCTCCCCCCCCCCCCCTGCAATCTTTTTTTTTCGCATTTCCATCCTGTTTCAGGATAGTGCGGTCAACATCAGCATCTTTCAGCTGTATGTTGATTCCTAGGCTAGATTACGCTTCCAATTCTAGTGCGCTCGGGGTATTCGGGGTTACGGAGAAAGCTGCTACACCTCGGCCAGGGAGTCCGGCCCCACATGAGCATGAACTCCACAGAGGGTGAATACAAAACTTGAAACGGCAATATTTTCAAAAACCCCACAGTCATTAAGAATACACCCTATACCTCCCCATAGCACAACGCCTTGGTTGAATATAGAGACCATGTGTTGGCCGTGCAGCATGATCCCTCTCTCGGCCTGCCTAGTTTACCACCAATACACCTGGAGCAAGACAAGCTGCAGAAGCGGCCGGATCAGTAAAGCAATGCTCTGTCAAGGTGTCGAAGCTTCTATCTTAGATAAATTGCTAGCCAAGGCTTAGAGCCTTATCTACCCTGCCTTGACATTTAGATTTAGTCTTTAGGTAGCATTTCCTCGCACTAGGATAAGACTTGTATGAAGGTTAATAGTTAATAGACTGCAATGGCTGGGGCATATAGAAAGAATGGAAGATAATAGGGAAACAAAACTCGCTTACACTCAGGAAATAAATGACCGTAGACCCCGAGGTAGACCAAGAAGACGGTGGAGAGATAATATATATTCAGACCTACAAGCACTTGGAATCAGCCACTGGCAAGAGAAGGTCAGCCAGAGAGACGAATGGAGACGGCTTGTATCTGCAGCAAAGAACCTCAATGGCTCGGAATGCTGAAGAAGAAGAAGAAGAAGAAGAAGAAGAAGAAGAAGAAGAAGAAGAAGAAGAAGAAGAAGAAGGGTAAGACTTGTACCTTCCCAATTACACTCCTCCACACGAAGCCATTGGCACAATGTAGGGTGTCGGGTTTGGTGAGCGCCGCCTAACATTCGGCGCTAACAGAAATAAGATATAGTTACATCTACTGTCATACGGTATCTGTCATATTTGACTAAGACCTGACTTTAAATTGCTTTGTACTGTTTACTCAAGCCTGTGGCCCAGTACACTCTACTTCTACAAGCCCTAGACTGTCCTCAGTCTACCCACAAGGCAGCAGGTTTGTGTATCATTTTGTGTGGTTTCCCGTACCCTTAGACCTGTCCGATATGGGAGGCACCAACAATAGCTATGCTGCCGTCGGCATAGCTTTCGGTGTCTTTGGAACAGACAAGCCCCTTTGCAAATGTTACCTGAGAACAACATACACATTAACATTTAACTGATTTACTTGCTAAACAAAAAAAAAGTTTGGACCAACCATGGTACACAATCAAATGATCAAGTATTATAATGTAAAATTCCATTCACTGAGCATCCAGACTGCGGAAGATACCACAAAACACACCAAACAAGAACACTACGCAGGAAGCCAAAGAAGATTGATAAACCAACACAGAACTGGCATCGTTAGCCGCTACACGCTGCGGGATTTGCTGAGGAGGGGATCCGAGCACTTATGGACTGAATGGTTCGATGTGCAACGAGGATGATCTGTCGACTAACTAACTAACTAACTAACACCAAATAATATTGCGATATATCGTCCTTTTGTCCAAATGGGAATCATATAGGCGATATATTATCCGTCGGCACTGACTCAGTTAATACTCGAGCACCACACACAAAATAACGTTTACTACTCGAGCAGCGCACACACAATAACGTTTATTACTCGAGCACCGCACTCAAAATAACGTATAATACTCGAGCACACCACACTAAATACCGTTTATTACTCGAGCACCGCACACACAATATCGTTTAATACTCAAAGTCCGTGTTAAAACGAGAAGACAACAACCACAGACTCAGTGGCGTAGAATGTCAACAAAGGGAGCTGCCGTTACCTTGTACTCTTGCACTCGTGCTGATGAACTCCTGAAAAGTGGCGTCTAGTTCACTCCGGCAATTAAAGTCATTCTTGGTATTCACATGTATATGATAATAGTATATGCTCTCCCCCATAACTTTCGAATCCGGGTACGCTGCAGCATAGACTCACGGAAGATAGATTCACGGAACACACTTCATGCAGTCCACGCTGAAACATTACACCAAGCAATGAAACTAATGATAGATCCGATTACGTGAAGGGCAGGTCGATAATGCACGGCAGAAAATACGATGAGGATGAACTTGAAAGCATTAGTCTTTGTAACTGATTAGATGCCATGGGATGCTTAATCGTCTTAAACGATGTCCCATATTACATCGCCGAAATGTTGCTATTGCATTATAATACAGCATGTCTGCTACCATATTAATGACTTTTAAGTGATAACTGTTATACACCCCTGTTTCCCATTTTCCAGCATTCAGTTTTGCTTGGTTCAAACCAACTTTTTGTTTGGCATTGAATTTGGTGGCCGATAGAAATCACCATCAGCATAATAATGGGCCCTGTCACATGACGTAGCATCCATGTCTCTCCACAGATATTGGTCTTTGGTGTTCTGGATCAACTCTGCTGATGATATTCCTTCATGCCACTGTCTCAGTCTATCGAACATAATTTCTCTTGGTCTGCCTCTCTTCCCCTTAATCTTTCCAGTTGTCACGATGTTCTCCAATGCGCCTCTTCTCATCACATGACCAAAGGAAACTGTTCATCTCTTTCTTATTGTTGTATATAATGTTCTAAGACACCAGGTCAATTTAAATAAAACATCCAACTTGATGGGCATTTGAACACATGACCACCAGGACTGCATGCTAGCCAGTGCACTACTACAGCTCCACTCACACAGTCTGCCTTAGGAAGCTATTGAAGATTAAATGGCAAAACAAGATCCCAAACACCGAAGTTCTAGAAAGAGCGTCCATGCCCAGTATCCACACTCTACTAATAAAAAATCAGATTCGCTTGGCTGGTCACTTGACTCCCATGGCAGACCACAGGCTCCCTAAACAAATTGTTTATGGTGAACTGCGCTGTGGTAAACACTTCCAGTGTGGCCAGAGGAAACACTTTAAAGACACTCTGAAGATCTCACTAAAAGCTTTTGGAATTCATCACGACACTTGGGAGACTGCTGCCAAAGACCAAAATTCGTGGTATACATCATTACACAAGGGCGCAGTCACTTGTGAAGCAAAAGAATTGCAAGAGCTGTGAAGAAAAGGCTGAACAGAAAAAACCACGGCAGGAGATCCTCCTCCTGGGACGTCAAGCATTCTTTGCCCACATTGTCAAAGAACATTTCGAGCTCTTATAGGCCTTACCAGACATCTTATAACTCACGGCTCAAAATTTTCAACCCCACTGGATGAAATGAATGGTCATCATCATTCTCGAGGAAAAAACACAACAGCTCTCCATACAAGAATTGGCTCCGTATAATGAGATATTGCATAAAATTTGTCGGGTGTAGCTTCGACTTCATTTATTCAGTATGTCACGTCTTTAAAACATCTTCTATCTCTTATCAACATCCCCTACCCCCTGAAGTCGGAGTGGGTTCGCTTGACGGCGAGGGACACTGGTAATAGGGAGAGCACTAGAAGTAGTAGCATGTGTATGGGCTTCTCTGGAATTCAAAGCGAGCGAACAACAAATAAAAAAATCCCCAATTGTTTTGTGATTATAGAGGATTCTCATCATTTTTGGGACAGGTCCATAGGTGCTCCGATCTCATCCCTAACATCCCTGCAAGGATATATCGACTGATTGCATCAGTTCTGTTTATTAGTGAGGATTATCATCATTGTACTCCGCACAGGCCCATTGATGCTCCGATCCCCTCCTTAGCAGCATATATCGATTACACCAGTTCTGTGTTGAACAGTGAGGAATTGTCATCATTGTACTCTGGAAAGGTCTATAGGTGATACGATGTAATTCTTAACATCCCCGCCAGCATATATAGACTTATGGCATCAGGTATGTGTTGATTAGTGAGGTCCGTCATCATTGTACTCCGGACAGGTCCCGATCTCTTCCTTAACATCCCCGCCAGCGTACATCAACTGATCACACCAATTCTGTGTTGGCTAATCAAATGTCTTGTGCCCTGGTTAAAATGTTTATTCCTGGCAGCCCCTAGCTTCACTCCCTTCTCCCTCACTCTAGATCAGTAAGCAGATTCCCAGGTGCCCTAATGGCATTCATGTCTGGCCCACCTTATGCCCTTCTATCCTCTCACATGTTTGAAGTCATTAAAAATCTCCACAGAAATACCTAACCTCACATGTAAGCATGCTACACAGACTGAACTAATTTGTGTGGATACAATTTCATGGAAAGAACTTTAATCAAATGGAAACATTTGTAAATTTGTTTGAATTTGTTCTAATATTGTATTACTGTATTGTGTTAGGACTAATTCATACACAAGGACAGCAAACATTGAACTGATGTAATTTTCTGTCGATGCTTTTATTACGTGGGGGATTTAAACGAAAACCCTAAAAGTGTGATAGAAATTCCAATAACCATTCTATTGTTAAGTAACCTGTCAATATTGTTGTTAAGGATGTCAAGAGTGTTTAGTAAATGACATGACGGTTTAGACGTATATGGTGACGTCACAAGGACAGTTTAAAGATGGCCGCTCCACTATTGACATGCACCTTCCGTTTTTTTTATCAGTGAAGGGGTGAAACCTATAGAAATTCATCGGCGAATGAAGGTCCAGTATGATGATGCATGCCTGTCAGTACAGCAAGTGCGTGAGTGAAGTAGGAAGTTTCAAAACGGCGTGACTTCTGAGAAAGACTCTTCGGTTCGATGAAGAGGTACAGCAGGTGGTGCATGAGTGGTTACACACAATACCAAGACAATTATTTTCTACAGGAATCCAAGCACTTTATCGGCATGGAGGATTTGCATTGAAGGCAGTGGTGACTACACTGAAAAATGATACATTTGTTCTTTACTTTTTCAGAATATATTCACCCAAAAAAAAAAAAACGCAAAAATATTTAAGGTTTTCACTTGAAGCCCTCTTGTATAATATAATATTCTCAGCATTCACACACGATGACAGCAAAAATTGAACTGATGTAATTTTCTGTGGATGCTTTTTTTATAATATCATCTTCTCAGCATTCATACATTTTCTGTACAAGATATAAACTATACCGTGTCCGTATATTACCGGACAAGCCACTGTAGCGTGGTGGCTAGACGTTTGCCTGCCATACCACTGGTCTTGGGTTTGATCCACATCAGGGCTGTCTCAAATTTTGTAACTGACCTGGACTCTCAGGTCGTCAAGAGTCTAAATGTGCACCAGGAAATGTTTTGAGAAGTAAAGGTGGATAGCGTGCTACCGCCCACATCACCCACCGAGTGCCGTATGGCATATACACATGGGTCTGGGTCCATAAGCACAACACGCTGTAAATGTGTAAAAGGGACCTTTACTTTAAACAAAATATGTGAATGTATATGCAGACAGAAAACATCCCCCAGATCAGGATCATTTGAAGCCATAGATGCAGGTGGTGGACGGAGCTGAAGAGCAGTTGACAGACAGCTGTTGATTATGGTCTAATTTCACGACGGTAGGCAGAGGATCTTTTTTGGGAGACAATGGCTACTGTCATCAACCAGTGTGGTCACTGCTAAGAAGGAAAGTAATGGCAAACTACTTTCTTTATAGTTGCCTAGAAAATAATGTTTCGTCAATTTAGATAGGGAAACATAACTGCCCACGCTTATTGGCATGGCACATGGTGATGAGACAGGAAATACAATATATATATATATATATATATATATATATATATATATATATATATATATATATATATATATATATATATATATATATATACTAGCTGACCCTGCCCGGCTTCGCCCAGACCCTGGTGGGGAGCATCTCATTTAATTCATATAAGTAGTCATATAAGTTCTCGTTCCCGTTACCGACTGACTGTCTGTCTGTCTGTCTGTCTGTCTGTCTGTCTGTCTGTCTGTCTGACCCGGCCCGGCATTGCCCAGCTCCTGGTGTGGAGCATCTCATTTAATTCATATAAGTAGTCATATAAGTTCCCGTTCCCGACTGTCTATCTGTCTGTCTATCTGTCTGTCTGTCTGTCTGCCTGACCCTGCCCGGCTTCGCCCAGTCCCTGGTGGGAAGCATCTCATTTAATTCATATAAGTAGTCATATAAGTTCCCGTTCCCGTTACCGACTATCTGTCTGTCTGTCTGTCTGTCTGTCTGTCTGACCCGGCCCGACATCGCCCAGCTCCTGGTGTGAAGCATCTCATTTAATTTATATAAGTAGTCATATAAGTTCCTGTTCCCGACTGTCTATCTGTCTGTCTGTCTGTCTATCTGTCTGCCTGACCCTGTCCGGCTTCATTAAATTCATACAACAAAAAAAAATGTAACTTAAAAGAACGTTCTACCACACACCATCCATTATTTTTAATGAAAACTCTTTCTAATCACCTGCATGACTACAGTAACTTCTTAAGCAAAAAAAGATGAGTTACAATGTTATGCATTGTGCATCATTTTTATGAAAACTTTGAAAATGCCTTACAGATTGTATCATTATTTATTATAACTCATATGCCGGTACATAACTATGGACAAAGAGTTTATAAATCTTTGAAAACGATGCCACAATATGACTATAAGTTATACAGAAAAGTTATGCCCCTTGAAATAACTTTTACAGAGTTAGGTCCCCTGAGATATATGAAATTATGATGAAAAATGAAAAATGAAATAATACTGAGTAAGCAGGCGATTTCACACTTAACAAAATATCACAGTTGACAGCTCTGGAATGAAAGGAAGGCGTATAGAAAATTTCATCTCAATCGGATGGGCCGTTCGCGAACGAATAAAGGACATACATAGATACAGAGATACATAAATACGGACGCACATCCTAATTTATATATAAGATAGCAAGATGAAAAACATACTGACCAATAAAAAGATGTCAATTGAAACGAGAAAAAGAGTGTTGAGAGATGCTACATAGAACCTGTACTTTTATATGGATGTGAAGCTTGGACAATGAGCAGCCAGGCTGAAAAAACATCTGATGGCTGTAGAAATGTGGTTTCTGAGGAAAATGCAAAGAATACCATGGACAGCCAGAAAGACCAATGAACAAGTCCTTCAAGAAACAAATGAAGATCGTAAACTGATCAGAGACATTAGACGTAGACAGTCACAATTTTTTGGGCATGTTATGAGAAGAAATGATTTGGAGAACTTGGTGACAACTGGTAAGATCGAGGGGAACAGACCAAGGGGAAGACCTAGAAACAAGTATCTGGATGGCTTGGCCTTGTGGCATGGTCGAGACAAAAACACGGAACTGATCCACGACTCTGTTGATCGAGTGAGATGGCAGAACATGACCGCCCACGCTTACCGGCATGGCACATGATGGATGGATATATATATATATATATATATATATATATATATATATATATATATATATATATATATATATATATATATATATATATATATATAATACCAGCATTTTACTGCCGTTGTTGATGTCTTGGCAAGTTTTTACATTCATTAGTTTGCCATTACTTTCTTAATTAACTACCGGATCTCATACCAACACGTTAAAAGCAGCGCGACACGGTCTGCTGCCAAATCGGTCACCGCTGTGATTGTACAAATCCGCCCCGATGCAGATTCGAACTTAAAACCACCTAGCCGACAGCATATAGCCCTACACTCAGTCGCCTTCCTTGGATTTGAGAGGCCGAACATTTTTTGAAACCAAAAGGGGACAATCTAATACAGAATGAATGGTCTTATTGTTCCAAAAGAAATAACTCTCACTGTAAAACTAGAAATGTTTGTTTGTAGATTCTGACGAAAAGCACTTAAGTTTGAATAGGATACATTCTATTCTAATAATTTGCAAGTGCCATTGATTGATTGATACATATATATGCATATATATATATATATATATATATATATATATATATATATATATATATATATATATATATATATATATATATATATATATATATGCATATATATGTATCAATCAATCAATGGCACCTTGCCGTCTTGACAGACGATATTTTGTAAGTGATGGAGTTATTGCCTCTCCATAGCACAAAGCCTGGGCTAAAATATAGAGATCATGTGTTGCCCATGCAGCATGATCCCTCTCTCGGCCTGCCTAGTTCACTCCAGAGGAAAGGTAACACCTCTACATCTGGAACAAGACAAGCTGCCGGATCAGCAAAGCAATGCTCTAATTGTCCGCCTGTCGGAGCTTCGATCTTAGACCAGCCGCCAACCAAGGCGTAGGGCCTGGTCTGCCATGCCATGACACTTTGTCTTTAGGTTGCATTTCCTTGCACCAGGGTAAGGCTTGTACCCTCCCAATTGCGCTCTTCCGCCCGAAGCCGTTGGCACAATGTGGGGTGTCGGGTTTGGTAAGCGCCGCCCAACGTTCGGCGCTAACAGAAAGCAGGTAGTACCGTCTACTGTTATACGGTAGCTAAGTATATATATATATATATATATACACACACACACAAACACACACACTAGCTGACCCGGCCCGGCTTCGCCCAGCTCCTGGAGGGGATCTATCTATCTCTCTGTCTGTCTGTCTGTCTGTCCCGGACCGGCTTCGCCGAGTCACTGATGGGGAGCATCTAATTTAGTTCATATAAGTAGTCATATAAGTTCCCGTTCCGACTGTCTGTCTGTCTGTCTGACCCGGCCCGGCTTTCCCCAGTCCCCGGTGTGGAGTATCTCATTTAATTCACATAAGTAGTCACATAAGCTCCCGTTCCCGTTCCCGACTATCTGTCTGTCTGTCTGACCCGACCCGACTTCGCCCAGTTCCTGGTGGGGAGCATCTCATTTAATTCATATAAGTAGTCATATAAGCTCCTGTTCCCGACTGTCTGTCTGTCTGTCTGTCTGTCTGTCTGTCTGTCTGTCTGTCTGTCTGTCTGTCTGTCTGTCTGTCTGTCTGTCTGTCTGTCTGTCTGTCTGTCTGTCTAATAATTTATTGGTTGCAGTTAGAACAATCTTAGATAAACGAAGACCAACTTACAAAAAGCATTAGAAAGAGCACTTGAAAGATCTTTACATCTTCCCCCAACAATTAACTTGGGTAAATGGAGCGGCAGCAGCAGAAGAAGAAAAAGGAGGAGGAGGAAGGAGGAGGAAGAGGGAGGTGGAGGAAGGAGGAGAAGGGAGGAGGAGAGAGGAGGAGGAGAGAGGAGGAGGAGGGAGGAGGAGGAAGGAGGAGGAGGGAGGAGGAGAGAGGAGGAGGAGGGAGGAGGAGGAAGGAGGAGGAGGGAGGAGGGAGGAGGAGGGAGGAGGAGGGAGGAGGTGGAGTGATGAGGAGGGAGGAGGAGAAAGGAGGAGGAGGGAGGTGGAGGAGGAGAGGAAGGAGGAGGAGAGGGAGGAGAGAGGAGGAGGAGGGAGGAGGAGGGAGGAGGGAGGAGGAAGAGGGGAGGAGGGAGGGGGTGGAGGAGGGAGGAGGAGTGATGAGGAGGGAGGAGGTAGAGGGAGGAGGAGGAGGGAGGAGGAAGTAGGAGAAGGGAGGAGGGAGAGGGAGGAGGAGGAGTTAAAGTAATTTCATGGCTGGTACTGTCGTTAGGGTGCAAAGTATTAGATCGTCACCTATACTAGGTCCACCAGTGTGTTACATGGGCCTTATTCGTGGGGGGGGGGGGGAGCAAAGATTAATCACGGTGGATACCTAATGTGCAATTCGTAAAAGGCGACTTATACGGGTTGATCTGAGACTAGAAACTCTCTACTGGCTACCTCATAATGAGGGACAAAATAGAGACATCCTCCCAATCATGATAGACCTGTAAAGAGTAAGGCAAGCGTGATTGTGGACAGGACAGTGCGGTAGATTTTCTCAGTATGATGCTTCTAAGAATTCACAATCTCCGTATTGTAAGTTGGCTACGAGTCTCCATTGGTATTACCCATTACCATCCGCTTTGCATCGTCACGAGTCACTCAGGGTTTCCGCCAGTCTAGCTCTTTGTGTTGTCTGCCCAAATATAACCCTATTTTCCTCTTGCACACTGTTAATCACTAAATAAGATGAATAGCGCATAAATGCCTTTGTATATTACAGACGGGTTCTAAGAATATCTTGGATATAGAAAAGAACAAATTCATCCATACGACAAGAGATGAATGAATATTGAAGAAGATTGGCTACAAAAGAGCACTGAAATATTCTGGTCACTTGAAACGTCATGAAAGTTTTGAGAGAACAATAATGGATGGGTAAAAGCTCGGGAAAAGAGGAAGAGAGAGGCCAAAGAGAAGATGGGTACATAATGTGGTGGATGATCTCCTGATGCACGTATCAGACGCGGGACATCTTGCCTGTGATCGAGAAGTTTTCCGGAAG
>OY992884.1:92443403-92607538 GCA_963921405.1 Cepaea hortensis | reverse complement strand
ATTATAAAACATTTCTTAGAATATCGTAGACCAAGAAGAAGAAAAACATTGAAACTACCAAATCATCGAAGATGACCATCGAAGAAAACTGGCACATAAACTGTATCTTTTTTTTCTCCCGCATATCCTTTACAGGACATCGCTGTCAACACCAGCATTTTACCGTTGTTGTTGATTTCTAGGCAAGATTACGCTCAGTAGTTTGCCATTGCTTTCTGAGTGGCCGGCTCACTGATCCCGTAAGTCACAAACGCGGTGAGAACCGCTACCAGTTCTCGCGCGCTGCGAGACCCTATGTGGATAAACGGGATTATGGAGAAAATCATTTAACACCTCGGCCAGGGAGACCGGCAAACTGTATATAGTCTCGGAAATTAAGATACTTTGGCTGTATTTAACGTCGTAGTGTCAAGAACAGAACAGTCAAATAAGGCATGGTTCCGGGTAGAAGAGGCAGTCGGCGACCAGCACGAAGATAGACACAGGCATATTTCTCTGTCTTTCTCTTGTTCTTTTTCCCCTCAGTCTTGCCAGGTGTCACCAAGTTCTCTAGTTTAGTTCTTCTCATAACATGCCCAACAATATTTGACTATTTGCATCTATTTTTTCAAGTCAATTTACGGTTTTCAGTTTCTTCTTGTAGGACTTCATAGGTTTGTCTGTCTGTCCTTGGTATTCTTTGATGGCGAGGGACACTGGTAATAGTGGAAATTAATCCACATGCTAAAATTAGTCCAGTGCACTAGAAGTAGTAACACATGTATGGAGTACGCTTAAGTTCAAAGAGAGCGCCCCCCCCCCCCCCCAAAAAAAAAAAAAAAAAACAAAAAAAAAAAACATCTCATTGGACGACAATGAACACAATCAGAGCTATCCAATAGGAATTCATTACGGACAAAGAGGTGTTTCCAAGGCACCAGGGCCAGGTTTTATGCTGGCCTCGACCCACTAACAGGTCCTAGTCGTGCGTCCTGGGCAACAGGTCTCTTCGGGGTCCTGGTTGACGTAGTAGGATCGCTGATTCTTCCGAAGTCGGAGAGTATCTGCCTGCACGTCGAGGAACCACCAGTCTGCACACCAATAAACCAGACATTGGACAACGGATACTCGCGCAAATTTCAGTCCAGTATGCCATCACACTGATGTTGGACAAGAGGATGTCTTCATCCGACATACAGGACTTCACGCTGGAGTTCACAGCCAGCGAACGCAAACAAGCAAACATTACGGAAGAAAATGGGTCATTGCGGAAACTAGGAAAATAAAATATTCTGGATGTATAAAAAATGAATTTCTGGACAAGATGATTTTACAGGAAGGCGTACCGGAGACGCGGAAAAGAGTCACGCGACAGCAGGGAAAGAGTCGAGATATTTCTGAACCGATGAAGACATAATGTATTAGTATTAGATCACCTTTTGAGCATCTGTGTCATTTTCATTTTAACTTCATTAAAACGATGTTTTTTAACTTAAAAAATAATAGATGAATTCATGATGTGGGAGATAATTTGCACGTGATACCAATAGAAGCAGGACATCTGGCTTATGACAGAGGGAAACATCCAAAGGCTGATAACTGATACAGGGTAAATATTTTCACAAGACAAACCACCGTATGATGATCGTAGTGTTTTTTTTTTTTTTTTTGTCCTTTGTTTTTTAAGTTGCATATCCATTACAGGATGTTGCAGTCAATACCAGCATTTTACTGCCGTTGTTGATGTCTTGGCAAGTTTTTACATTCATTAGTTTGCCATTACTTTCTTAATTAACTACCGGATCTCATACCAACACGTTAAAAGCAGCGCGACACGGTCTGCTGCCAAATCGGTCACCGCTGTGATTGTACAAATCCGCCCCGATGCAGATTCGAACTTAAAACCACCTAGCCGACAGCATATAGCCCCTACACTCAGTCGCCTTCCTTGGATTTGAGAGGCCGAACATTTTTTGAAACCAAAGGGGGACAATCAAATACAGAATGAATGGTCTTATTGTTCCAAAAGAAATAACTCTCACTGTAAAACTAGAAATGTGTGTTTGTAGATTCTGACGAAAAGCACTTAATGTTTGAATAGGATACATTCTATTCCTAATAATTTGCAAGTTCTAAATGCAAATACGATTTAATCTTTGCGGAGAATTAATGTTTAGAAAAATAAATATAATGTAGTCATTACACAAACACCCAGAGAATCTTGCTGCATTCGTCGTCTAAGGTCTGATGTGCTATAACTGCACGGCATCTACCATGATCAATAAGGTTTCTCTTCACAATCACGATGCCGGGGAGAAAGACCGATTGTCCAGCTTGTGGCCAAAACAACCACTGGGCAAATAAATGCCCTAGTCGACGACATTCGACGACACCAATAGCAGCAACAATAAGGGTTCAAAGCCAAGAAGATTTCCCACCGCTCGAAAGAGAAACCTCTCCACAGGGAGAGATTGAACTGACACAAACCTTCAACAGTCAAATCAACACACAAGAAAATAACACACAAGAAATTAATACACAAGACATAAATCCAAGGAATGAAGACTCTGACGGTTTTCAAGTCGTCAGCAAACCAAAGAAGAGAACATGGTCTAACAGAAGACCGCAGTCAAAACACAGCGACGACACAGAAACAGACGATTTATCACTGCCAAAGAAAGAAAAAGTCAAAAACACTATAGGCAAGACAAAGGAAACTGAACAAGAACAACAAGAGGAGACACAAGTACAAGACGAAGACGACACATACAGCATACCAGACACTCTCTTCGTAGACACAGATACAAGTGATAAGAACGAGGAACAAGACGATCCTCCCACACAAACTTTTGATGCCACAGACTTGCTCGCCTAAATGTACTCATCACGGATAATAACTTTGCGTGTGATTCTATACACTTATTACATCTCATTCATTCGTTTTTACTTAAATTATAATGACTAGTGATTTAGTTATTATTACTTTAAACATTTGTGGTATACGTACAAAATTACAACATATTATCACACTAATAAACAAACACAAACCAGATTTTCTACTACTACAAGAAACAAATATATGTTCAAAAACATTCGCACAACATATCACCACACAGCTAGGCCTCAGACATTCATGCTTTAGTTTAGGCACACACAAAATTGGGTCAGGAACAGCTATTCTGCAGACATCAGACAGGTGGGACATAATTAAAACACACACGGATAACCATGGACGAATCTCCATAATACAGGTAGAAAACACTATACAAGCATACACCATAGTGAACATACATGCACCACCAAATTACAATCACCAACCAAACTTTTACCAAGAATTAGACACCTTACTTATACAAACATACAGAGGGCAAAATATTATCCTTGCAGGGGATTTCAATTTTGTACTCTCAGATTTGGATATCGTAGGGGCAGGCAAAGCAGGAATCAAGACACAATTAAGGAGAAATGACAGAAGTGGAATACATCAACTGGATATACTAAAGAATACCCTAGACACACACAATCTAATAGACGCTTTCCGATACAGACACCCTAATAACATTGCAACAACACACAAAAATAGGGCTTACAATAGATCAGCCAGATTAGATAGAGTATACTCACCTTCAACACACCAAATAATACACACAAAACATCTACAAGAGACATTGCAATACACAGATCACAAAGCAGTACTAACACATATCACTACAGACACTACAAACACAAGGCCATCAAAAAGAACATCACATTGGAAGTTCAATAACTCCTTACTCCAACATACAGGTTATTTACAACATGTGACACAACTTATTCTAACATACACTAATAGTACACCCACGGACAACATAACACAAATTTGGGATTTACTAAAGAATACAATACGGTGTAGAACACAACAGTTAGCATCCATCATACATAAAGACAGACTACAACAAGAACATATCATACAGACAGCAATACAACTCACAAAACAGACTGACAGGAATGCATCACACCTAAACACACTAGAATCACAATTAGAACAACACCAGCAACACACACTCCGCGGTGCACTCCTTCGAACTAAACTTACTAACATATCAGAAGAAAGCCCCAATAGACAGCACCTTGCATTAGAGCAAAACATTCAACGCAACAGACAAATAGGAGCAATAACAGACATGCAAGGAAACACACAAACAGAGACAGTACATATACTAGAAACATTCCAACAGTACTACACTGACCTATATACAGCAGAACCCGCCAACACACAAACACAAAATAGATTCCTAAAATACACAAAAAAATTGTCAGACACAGATAAAGACACACTAGACACAGAGCTTACATTAGCCGACATAACACATGCACTCAATCAAATGCAAAAAGACAAAACACCAGGACCAGATGGACTCACAGTAGAATTCTACCAACACTTCTTTGCTATCCTAGGCAATTTCCTTCTAAAAGTCTACCAAGAAGCTTTTCATAAACAAGAACTCCCAAACACTTGCAACATGTCATATATAACACTCATACCTAAAGACAACACAGACAAAACACAGCTGAAAAACTATAGACCCATCTCCTTATTAAACACAGACTACAAAATTCTAGCAAAATCACTTGCAAACAAAATTAAAAACTTCATGCCATCACTCATCCACCCAGACCAACAGTGCAGTATTCAACACAGAAACATACACCAACATACACACTTCATTAGGGATTTCATTACATACACCCACCAGAAAGACTGTCAATCCTCTCTCTTATCTTTAGACCAGGAGAAGGCCTTTGACAGAATCTCACACTCATACTTACACAAAACACTAGCACACTGCAACATAGGACAGTACTATAGACAGTGGATAGAAATATTGTATAAAAATCCTGAAAGTAAGGTACTGGTGAATCATTCACTCACTGGCAGTTTCAAAATCAATAGATCTGTCAGACAAGGGTGTCCACTATCACCAGTCCTATATGTACTCACACTAGAACCACTCTTAGAAGCAATTAGACAGGACACTAACATTAAAGGTACATTTATACAAGGGTCTGGAGAGCGGAAATTAATTGCTTATGCAGATGACACCGTTTTCTTCCCTACAACCAACACTTCCATAACGAACATACTTCACACCTTCAGACAGTTTGGTGAAGGAAGTGGGGCCAAAATAAACATACAGAAGTCTAAAATAATGGGTCTGGGGAAGTGGAAGAATAAAGCAGATTTCCCCCCGGATCTAACAGTCACAGATAACATGAAGATTTATGGGATCACTTTTCCATCCAATCCCAGAAAAACACACACAGGAACATGGCAATCACTGACAAAACAAATTATAGACACACTACATAGGTTCAAATACAAGACATCAACAATTTTTATACGAAGCACTATTGTTAACACCTTCATCTTTCCTAAAATACTATATTTAGCCACAGTGTTAGACCCACCAAAACAAACAATCACAGACATAAACAAACACATCAGGAAATTCATCTTTAAAAACACAATCCACAGTATTAAGCACAAGACTTTAATACAAGAGAAGACTAGAGGGGGAATCTCATTACAGGACCTTAACACAAAAATACAAGCATTAAGAATCAACCACATAGGACGCATCATCAATCATCCAGATCAACACTCGCTAGCATTATACTATATTGCAATTAGATTACACAGAATTAAGAAAATAGACAAAACAACACCGCACTATTACGGCACACTACCGCACTTCTACAGAACATGTATGCAAGCAATTCAAGGTAATGAACACTTAATACAACAGACAACCAAGCAGATATACACATATTTAGTACAACAACAAGCCCCACCACTACACCTGAGAATCAAAAGAGGATACAAATATCACATGAAAGACTACAGTTGCACCTTCACTAACTTACACAACAAACATATCACATCAAAATCCAAAGAAATAACATACAGGCTAATTTATAATATGACCCCGACAACTGAGAGAGCCGCACAAACATTCAAGCAAATAGCCCCATGCAAATTATGTAGACAAAATATTCAGGAAACAGAGGATCATCTCTTCTATGAATGCCCAGCAATCACAGCCACTAAGATTGCACTGCAACAATTAATAGAAACACACACAAACAAGAAAACTGACGCTTATAAGGCCATTTTTTTAAATACAATACCCACAGCCACAAAAGACAAACACACTAAACTTCTTGTTGCACTGGCGGAGTATAGAAACGTAATATGGTCGAGTAGAAACTCGGCCACACACAATCACCAAACAATACAACCACACACACTAGCAAAGATTTTCCAAAAAAAAAATCGCCCAGCTATTCGCAGATTAATAAACAAGAGCCACTCCCATCAAATTTCACACTACATAACATACATGTTCAAACACACTCTCACAGTATATTTCTATACTCCGCATGTGTACCACTAAGCCCAATCATTGAGGAACAAAGCGCCAAATAACTGAATAAATGTCCCTTCTTTGTTACTGAGTCCTGGAGCCCAACCTAGACAGAACAATGGGACGGTGGCCTTTGTGAGTCAGTGGTCTTGTCGACCGAAGTTTGACCTCGGTCTGAACAGCTCTCTCTCTCCCTCTCTCTCTCTCTTTCTCTCGCTCTCTCTCTCTTTCTCCCCCCCCCCCACCCCAAACATGAATGACTATACGCTGTATTCGCAATGTACAACTTAACAAATTCCAATCTGTTTACGCGCGCTCTCTCTTTATCCCTCTCCTCATCTCCCCCTCCCCAGCTCCCTCTCTCTCCCTCCCTCCGTGTTGACCGCGTTCCTGGTCTCAACCCACCCCACCACAAGCAAATCCTGGGCACTTGCGATTAAGTCGAGGGCTGTCATTCAGCAATAATATTGAATCCACTTACAGGAAGTAAGCTTGCATGAGACTGCCTGCAGTGTAAAACGTGGGGCGGCTTTTGCCGTTTCGACCTTGACACCAACATTTCCTTTAATGTATATATCTTCGGTGTGGAAGAGAACGCGTGCTGTGTGTTGAAGGTTTTATAAGCGTGTGAGAAAGATGGGTTTAGAATGAACGAGCGGAAGGAATCATCACCACACCATAGTCGTTGTTGTCTCCGTCATTATCATCACCATTATCATCACCATTACCATCACCACTATCATCATCATTATCATCACCATTATCATCACTATTACCATCAATCACGTTAGAATGGGATGGCTGAAAGCGTACGTCATTATCATAACTGTATATGTATGTTTTTGTTTCATTAACGAATATGACATAACACTAACAAACGGCAACGCTCTGTAATATACACAAACAAAGAAACACGCATTGCACCTTGTAAATATACATTGCTTTGTATAAAATAAACGTATTAAAAAAAAAAAAAAAAAAAACATAAATGTTTCACCTTTGAGAATACAATTGTGCTGCACTTGACTGTACATTCACCTTTAATTTCTATGGAGTTTTAGAGTGGTTATTTCCCCCGGTACTCGTTAAAAATTAGGGGTCTATTTTAGATAAGTTAGAATTTTATTCTAAAAGAGGTGAACTTTATTTGTGCATAACGGATATTCCGAATTTTGTGTTTATATTCTTTGGAGTTGATTTTAAGGATATTTATCTGGAATTATTATCGGAAACAACAATTTCAAGATGTATTCAAATATCACCGAATTCGCGGTCCCGACAAACGACTACGAAGTTCAGCAACTTCATTGGAAGGGAACCACAGTGTGTTCCATTACTGGTCCCGGGGCTGCCGCTAAAGCAACACCGGCACTAATCATGAGTGCCCTAACTGGTCCAGGAGGTATACCTTTTGGGGGAATAGTCGACCTGCGTAGGTTCGAGGTTCCCACTAGGTGGTACTTTCCCCTGTCAGCAGAGGCTCAGAAAGCCGTGTATGAGAAATTACACGGCAAAACGTTTTCTCTACCAAACCTAGTGACATAAGCCTGGGTCATTGACAATGAGTTGAGTGACCGGGCATGAGAAAGAATGGGTGAAAGTGGGAGACAGTAAAGTGACTGACCTGGCTATGAGAAAAACAGCCAGTCCTGAGAAATAAAATAGTGAGGGTAGAGAAAACCCCTAGGGTGGATGGGGCGAGAGATAGGGTACTTGTGTGTTGAAGTCAGGAGACTTCAGGGAGTTGAGTTTTTAGACACCGAACGAGTCGGTAGTCCGGTAGTCGACGGAGAACTGTGTTGTGTGATTCTCACTCAACTCATTGTCAATGACCCAGTCTTATGTCATCACCCCCCTCTTCAAAGAAAACTTCGTTTTCAAATATTGGGAGACTAAAACTTACTAAACATGTGACCCAGACATATTACCTGGGTAGCCCTAAGTATGGCTCCATCTCACTTTAGCTACCACCCTAAATAATACATCAAATGCTCCTAGTACACTCCCATATTCCCCACACATCAATACAAACAACTTTCTCACTTGTATCCCAATACATGAACTAAAACATGGCATAGTAATAAACATATCATCTAAAACATCATGTTTGTGTACCCGCAGGTCTCTTACTACTTCACGACCACACAATACTATTTGTGTACCGACCCTATATCAGGTGGTTCTGTTCTTACATTAACCCTCCTCTGATTCCTGTCGATGCTGTGTCTACCTTTCATGTACCCATGACTCATGGTACCTCTACAATTACAACATCTGTTTGCTATCCCTAAACCTGGGTCAGTAATGTCACGAACACTCTTTTGACCTGACTCAACTTTCCTATCTGCATATTGCACCGTTACACTTGAGTCTCTGTTTAGTCTGAACTCTTTATTCAATCTTGGCCCATATATCTGGCACCTTGCTTTCTGCTGCATACGCCTTATGCCTATGTGCCCTGCACATGCACTATCCTGAGCTGTTCTAGTATATCGGTCTCTGTGTGCTAAAGGTACTGCTACGTGCCCATGTGCAGTTCTGCTATCTGAAAACTTGCGAGTGAGAACATTGTTCTTCCTCTCGAAGCACCATCTACCTTTCTTTGACTGCCTATGTTCTACTCTCCTACACCCTTGGGAACATTTGTTCAGAGTAGTATCTTGTCTCTGGGAGCCACTAGCACTATATTTGGGATCCATTCTCATCTGCTCAGCTGTACTATCCTTGTCCTGAGTTCCTGTGTCTACTTCAAGTGCCTCTTCTACCTCAGCTATACTCTCTAATTTAGGTTCTCTTGTGGTAACTACCTCATTACTGCTTACACTATATTTTCGGTCCTAATAAACTACTTCCTCTTCTGTACAATCTTTAACTCCTATAACATTTCCTATGATCAAATCAGCCACTGGTGAGTCCAAAACACACGCTGTCACTCTTCCAGTGATATATGGTGTTTTTACTGTTATTATGGCTAATGGGTAGAACTCTACTGTGCCGTTGAATGTTATGCATCTAATCTTTTTTCCTGTATAATCCGAGGGATCTATTATACTTTTCCTCACTCCGATAGACGTACATCCGGAATCCCTAATTGTTAACGCTGGTCTATCATTGACGAATCCCTGATGCAGCTTCAGACTTCCTCCTTCATGCACTGCCGATCCTGCTTTCACTGTATGACCACATATTAGGACTGGCTGACTGTCTTTTTCAAAAAGAGGTTTGCACCCACTACAATCTTCATTGTTCAGCGTCTCAATTACTTGCGCTGCATTTGAGTGCTCTGTTTCTCTCATCCTACATTGATGGGTGACATGCCCCTTCTTTCCACATTTGAAACAGATGATCTCCTTCCTTGCGTTACTTGTTGGCTCACTGGCTGGCTGCACGTCACACTCCGCTGCCTTGTGTCTCCAACTCCCACAATTCCAACATCCGGCATAATTTGGACGTCTCTGGAAATTCCCTCTTCTATATGGGTACCGTCCTACTCTACCAACATTGTTTCCTCGGAAACCATTATCTTGAAGTTCTTGCTGCTCACCTTTCTGTGCTGAATCCATACTTTTCGCCCTTGGTCTGATGACTGGATTCTGGTCCTGTTTAGTGTACGCTGCACAGACTATTTCCTCACTCATTAGTTTTTCAATAGATACGTTAGGATGTGCAGTCATGTAGTTTTGCCCTAACTGAGACATTGTGTCTATGTCCTTTGGCTTACGTTCTTCAAAGAAAGCCACTAAATTGGTATTACATGAAGCTAATACTTTGTCTCTTAACACTAAATCTACTAATTTATTAAAATCTTTCCCTACTTCTGCGAGCTCCATCCATTTGTTAAATGTGTTCTTTACTGTGTTAACAAAGTCTGTGAAATCTTGTCTCTGGCACTAACTGTCTAAACTTTGTTCTATATTCATGTTCAGTTAGTTGGAACTTTGTCAGCAAATGTTGACGTAAGATAGTGTAGTTGTTTCGTTCTTCTACAGGTAAATTGAACATGGTGTCTAGTGCCTTACCCGTTAAATATTCGCCCAGCCGCATCGCATATTCTGTTTCCGGGATGCCTAGAGTTTTCACAGATGATTCGAATCTCGAAAGATAGGCCTAAAGGTTGTCCCGGTCCGTAAAATATGGCAGTTTTAGTCTCTGTGACGACTGCAAAGGTCTTCTGTTATCCTCACTTTGACCTTTTGATGATAGTTATAATTTTCTGAGAGCAATTTCAGCTTCCATCTTAATCTTCTCTTTCTCAATTTCCATTTTCATTTGTGTCTCTTTCTCTTCCTGTAGACGCTTGTTTTCTATTTCAGCTAACTTTACTTCCTGTAGGCGTTTGTTTTCCATTTCAGCTAGTTTTACTTGTGTCTCTTTCTCTTCCTGTAGACGCTTGTTTTCCATTTCAGTTAATTTTACTTGTGTCTCTTTCTCTTCCTGTAGACGCTTGTTTCCCATTTCAGCTAGTTTTACTTGTGTCTCTTTCTCTTCCTGTAGACGCTTTGCCTCGCGTTCATTATGCCTCTCCTCTCTTTCCGTCTGTTTTTGTTCTTTTGCTTCTGCATACTCCTGTAACTCTTTACCTTTCAGGCCTATTCGTTCACCTGCTATTATATATTCCATTAAAGTAAGCATCTTGTACTTGTGGACACGTTGCTGTCTGTCAGCCAACTATAAATGTGACGACTCTGCTGTTAGTCTTTGTGTCACTTCCCTAAGTACACCACAACTCCCTGTGTACGTAAATTCGTAGTGCCAAAATATTACTCTGTACTCACCCAGTCACTCTATAAGCACTAGGTAATGAGGGGGGGGGGGTATCACCTATACTCCCTCGCATATATATCTATGACCACAAGTTCATAAAGTCCCTGGAAATATTGTTAAACATACATATAAATACATATACAAACAAATGTATGATAACAGTAAGTGATGCCTATAAAACGCTAGACGCATAGGCTAGTGACACGCATACAGATGATTACATAGAAATAAAAACCACAAACATTGACATGCCCATGTAAAAACACAACTGTGCGCGTAATATATAAATATAAACTGACACCGACCACTAGACAGTAGAAATGACGAAAGATCACAATAATCACATATATCCGACCACAACAAATATCATATGTAAATATAACGAAAAGAAGAAAGAGAAAGGGAGAAAAAAATTCTCGCGTAAAAATATACACAAATCTGACGTCAGACAACTCGGCTCTAGATATTGGTTAGGACTATTCCAATGCCACTGCACGACACGCTAACTCATTAACGTTTTCCTTACAAACCAATATCTTAAGCACCAGAAATACCCACGTTTCACAAGGCCTATCCTGATGTAGATAGAGATCGCAAAAAGTGCCTATCAACAACTACATGTAAAACATATCCATATATATAAGTCCACAAACGATACCGACAGTTAAAACGATGAGAGCAAACAAAAATGTTCAGATGGTTGGCCGACCAATGTATGCTTATTAATACGTCGCCAAAAGTTCGTTTTTTAAAAATAATTTTTCGCAATATGCTGGGAATGTATATTGGTAAATGTTCCGAAATGTCTACGATATTCCAAATTTGCTGCGCGGTGACTTAATTTTACGTGGTGATCACAAGTTCAAACCGTCGAAAAAATTGAAGATGATGATTGATTATCCACAATGTTCTGTCTCGACACAGTCCGTCACGTTATTGTACTTTCCTTGGACGTGGTGGCCCCAAAGTAATAATCCAAACGTCTTTCTACCTTCGTTGCGGAGATGAAACTTCGTTGTAAAATGTTTGCTCATAACAGATTAATGGTCACAAAGGGCTTGAACAAAGCCGAAACATAAAGTCTGGCTTTCTTTCAAAACAACCTTGTTTTGTTCATTCAGAATGAGTCATATTGACCACAATAGGCCGTGGCAATTTTCCTGAGTACCTTTACTCCTTCCACCCCCAACTCACAATGTCACCTCAATTTCTCTTTATCACCCTCAGTGAAAAATTCCTCCATAAAAACAGTTTCCACACAACCTTGACAGCCCCACCCGGCTGCGGTGATTTCTATTGGCCACCAGATTCAATGCCAAACATAAGGTAAGTTTGGACCAAACAAAACTGAGTAATAAACGTTATTTAGTGTGGTGTGCTCGAGTATTAAACGTTATTTTAAGTGCGGTGCGAGTAATAATAAACGTAATTTTGTGTGCGGTGCTCGAGAATTAACTGATTCAGTGCCGACAGATAATATATCACTTATACGATTCCCATTTGGACAAAAGGACTATATATCGCCATACTAGAGTCATCGTATTATTTGTTGTGTTTTGTGGTATCTTCTGCAGTCTGGATGCTCAGTGAATGGAAGTTTACATTATAATATTTCATCATTTGATTGTGTAACATGTGTGGTTCAAACCTACTCTTTGTTTGGCAAGTGAATCAGTTAAATGTTAATGTGTATGTTGTTCTCAGGTAACATTTGCAAAGGGTCTTGTCTGTTCCAAAGACATCGAAAGCTATGCCGACGGCAGCATAGCTATTGTTGGTGCCTCCCATATCGGACAGGTCTAGGGGTGGAGGAAAGCAAACGAAATGATACACAAACCTGCTGCCTTGTGGGTAGACTGAGGACAGTCTATGGAAAGCTATCCCGAAGACCCCAAAAAAAAAAAAAACGCTTGTAGAAGTAGGGTGTACTGAGCCACAGGCTTGAGTAAACAGTACAAGGCAATTTAAAGTCAGGTCTTAGTCAAATATGACTGAGCTACCGTATGACAGTAGATGTAACTATATCTTATTTCTGTTAGCACCGAATGTTAGGCGGCACTCATCAAACCCGACACCCCACATTGTGCCAATGGCTTCGCGTGGAGGAGTGTAATTGGGAAGGTACAAGTCTTACCCTTCTTCTTCTTCTTCTTCTTCTTTTTCTTCTTCTTCTTCTTCTTCTTCTTCTTCTTCTTCTTCTTCTTCAGCATTCCGAGCCATTGTCCATTCGTCTCTCTGGTTGACCTTCTCTTGCCAGTCGCTGATTCCAAGTGCTTGTAGGTCTGTATGCATATTATCTCTCCACCGTCTTCTTGGTCTACCTCGGGGTCTACGGTCATTTATTTCCTGAGTGTAAGCGAGTTTTGTTTCCCTATTACCTTCCATTCTTTCTATATGCCCAAGCCATTGCAGTCTATTAACTATTAGCCTTCATACAAGTCTTAGCCTAGTGCGAGGAAATGCTACCTAAAGACTAAATCTGGTCAGGGTAGATCAGGCTCTAAGCCTTGGCTAGCAATTGATCTAGGATAGAAGCTTCGACACCCTGACAGAGCATTGCTTTACTGATCCGGCCGCTTCTGCAGCTTGTCTTGTTCCATATGTATTGGTGTTACCTTTCCTCTGGAGTAAACTAGGCAGGCCGAGAGAGGGATCATGCTGCACGGCCAACACATGGTCTCTATATTCAACCAAGGCGTTGTGCTATGGGGAGATATAGGGTGTATTTTTAATGACTGTGGGGTTTTTGAAAATATTGCCGTTCCAAGTTTTGTATTCACCCTCTGTGGAGTTCATGCAACACAAAACACATGTTTTTTTTTAAATACATCCTGGCAAGATTGCGGGGCCGGACTCCCTGACCGAGAGGTTAGCAGCTTTCTCCGTAACCCCGAATACTCTCGTGGTTGACGTGAGCGCACGAGAATTGGAAGCGGTTCGAGTCGCGCCAGTGACTTATGAGAGTATGGAGCCGGTCGCTCAGAAAGTCGTGGCGTGCTGATGAGCGTAATCTAGCCTAGGAATCAACATACAGCTGAAAGATGCTGATGTTGACCGCAATATCCTGAAACAGGATGGAAATGCGAGGGAAAAAAAGATTGCGGGGTGGGGGTGGGGGTGGGGGTGGAAACAAGGGGAAGGCATACAGCTTGACTACGTGGCATGGTCGAGTGTGTATAACTTCAATTAACAAAACAACCGTCTATCAAAACGGCAACGTGCCAGTCACAAAGCATTTGACTCGGTAATGATAAATGTTAATTTGTGCTTGGTTCTCATTACTCCACATTCATTCATTCAGTACAGTAGCATGTTCTTGCAGAACCGCGTCCCCATAACAACCTTCCCGGAATCTTCTCGGTCATAAGCAAGATGTTCCGCGTGCGATACACCCATCTGGAGATCACCTGCCACATCCTGCACCCATCTTCTCTTTGGCCTTCCTCTTCTTCCCAGGCATATACCTCTCCATTATTGTTCTCTCTAAACTGTCATGACGTTTCAAGTGACCAAAATATGTTAATGTTCTTTGTTTTATCGTCTTTAGTAGCCAACCTTTTTCAATATTCACATCTTGTCGTATGGATTCAATTGTTCTTTTCTGTATCCAAGATATTCTTAGAACCAGTGTATAACATTTATAGTCAACGGCATTTCCTCTTTAGTTTGATACATTTGTCAACAGCAGAATACAAAGCATTATTGTAGTGTGACATTATCGAGCACACAATCGACAATCAATCAATCATGTGCCATGCCGGAAAGCGTGGGCGGTCATGACTCGCCATTTCACTCGATCAACAGTGTCGTGGATCAGCTCAGTGTTCCTGTCTCGTCCATGCCATGTGGCCAATACCTAAAACATAATTAAGTATATGCACCCAAACATCTCTGAATTTAATTTGAGGGGATAGCGCGAACGCAGTCCCCCTTACGAAAAAATTACGCACTCGAGTCACCCACATTTGGGGTGATCGCAGGCGTCAACCCAACCGAAGTGCAATGGAAGGGCCTCAACCTGGGAGCACCACCTTAGTGATCATGGTAGCTCCCGTGCCAGGTAAGTATGATTTGTCATATAGCACATCAGACCTTACACGACGAATGCAGCAAGATTCTCTGGGTGTTTGTGCAATGACTACATTGCATTTATTATTCTAAACATTAATTCTTCGCAAAGATTAAATTCTATGTGCATTTAGAACTTGCAAGTTATTAGGAATAGAATTTATCCTATTTAAACATTAAGTGCGTTTCGTCAGAACCTACAAACAAACATTTCTAGTTTTACAGAGAGTTATTTCTCTTGGAAGAATTAGAGCATTCATTCTGTATTAGATTGTCCCCCTTTAGTTTCAAAAAATGTTCGGCCTCTCAAATCCATGGACACAAATATTTCGTTAGAATATTCCACTGTAATCAATACATCTTGCCTTTTTCATGTCTAAATACGCTTTAAACAAGGAAGCCGACTGAGTATAGGGGCTAGATGTTTGCCTGTCGGCCCGGTGGTTTTAAGTTCGAATTTGCATCGGGGCGGATTTTTACAATGGATCTTGATCTGCCTCCTTGTTCATCCCTGGCCCTGACTGAAGTAGGCAAGTCGTCGCAACGTCCTTTGTTTTCCGTAATTGTGATCTGTAAAACTGTTTTACTTCGTGTTATTTGTTATTGTTTTATATATATATATATATATATATATATATATATATATATATATATATATATACACACACACACCCACTAGCTGACCCGGCCCGGCGTCGCCCATTCCCTGGTGGGGAGCATCTCATTTAATTCTTATAAGTAGTCATATAAGTTCTCGTTCCCGTTACCGACTATCTGTCTGCCGTTCTGTCTGACCCGGCCCGGCATCACCCAGCTCCTGGTGTGGAGCATCTCATTTAATTCATATAAGTAGTCATATAAGCTCCCGTTCACGTTCCCGACTATCTATCTGTCTGACTGTCTGTCTGATCCGGCCCGGCTTCGCCCAGCTCCTGATGGGGAGCATCTCATTTAATTCATATAAGTAGTCATATAAGTTCCCGTTCCCGACTGTCTGTCTGTCCCTCCCTCTCTGTCTGTCTGTCTGTCTGTCTGTCTGTCTGTCTAAACATTTATTGGTTGCAGTTAGAACAACCTTAGATAAACGAAGACCAACTTACAAAAAGCATTAGAAAGAGCACTTGAAAGATCTTTACATCTTCCCCAACAATTAACTTGGGTAAATGGAGCGGCGGCGGCAGCAGCAGCAGAAGAAGAAAAAGGAGGAGTAGGAGCTGGGAGGAGGAAGAGGGAGGTGGAGGAGGGAGGAGGAGGAGGGAGGAAGAGATAGGCGGAGAGAGGAGGAGGAGGGAAGAGGAGGGAGGAGGAGGAGTAGGGAGGAATAGGAGGGAGGAGGAAGGATTAGGAGGAGGGGGAGGGAGGAGGAGGAAGGAGGAGGAGGAGTGAGGAGGGAGGAGGAGGAGGGAAGAGGAGGAGGGAAGAGGAGGAGGGAAGAGGAGGAGGAGGGGAGGAGGAGTAGGGAGGAGGAGGAAGAGGGAGGAGGGGGAGGAGGAAGAAGGAGGAGGAGGGAGAAGGAGAACGCAGGAGGAGGAGGGGGAAGAGGAGGAGGGAGGAGGAGGAGGGAGATGGAGGAGGAGGAGGAGAGAGGAGGAGGATGGAGAAGGAGGAGGGAGGAGGAATAGGGAGAAGGAGGAGGAGGGAGGATGAGGAGGGAGGAGGAGGAAGAGGGAGGAGGAGGAGGGATGTGGAGGGAGGAGGAGGAGGGAGGAGGAGGAGGAGGGAGAAGGAGAAGGGATGAGGAGGGGGGAGGAAGAGGGAGGAGAAGGAGGAGGGATGAGGGGGAGGACGTAGGAGGAGGAGGGAGGAGGAGGGAGTAGGAGGAGAGAGGAGGAGGAAGGAAGAGGAGTGATTAGGAGGAGAGAGGAGGGCGAGGAGGTAGGAGGAGGAAAAGGGAGGAGGAGGGAGGAAGGAGGAGGAGGAAGGAGGAGGAAGAGGGAGGAGGAGGATGGAAGAGGAAGAGGGTAGGAGGAGGATGAGGGGAGAGGAGGAGGAGAAGGATTATAACGCATATGCCTGTAGATAACTGCAGCGAAAAGGTGGGTCTGTCTATCTATCTGACCCGGCGTGGCTTCGCCCAGCTCCTGGCGGGTAGCGTCTCATTAAATTCATACAAAAAAAACAAAAAAAACAATGACAGCAAAAATTGAACTGATGCAATTTTCTGTGGATGCTTTTATTACGTGGGGGATTTAAATGAAAACCCTAAAAGTGTGATAGAAATTACAATAACCATTCTATTGTTAAGTAACCTGTCAATATTGTTGTTAAGGATGTCAACAATATAAAATGACACAAAGTAGTGCAGCTTTACATAACAGAGTTAAGACATATACAGAACGTTGCGGCGATTAGCCTTCATCAGCAAACAAACACATTTACAAACACAACATACAGTCAAGGAGAACTCCTGTGACTACATTAGAAGGTGATGACAGGACGAGAGGAACAAGTGATGGAAAAATAGAAGCAATGAAGAGAAAATGAGAATTGAAAAAAAAAATGTTAATTGAAAAGAATGTTAGTTGAAGAAAATATTTAATAGAAAAAAATGTTAATAGAGAAAAAAACCTGCATACTCACCTCACGTACCGATCTGTAAGTAACTGAGAAAATCTCGGGTGTAGTTATATCCGGTGCTGGGTGTTACGGTTCAGTGAGCACATAGGAAGAAGGGGGCGGGGTAGGAGGCGTGTAAAATTGAAGGTGGTATTAACCGAGACCCCATTGTGTTATTATAGGGGCGAGTCTTAAGGTCTGGGTGGACTGATGTGCGTGGACACGCGTACATACATAGACACACTTCAACAGACACAATGCTAGTGTATGTGGACATATGCAAAGTATATGCAAGAGAGAGAGAGAGAGAGAGAGAGAGAGAGAGAGAGAGAGAGAGAGAGAGAGAGAGAGAGAGAGAGAGAGGAGGGCGAGAGAGAGAGACAGATAGAGAGAGACAGAGAGAGGAAAAGTGCCTGCGACATACCACATGGGGCATACTGTACCCTACGAAATATTCAGTATGGTTGATTGTCATACAACACACTTCAGGAGCCACTCGCCCAGTGCTCGAGTTGTTGGGGCTGTGTAAGGTCCAACCACTGGCACTACACGTGAAGAAGGTTTGCACAGAGAAGCCAGATGTAAGGGGAGAGGGAGAGGGAGAGTGAGAGAGAGAGCGAGGGGAGGGAGAGAGAGAGAGAGGGAGAGAGAGAGGGAGAGAGAGGGAGATAGAGAGAGGGAATACCACCTTCAATTTTACACGCCTCCTACCCCGCCCCCTTCTTCCTATGTGCTCACTGAACCGTAACACCCAGCACCGGATATAACTACACCTGAGATTTTCTCAGTTACTTACAGATCCGTACGTGAGGTGAGTATGCAGGTTTTTTTCTCTATTAACATTTTTTTCTATTAAACATTTTCTTCAACTAACATTCTTATCAATTCTCATTTTCTCTTCATTGCTTCTATTTTTCCATGCACTTGTTCCTCTCGTCCTGTCATCACCTTCTAATGTAGTCACAGGAGTTCTCCTTGACTGTATGTTGTGTTTGTGAATGTGTTTGTTTGCTGATGAAGGCTAATCGCCGCAACGTTCTGTATGTGTCTTAACTCTGTTATGTAAAGCTGCACTACTTTGTGTCATTTTATATTGTTTACACTTTCACACACACACACACACACACACACACACACACACACACATATATATATATATATATATATATATATATATATATATATATATATATATATATATATATAATACAGAAACTACATAGATTAAAAACTGTTTAAAAGCAACGTTTTGTTCATTTCAGATTCTGGATAAAAGTAATCTTGATATACTCATGTTATGTTATCATCATCATCATATGCCATGCAGATAAGCGTGGGCGGTTATGTTTTGCCATCTCACTCGAAAACCAGAGTTGTGAATCAGCTAAGTATTCTTGTCTCGACCATACCACATGGCAAAGCCACTCAAGTATTTACTTCTCTGCCTTCCACTTGTTCTCCCATACTACACAAGATACTACACACAGGAGATGGTAGCCTAGGCAGGCCGACACACCGGAACAGTTCGGCTTCATCGGTCGGGAGACATGTGTTCGAGAGTGGTCACGTGGTTGAAAGAGACAGTGCCTTCCGTGTGTTGTTCAACACACAAAGTAGCCGATTGTTAAAGTTTGCTGAAGCTATAATAATCAACCTTCGTAAGCCGTCCTTGTGCAAGCAGAAAGACATGTTACTCAGTTTAAAATTACCGTGGTAGACAATCGACATTACTGTGCGAACATGTGTATATTTCAGTTTGAAGGATTTATCTAATTAATTCACGTAAGTTGTGTGATTTCTGCAGTATGTACCTGACGAGATGCAGTAAAATATGCCAGGCAATAAATCGTGCAATCTATTGTTTGTGTCTTCGTTATTCAAATTCATCACGGGAAAACATTGTTTTGAATTAACCAAAATGTTAAATGATATTTACAGCAGTGGATATCTACCCAGTGATATGCTGAAATCTGTATTTATAGCTATACCAAAAAGACCAGGAGCAATTGAATGTGAAGATTTTCGCACAATTAACCTCATAAACCATATCACTAAACTTCTGCTCAGAATCATAATGAGAAAAACCAGAAAGAAAATAAAAATGGAAATTAGTGAAGAACAGTATGGATTTGTGGTGGGAAAGGGCACAAACAATGCAATATAAATGCATTACGGACACTAATAGACAGGTCAATAGAGAAACAGAAAGACATATATTTATGCTTCATAGATTATACTAAGGCATTTGATAAAGTAAAACATGATGAGCTGATTAAAATGTTGGAAGATATCAACATTGATTGGAAAGATTTAAGAATAATAAAGAATATTTACTGGAACCAAGTAGCAGAAATTAAAATTGGAAATAAAGAGGATAGTTACAAACACATAAAGCTAGAAGTACAACAGGGATGTGTCTTATCACCAGATCTCTTCTCCCTATATAGCGAAGTAATAATGAGAGAGATCAAAGAGATGCCAGGAATACTAGTTGGAGGTTATAATATAAATAATATACGCTATGCAGATGACACAGTATTGGTGGCAGATAAATCAACAGACCTACAGCAATTTTTGGACACTGTAGTAACAGAGAGTGCAAGGACAGGACTCTCCTTGAATATCAAGAAAACAGTAACAATGGTGATATAAAAGAAAATGGTGACACCAAAATGTGACATAGAAATAGAAGGAAACATTGTTAATCAAGTGGATAATGTTAGATACCTAGGGACATTTATAACATCGGATGGAAGATGTACAACAGAGATTAAGAGCAGAATAGGGCAGGCAAAGGCCGCATTTCATAAAATGAAGAGTATCTTGTGCAATAGGCCACTATCACTCAGTGTAAAAAAAGAGAGTGCTGAAATGCCATGTAGAACCAGTTTTGCTGTATGGCAGTGAATCTTGGAATGTAAATGAACAAATTAAGAAGAAATTAGAAGCAACAGAGATGTGGTTCCTGAGACGAATGTTGAGAATTCCTTGGACTGCCAGAGTAACTAACGACGACTGCCTGAAACAGGCTAATGAAACTAGAACATTATATACAACAATAAGACAGAGACAAACATCTTTCTTCGGTCACGTGATGAGAAGAGAGGCATTGGAGAACATCGTAACAACTGGAAAAATCGAGGGGAAGAGAGGCAGAGGCAGACCAAGAGAAATGATGCTGGATGGATTGAGAGGGTGGCACGGAGGAATATCAGCAGCAGAGTTGATCCAGAAAACCAAAGAGCGAGATCTGTGGAGAGCCATAAATGCCTACGCCAGCTGGCAGGGCACTTGATGATGATGACGTTATCTCATGCTGAGAGATAAGTTACTTTCATCGGTACCAGAATCGATGTCTACATTTCTGGTGGACAGCAAGTGTAAATCAGTCCCAGAGATGGAGTCAAGAGGGGGGGGGATTCTACAACGCACATCATAAGGATGTATTTGCTGAAGGAGCTCAACCGGAGTTGGTTATAAGAGCTAGTGCAAGAGTACCCAATCAACGATATCAAGGTAGAGCGAACAGATTCTCACAGTATGGTCAACAGCACATAGGCAGAGGGCCATATCACATGAGAGATAACACATATAGAGAATCAGACAGACCGAGAAAGGGTTACTTCATGCAGTGCCCACATTGTAAACTTCAACATGGTTCTCTTGAGATGTGTAACCAGAACCCGTCTTACGATTCTTACCTTAAAAACCTAACTTCTAAGAAGGTCAGTAAGTATGCTTCTTAAAGAAATATTGTTAAATGCTTCGTTTGCAGGGTGTACGGGCATGTCTCAAAACATTGTAGGATGAGAAACACATGGAAAGAGGCTAATGCAGAATACAAATTCACTAGTAGTGACACAGACGATTTAGAAGACGCTCATGCAGCCATAGTAGAGACATTTCCCAATGACAGACCATGTAAGGTGTGCAAAGTATTCCATCAAGATAGTAGCCTGGCGTGCAGACACAATGTACCGATACATGAAGCTAACGCAGTTTACACCCAGAAAGGCACTCTTAAGATCCACCAAGCATGGGTCAATGGATCACCAACCACTTGTGTCGGAGACACAGGCACATCCGTTGCTGGGGTTTACAACAAACTGGTAAATAAGAGATACTACACTGGCAAAAGTATTACTTGCAGAATGTTCGGAGGTACCCTAGAAAGAAATAAGACCGCATGGGTCATGATAAGATGTCCCTACTATATGGGAAGAATGTGCGCAGCAGTTTTACCAAACCCGTGTGCTGGGTTGATAATTGGGAACATTCCAAACAGAATGTCCCCATAAAGTAACAATCTAACACAGACCTGCCAATGCACTTATGAGAACCCAGGTTCAAGAGACACAAGAAAAAGAAAATAAGCACCCAAGACAGGTTACCTCAACCAACAACAGACATTACCCATTGGCCTGTACAAAAGACTGTATAACACAACAGAGGGATGACTTGACAATACAAAAATGTTTACACCATATTATCCATGAAGTAAGCAAATCCAATCATGGGAAAGTTTATACTTCTCAACATAACAAGTTAATTCCTGAATCTACAGCAAGTGTGGTTCAACAACAAAATCAAACAATCAGACAATCTCATCTTTTTGCAAATAACACCAGTCAAGTGAACCAACAGAAACCACATGAAGATAGATCACAAGTTATAACACTAGCCAAAAGTACACATACTGTTAACAAACAAAATATGCAGTCCACAGAACAATGGCAATGGAACATCATAAACATATTGATTTTTCATGTGATGATACTCATTCTCACCCATATTACTTGCGCCGTTACAAACATTTATTCACATACAAACATTTACTCCCAAACCAAGAAATATGTTACAAACATTTACTTGCAAGTCAAGAAATATGTCACAAACATCTGCGGACAAACCAATAAATATTCTACAAACTGGTTAAGTAAATGGAAAGAACATTACAGAAAACAAGCTACACTTGTCTTTGCTTACCTTGTTTACTTAACTTGTCTCTGCTTCAGATATATCAGTCTTACCTCACTACAGCATATGTGGTACACATTATACACACGAGTGAAAGCTATAACATTGTTCAAGTCAACAAAATTAAAATATAAAGATAAAATCATACATTCAGAAAAGAGACACCATAATTTCAGAAAGAAAGAAAGGAAGAAAGAAAGAAGAAAAGAAAGAAAGAAAGAAAGAGTATTGGTTAACAAAATTCACAGTTTATTTCAGTCTTCGATATCCTATTCCGTTAATAAGAAGCGACCCGGAAAACACACCTCATTTCGGTTCTAAAAATTCTAAAATGTTAAATTTATCAACACCAAGAAGAAAGTCAAGAGTGTGTTGGGACAGTTAAACAACTATTATCTTATATTTCGCTAACATGATAGCAATTATTTTCCCAGAAGTATTGAAAAAGGTCAAGACCGAAAAACATAATGGAAGTTTTCACACAATTTCAGCAATTCTTTTGCAAATTCATGATGGTAAATTACATCCTGTTCTATACTTTAGTAGGAAACTATCAGAAACTCAAAAGCAATATGCTGTGACTGAACTTGAAGCTTTGGCTCTGATAGAAAGCGTCAATAAGTTTCTAAATAACTGCTTGGTAGAAAATTTTTTGTTCTTTCTGATAAGCCTTTACAAGTCTTTAAAGATGGCCATCCTAAAAACTCCAGAATACACAGATGGTCTCTTCTTTTGCAAGACTACGATTTCGATATCTGTTAATACTGGGTAAATATAATAACCTGGCTGATCTTCTCAGTAGACTATAGAAATCGATACAGATATCACATTTCATGTTATTGTCTGCGTGCATACATGTAATACTGTCACGGAACCACTGGGGTTAACGATAAGATAGATTTACAGAGACATTGGTGTACAATGTGGGGGGTGAAGCCATACCATTGACCACAATTGACTCGAAACAAGTGGCTGATGCACTGATGGAGGCCTTTACAAGATTAGGCTTCCCTGATCAAATTCTTACGGACAATGAGTCCCAGTTTTGTGGGAAACTAATGGAGGAGGTATTTAGGGTGTTCCACTCTAACCATATACATACCAGCCCTAACCACCCTCAAGCCAATGGACAAGTAGAGCGTTTCAACGGCACGTTGATGACAATGCTCCGGAAACTGGCACAGGAAAAACCTGATAGGTGGGATGAGTATATCCCAGAAGCACTTTTTGCCTATCGGGAAGTACCTCATGGCTCAACAGGACTACCACCCGCTACTTTGCTGTTTGTTCGTCCAATCAAGGGACCGTTGGAAGCCATGTTGAGGAGTTGGACTGAGGAGGGGACGTCAGAAGGAGTGATCTCTTCTTATAAATACGTGGAGGAACTGAAAGAAAAACTTCACAAGGGATGGACTCTGGCAACTCAAAACTTGAAAAAGGCCAGAAAAAGACATGCGGCTTACTACAACCGTAGGTCTAAAAACAGATCTCTAGAGGTGGGAGACAAAGTCTTGTTGCTACTCCCAACGGGAACCAACAAACTGGAGATAGGTTGGCAAGGACCATTTCCCGTGGAAAGGGTGATATCCAGAACCAACTATCAGATCTGGATCCGGGGAAAGTCAAAGATTTTCCATATCAATCTCCTGCGGAAGTACGAGGAGAGACCCAGAGACAAGACAGCTCACCTCATGGCAATGGCAGTTGCAGTGGAGACGGAAGTGGGAACCAACGAGGGCAGGGAATATCCCCTGGTACACCAGGAAACCTATAAGGATGTGCAGGTGAACCCTGATCTGACCTCCCAGGAGAGGGAAAAGATAACCTAGGTTCTCGAGTCTCATAGGTAGATACTAACCGATGAACCAGGACGAACGAGGTTGGTGGAGTTCGAGATGACCTTGACCACTAAAGAGCCTGTTCGCCAAAAGGTTTACCCAGTGCCATTCTCTAAAGAAAAGGCCATGGAGGAGGAAATACAGAAACTGCTGAAGGATGACGTGATTACGCCATCCACATCCCCATACAATGCGGGAGTGGTTTTGTTACGCAAACCAAGTGGAGAACACCGGTTGTGTATAGACTACCGACTTCTGAGCAGTCATACGCAATTTCAGGTGGAACCTTTGCCGAATCCAACTCAGTTATTCGCTAGGCTCCATAAGGCAAGGTACTTCTCAAAGGTGGATCTGATTCGGGGGTATTATCAGATTCCGGTCAAACCAGAGGTTCGACCCCTGCTGGCTTTCAGTACTACCAGTGGACATTACGAATTCAAGGTCATGCCCTTTGGACTCAGCAATGCACCTAGTGTGTTTACTCGCATGATGCGGACCTTACTAGATCCCTTACAGAATCCGTCCATTGTCTCATTCATAGATGATATACTGATTTCCAGTGACAGTTCAGACCATTTGCAATCCTTGGAGAGAGTTTTCAATAGGCCCAGGGAAGCAGAGCTTACCGCTCGCCCAACCAAGTGCATGATTGGTTACCAGACTGGAATTTCTGGGTCACACCATCACTCCAGGACAAATTCTCCCAGAGGAAAAGAACCTAGAAAAAATCAGAAGTGCTCCAAGGCCAAAAACGAAGAAGGATGTGTGATCCTTTCTCTCGTTGTGTGAGTTTTACCACAAATTTATCCCGCATTTAACTGAACTGGGAGCTCCATTAATGGAAACCTTGAAAAAGGGATCCCCGGACCAAATCTTTTGGACACCAGAATGCGAGAGTGCCTACAGTCAGTTGAAGGAGGCCTTGGTCAGCAAACCTGTGTTACAGCTCCCTGACCTTTCCAAACCATTTGTGTTGAGAACGGATGCAAGTGGGATTGGAATTGGGGCAGCCTTGTTACAGGAAGGGAAAGACGATGCTTCGGTTTTGAAACCTGTGGCATACACAAGCAAGAAACTTCTCCAGGCTGAGAGGAATTATTCGACTGTTGAGAGAGAGTGTTTGTCTCTCATATGGGCCATGCAGAAATTCCAGCCCTATTTGTATGGAGTTCAGTTAGTTTCGAGTTCAGTCGGATCATCAGCCCTTGATGTTCCTGGCTACTTCTCAGAAGCTCAACGACCGTTTGATGCGGTGGTCATTGCTACTTCAACCCTACCATTTCACAGTGGAGTATATACCTGGGAAGGAAAATGTTGGAGCGGATTTTCTATCCAGACACCCAACTCCTGAAGAAGAGGAATAAATCATCTGGACAGAACTTCCAGTGGAAAAGAGTGAGATGGACTACTCTCTTAAGAGGGGGGCCTATGTCATGGAACCACTGGGGTTAACGATAAGATGATAGATGTACAGAGACAGTCTATCTTCACGGCTGAAATTGTTTGTTACTAGTGGGGACACTCACGTCAGATCAAAAGACACAGCTAGTCTTTGAGAATTCCCTAAGAAACGGAAAATGTGTCAGCATGTTGTTTTGCCCGAGTCTCAAGATGAAAGGAAAAGACTGTGCGTTAGTTGTACAAAGGGGAGACAACTATTCTTGTGAAGTTGGGACCAGATTGTCTGCCGCTGGGGGCACCTGTTGTTGACATCGAATGACATCACTCGGACGATCCTAGATTGTATGAAAACAAACTTGTTGCCGCGAGTGTGCACAATGAAGTCGACCTAGGCTGACATGTTTGAATGCTCTATCCTATTTTAGAAAAGAATCTAGTGTGTTTTTATATCAATTAACATTGGTGAACATGTGTCTTTCATGGCAAAGTTTAGATTCAGTTCGGGATAGCCGAGTTTTCATAAGCGTTTTGGCAGTCAAGACATAGGAACATACGACAAGGCGCCGTTTCTAACCCGGATAAAGAGTATTCTAACAGAAGGAGAGACGTTAAAGTGTGGCGTTCCCTGAGGTGACGTTGCTTTACACCCTCTGCCAGAATCCGTACTGCCTCCATCATTAGTCGACAAAGTCGTGAAGGACGCTCTAGAATTTTTGGAGGACACATTTATTCAGGTTCCCTCAGGTTACGAAGAACACCAGCTGAAATATCAATATTTCGGAGCATGGATAAATTAATACTGTAAATATTTAACCTCTTACGGCAAACTATACCCAATGACAGGGCTAAGGCCAACATAATCAACCACCGTCACGACGTAAACTAGGCTACAATTATTGTTGTCGCATAACACATGAAGTCAAAGATGATTGTACATTACATTGTTTATTGTGTAAGTAATTATACTATAACAGTTAAGTATATGGAGTATGTAAAACTGCATAGGTAAATATAAGCAGGATAAGAACCAACGGCCTCACGCAGCAAATTGAAGGAAATAGAAAGGACAGAAAGATTCTTACAATGCTACAGCTATGAAGGCAGAAAACCTCCCCTATCAAATATAACAAAAACGTCATAAGAAACTCCCGGGAAGGTTAACCCGGTCAACAAATGCCTGCAGAAGTCGGATGTGTCTGCTTAACAGCACAAGAACGCAGGCACAACGCAATCACATCCAGAAAAAAAACTCCGGATGAACGCAGAAGAAGAAGAAGAAATATAACAAAGGACTAAGGGTCATACGGTAATCGATAATGACAACATAGCAGGTTGAAAGAAGAGTCATAGAAATATATGTCAAATACTAAAACTAATACAGAGGGAGTGGTACCAGTTAATCACACTCGTCCCATCGATCAGGTTTATTAGCTTTGGTTGGTGATGCTTGTCTTTATTGGCAAATGAGGGACTAATTATATGGCTCATAGATTAGTTAGCACAGCCCTCCCATAGGCTGGTGCTACACGTCATCTACCGGGGGTGTAGAAAGGAGTGCATGCCCATAATATAATATTTTTTTTAAATGAGATTTTGTGTGTGATTAATAGGAGACCATACCATCATATTAGCACAGTAATACGAAGGTGGAAATATGTATATACATAGAATATGGAAAAAAATATGACTCACTGATTCTGAACTGCTACATGTCAGGTTATAGAAACCGTAGAACTTTAAAATGGTTACACCATTTTCAAAAAAAGGAGGGGGTGGGGGAGGGGGGCATACTGCCAAGTAGCGAGTCAGAATGAATGACATAATGGATAAGTCACAAACTATCTGAGAAGTAATCTCAAACCAACAGATAAAGTCGCCAAATGACGTGAGAAGGTAGAAAACGTCACAGCGTGATAGTTTAGCAACCAGTGAGTAGAGCTTGGGCTGGCGGCACAGAAGGCGGCATGGGTCTGTTAAAGGAGAGAAGATTGTCAACAATCCTTCAGGAGATTGCAGTGATAGCTAGGAACTACTTGGCAGAAGAGCTAGATCATTAAAGCATTACTCCTTTCAGACAGGACAAACAGCTGACCATGAATGTATAAACTATGACTCAGTGAGAATGGCCAAGGTGATAGAACGGTCAACCAACAGGAGGCAATAGAACCGACGCTAGGCTGTGAGGCATTGTCTTGGGATTTGAATAAGTAGGTTCAGCTGTGTGATTATGTTTATTGTTATGGTACCGGCCCTCTCGGCAGTACGGGAACGGTACGCATATTGAAATTATTATTATTAGCATTATGATTCATAATATATCACAGGCTGTACAACAGGAAAATAAAATAATGACGTAACAGACATGTCAGCCGGCTTCTAGTTGTCGATGCTTTTTGGCACGTTGCTTCTGGATTCTGTTCATTTGGTTCTACCCGGACAGCAAGTTGCAGATGTTTATTATATGTAATTCACCATTTGGAAGTCGGTTCTTGTATTACGAGATTCTGAAATAAATTTCCCCCTGGAAATCTCCAAATTCCTCACCAGTTGAGAACCACTGTTCTACAAGGTGTTTGTAAAGTCTCACTGCACTTTGTATGTAGGACAAATTTGATGATGTCATACAAAATGTGCTAAAAATTCATTAAATTAGTTACAACAGTTACAGCTATGGTCTAACGCTGTTTTGGGGATGTTGGAAAGTACCAATGAAGTATTCATTACAACAGGTGTTGGAAATGTCCACTACAGACTCCAAGACATGACTGTACACATCTCTTCCTATTTTCAAATATCTTTTACAATGCGTCTGTTGTTATTTCTTGAATGGTAGTTCTGATTGCTTCTTTCAGGTCCTCTATTGTGTATACATTATTTTTGTAAATATTTCCTTTCAAGAAACCCCATAGAATTACTCCAGCAAACCACAGCCATTCGCTACATATTGATTCACAATGGACCAATAGACCGTGGAACTAATTTTTTTATGACATCATCAAATTTATTCTACATACAAAGTATAGTGAGACTTTACAAACACCTGGTAGTTTAACTGAGCTTGTAGTGGTAGAAGAGACAGCAGGTCCTGATGACCCTAAAATCTAAGCTAACAGTCATACAGCCACCAACAGAGATCTCCCAAAGGCTAGAGAAGGTGGTTAAGTAAAGGGCCAGTGTTCACATCATGAGGATATTCGGTATTACATTATAAAACAAATTTCAGAAGGGTGAGAAGTACAGAACCGTAAAGTATGGAGGAAAAAACAATATCAAGTAATCGTGTCTAGTATTAACACAATCTTGAAATAATCTTAATTACAGTCATAACAGCCACCAACAGAGATCTCCCAAAGGCTAGAGAAGGCGGTTAAGTAAAGGGCCCGTGTTCATGTCATGAGGATATTCGGTATTACATTATAAAACGAATTTCAGAAGGGTGAGGAGTACAGAACCGTAAAGTATGGAGGAAAAAACAATATCAACACAATCTTGAAATAATCTTAACCCCCCCCCCCCCCCCCCCCCCCCCCCCCCCTAAAATTACCCCTTGGGGGGAATTCCCCACCGGTTGAGAACCACTGTGCTAGTGAATGTGGAATCAACAGAAATGCGTGTCCAAATCAGAAGCACAGGTCACAGACTTGGCAAAACAGTTCGAGGGAGTTCCCTTTATGAAGATATTAAAAACAACATATATTTAAACACAGAAGCTGCATACAATATGTTGCATGATTTATTGCCTGGAATATTTTGCTGCATCTTGTCAGGTGCATACTGCAGAGTACAAAATATATGCAAAATTCAACACCCTCGAGACATCTGTGACCTAGAGGAAGTAAACACAGTTTAATTATTCCAACATACCAGTTCAAGTCATTCACACAAGTTTTATAATCAGACTGCGTTGTGTTGTTTTTCCACAATTATATGAGTATCAGATATTCAGAAAGTAATGGCAAAATACTGTATGTAAAATTACTTAGAAAAATCACAAACAGCTAAAACATGCTGGGGTTGGTTGTGCTGTTCTGTAAAAAGAACTAACTAAATTTTCAAGGCTCATAAAGATGTAAGTCCTATTTTTTTTTAAGCAAGATTCCCCCATACCACCAAATGTAATATATCTGAGACCTGCAAAATTGGAGATATAAAGTAATTTTTAACATAATTGTAAAATGAATAGTAAATATCTGAGATTTTTGTGAGATGACAAATCATTACTGCCATGCTTTTTGGGTTGGTACATAATGACGACGACTACAAAATTAATTCTTTACAAGTACAACTCTTGTACATTAAAGATTCATTTACATTCTATGCAGTTACATCTCCATTTATGCGCGATTTGCAATGCATTATAAGATGATGATGATAACAATAGTAAAAATACAGAATGGAAGAAGAAGAGGAAGGAGGAGGAGGAGGAGGAGGAGGAGGAGGAGGAGGAGGAGGAGGAGGAGGAGGAGGAGGAGGAGGAGGAGGAGGAGGAGGAGGAGGAGGAGGAGATAGAGATATTAAAGCTACACATGTTCGTAAATTTTTTTTTTTTTTTTTTTTCCGCGTTTCCATCCTGTTTCAGGATATTGCGGTCAACACCAGCATCTTTCAGCTGTATGTTGATTCCTAGGCTAGATTACGCTCATCAGCACGCCACGACTTTCTGAGCGACCGGCTCCATACTCTCATAAGTCACTTTTGCGATTCGAACCACTGCTAATTCTCGTCGCGTCACGTGACGAGAGTATTCGGGGTTAGCGGAGAAAGCTGCTAACCCCTCGGCCACGAAGCCGGTATGTTCGTAAATGAAATATTTAAAATTAAAACCAAGACACATTGAAGACAAATGTGGGCTAAAAGTGTCTGTCCCCAAATACCGACCCTTGCATTCTTTAACACTTACAATCCAAGAAGATCTTAAATGAGATATCCAAGAGATAGCCATTACTACAATAAAAATAAAAAACGATGACTATCTGATGTTTATGATACGTTGTGTTTACGACTCAGCTTCCTTTAAAACATCCTGATTGCTCATTTTGACTGTCCAATTAATTTTAAGCACTCTTCTAACAAACCATCTCCAAGGCATCCAGGGATTTTTTCGCCTGTTTACTAATTGTGAATGACCGGCACTCATACCTTTGTATGGGAACCATTGCAAGGCGGTCTGCTTCGAAAATAATATATGTATTAAAGACACCTTCAACTCCATGTTTTTAATGTTTATTCTCTAACTCCAGGTCGTTCAATAGATGACGTACAAGAGACAGAACATGGCGTGAGTAGTTTTTAATCTTGGTATTTTTCTTGGTTGACAAAGGCTAAGTATAGTGCTTCATTGAATACAATTGATTTTTCTATAAGTCTAATGAGCAAAAATGGCATCTGTGTATCCTTTGTTTGCAATAAGGCAAACCAACATATGGACCTAAATCCAGAAATAAAACAGGAGACTCCAGGTCTCAGCGACGATGACCAAGCCATAGACTCTGATGTAATTAACATGGACCTAAATCCAGAAATAAAACAGGAGACACCAGGTCTCAGCGACAATGACCAAGCCATAGACTCTGATGTAATTAACATGGACCTAAATCCAGAAATAAAACAGGAGACTCCAGGTCTCAGCGATGATGACCAAGCCATAGACTCTGATGTAATTAACATGGACCTAAATCCAGAAATAAAATAGGAGACTCCAGGTCTCAGCGATGATGACCAAGCCATAGACTCTGATGTAATTAACATGGACCTAAATCCAGAAATAAAATAGGAGACTCCAGGTCTCAGCGATGATGACCAAGCCATAGACTCTGATGTAATTAACATGGACCTAAATCCAGAAATAAAACAGGAGACACCAGGTCTCAGCGACTATGACCATGCCATAGACTCTGATGTAATTAACATGGACCTAAATCCAGAAATAAAACAGGAGACACCAGGTCTCAGCGACAATGACCAAGCCATAGACTCTGATGTAATTAACATGGACCTAAATCCAGAAATAAAACAGGAGACACCAGGTCTCAGCGACAATGACCAAGCCATAGACTCTGATGTAATTAACATGGACCTATATCCAGAAATAAAACAGGAGACACCAGGTCTCAGCGACGATGACCAAGCCATAAACTCTGATGCAATTAACATGGACCTAAATCCAGAAATAAAACAGGAGACACCAGGTCTCAGTGACGATGACCAAGCCATAGACTCTGATGCAATTAACATGGACCTAAATCCAGAAATAAAACAGGCGACTCCAGGTCTCAGCGACGATGACCAAGCCATAGACTCTGATGCAATTAACATGGACCTAAATCCAGAAATAAAACAGGAGACTCCAGGTCTCAGCGACGATGACCAAGCCATAGACTCTGATGTAATTAACATGGACCTAAATCCAGAAATAAAACAGGAGACATGAGGTCTCAGTGACGATGACCAAGCCATAGACTCTGATGCAATTAACATGGACCTAAATCCAGAAATAAAACAGGCGACTCCAGGTCTCAGCGACGATGACCAAGCCATAGACTCTGATGCAATTAACATGGACCTAAATCCAGAAATAAAACAGGAGACTCCAGGTCTCAGCGACGATGACCAAGCCATAGACTCTGATGCAATTAACATGGACCTAAATCCAGAAATAAAACAAGAGACTCCAGGTCTCAGCGATGATGACCAAGCCATAGACTCTGATGCAATTAACATGGACCTAAATCCAGAAATAAAACAGGAGACTCCAGGTCTCAGCGACGATGACCAAGCTAACATGGACCTAAATCCAGAAATAAAACAGGAGACACCAGGTCTCAGCGACGATGACCAAGCTAACATGGACCTAAATCCAGAAATAAAACAGGAGACTCCAGGTCTCAGCGACGATGACCAAGCTAACATGGACCTAAATCCAGAAATAAAAAAGGAGACTCCAGGTTTCAGCGACGATGACCAAGCTAACATGGACCTAAATCCAGAAATAAAACAGGAGACTCCAGGTCTCAGCGACGATGACCAAGCTAACATGGACCTAAATCCAGAAATAAAACAGGAGACTCCAGGTCTCAGCGACGATGACCAAGCTAACATGGACCTAAATCCAGAAATAAAACAGGAGACTCCAGGTCTCAGCGACGATGACCAAGCTAACATGGACCTAAATCCAGAAATAAAACAGGAGACTCCAGGTCTCGGCGACAATGACCAAGCTAACATGGACCTAAATCCAGAAATAAAACAGGAGACTCCAGGTCTCAGCGACAATGACCAAGCTAACATGGACCTAAATCCAGAAATAAAACAGGAGACTCCAGGTCTCAGCGACGATGACCAAGCTAACATGGACCTAAATCCAGAAATAAAACAGGAGACTCCAGGTCTCAGCGACGATGACCAAGCTAACATGGACCTAAATCCAGAAATAAAACAGGAGACTCCAGGTTTCAGCGACGATGACCAAGCTAACATGGACCTAAATCCAGAAATAAAACAGGAGACTCCAGGTCTCAGCGACGATGACCAAGCTAACATGGACCTAAATCCAGAAATAAAACAGGAGACTCCAGGTCTCAGCGACGATGACCAAGCTAACATGGACCTAAATCCAGAAATAAAAAAGGAGACTCCAGGTTTCAGCGACGATGACCAAGCTAACATGGACCTAAATCCAGAAATAAAACAGGAGACTCCAGGTCTCAGCGACGATGACCAAGCTAACATGGACCTAAATCCAGAAATAAAACAGGAGACTCCAGGTCTCAGCGACGATGACCAAGCTAACATGGACCTAAATCCAGAAATAAAACAGGAGACTCCAGGTCTCAGCGACGATGACCAAGCTAACATGGACCTAAATCCAGAAATAAAACAGGAGACTCCAGGTCTCAGCGACGATGACCAAGCTAACATGGACCTAAATCCAGAAATAAAACAGGAGACTCCAGGTTTCAGCGACGATGACCAAGCTAACATGGACCTAAATCCAGAAATAAAACAGGAGACTCCAGGTCTCAGCGACGATGACCAAGCTAACATGGACCTAAATCCAGAAATAAAACAGGAGACTCCAGGTCTCAGCGACGATGACCAAGCTAACATGGACCTAAATCCAGAAATAAAACAGGAGACTCCAGGTCTCAGCGACGATGACCAAGCTAACATGGACCTAAATCCAGAAATAAAACAGGAGACTCCAGGTCTCAGCGACGATGACCAAGCTAACATGGACCTAAATCCAGAAATAAAACAGGAGACTCCAGGTTTCAGCGACGATGACCAAGCTAACATGGACCTAAATCCAGAAATAAAACAGGAGACTCCAGGTCTCAGCGACGATGACCAAGCTAACATGGACCTAAATCCAGAAATAAAACAGGAGACTCCAGGTCTCAGCGACGATGACCAAGCTAACATGGACCTAAATCCAGAAATAAAAAAGGAGACTCCAGGTTTCAGCGACGATGACCAAGCTAACATGGACCTAAATCCAGAAATAAAACAGGAGACTCCAGGTCTCAGCGACGATGACCAAGCTAACATGGACCTAAATCCAGAAATAAAACAGGAGACTCCAGGTCTCAGCGACGATGACCAAGCTAACATGGACCTAAATCCAGAAATAAAACAGGAGACTCCAGGTCTCGGCGACAATGACCAAGCTAACATGGACCTAAATCCAGAAATAAAACAGGAGACTCCAGGTCTCAGCGACAATGACCAAGCTAACATGGACCTAAATCCAGAAATAAAACAGGAGACTCCAGGTCTCAGCGACGATGACCAAGCTAACATGGACCTAAATCCAGAAATAAAACAGGAGACTCCAGGTCTCAGCGACGATGACCAAGCTAACATGGACCTAAATCCAGAAATAAAACAGGAGACTCCAGGTCTCAGCGACGATGACCAAGCTAACATGGACCTAAATACAGAAATAAAAAAGGAGACTCCAGGTTTCAGCGACGATGACCAAGCTAACATGGACCTAAATCCAGAAATAAAACAGGAGACTCCAGGTCTCAGCGACAATGACCAAGCTAACATGGACCTAAATCCAGAAATAAAACAGGAGACTCCAGGTTTCAGCGACGATGACCAAGCTAACATGGACCTAAATCCAGAAATAAAACAGGAGACTCCAGGTTTCAGTGACGATGACCAAGCTAACATGGACCTAAATCCAGAAATAAAACAGGAGACTCCAGGTCTCAGCGACGATGACCAAGCTAACATGGACCTAAATCCAGAAATAAAAAAGGAGACTCCAGGTTTCAGCGACGATGACCAAGCTAACATGGACCTAAATCCAGAAATAAAAAAGGAGACTCCAGGTCTCAGCGACGATGACCAAGCTAACATGGACCTAAATCCAGAAATAAAACAGGAGATTCCAGGTCTCAGCGACGATGACCAAGCTAACATGGACCTAAATCCAGAAATAAAACAGGAGACTCCAGGTCTCAGCGACGATGACCAAGCTAACATGGACCTAAATCCAGAAATAAAACAGGAGACTCCAGGTCTCAGCGACGATGACCAAGCTAACATGGACCTAAATCCAGAAATAAAACAGGAGACTCCAGGTCTCAGCGACGATGACCAAGCTAACATGGACCTAAATCCAGAAATAAAACAGGAGACTCCAGGTCTCAGCGACGATGACCAAGCTAACATGGACCTAAATCCAGAAATAAAAAAGGAGACTCCAGGTTTCAGCGACGATGACCAAGCTAACATGGACCTAAATCCAGAAATAAAACAGGAGACTCCAGGTCTCAGCGACGATGACCAAGCTAACATGGACCTAAATCCAGAAATAAAAAAGGAGACTCCAGGTTTCAGCGACGATGACCAAGCTAACATGGACCTAAATCCAGAAATAAAACAGGAGACTCCAGGTCTCAGCGACGATGACCAAGCTAACATGGACCTAAATCCAGAAATAAAACAGGAGACTCCAGGTCTCAGCGACGATGACCAAGCTAACATGGACCTAAATCCAGAAATAAAACAGGAGACTCCAGGTCTCAGCGACGATGACCAAGCTAACATGGACCTAAATCCAGAAATAAAACAGGAGACTCCAGGTCTCAGCGACGATGACCAAGCTAACATGGACCTAAATCCAGAAATAAAACAGGAGACTCCAGGTTTCAGCGACGATGACCAAGCTAACATGGACCTAAATCCAGAAATAAAACAGGAGACTCCAGGTCTCAGCGACGATGACCAAGCTAACATGGACCTAAATCCAGAAATAAAACAGGAGACTCCAGGTCTCAGCGACGATGACCAAGCTAACATGGACCTAAATCCAGAAATAAAAAAGGAGACTCCAGGTTTCAGCGACGATGACCAAGCTAACATGGACCTAAATCCAGAAATAAAACAGGAGACTCCAGGTCTCAGCGACGATGACCAAGCTAACATGGACCTAAATCCAGAAATAAAACAGGAGACTCCAGGTCTCAGCGACGATGACCAAGCTAACATGGACCTAAATCCAGAAATAAAACAGGAGACTCCAGGTTTCGGCGATGATGACCAAGCTAACATGGACCTAAATCCAGAAATAAAACAGGAGACACCAGGTCTCGGCGACAATGACCAAGCTAACATGGACCTAAATCCAGAAATAAAACAGGAGACTCCAGGTCTCAGCGACAATGACCAAGCTAACATGGACCTAAATCCAGAAATAAAACAGGAGACTCCAGGTCTCAGCGACGATGACCAAGCTAACATGGACCTAAATCCAGAAATAAAACAGGAGACTCCAGGTCTCAGCGACGATGACCAAGCTAACATGGACCTAAATCCAGAAATAAAACAGGAGACTCCAGGTCTCAGCGACGATGACCAAGCTAACATGGACCTAAATACAGAAATAAAAAAGGAGACTCCAGGTTTCAGCGACGATGACCAAGCTAACATGGACCTAAATCCAGAAATAAAACAGGAGACTCCAGGTCTCAGCGACAATGACCAAGCTAACATGGACCTAAATCCAGAAATAAAACAGGAGACTCCAGGTTTCAGCGACGATGACCAAGCTAACATGGACCTAAATCCAGAAATAAAACAGGAGACTCCAGGTTTCAGTGACGATGACCAAGCTAACATGGACCTAAATCCAGAAATAAAACAGGAGACTCCAGGTCTCAGCGACGATGACCAAGCTAACATGGACCTAAATCCAGAAATAAAAAAGGAGACTCCAGGTTTCAGCGACGATGACCAAGCTAACATGGACCTAAATCCAGAAATAAAAAAGGAGACTCCAGGTCTCAGCGATGATGACCAAGCCATAGACTCTGATGTAATTAACATGGACCTAAATCCAGAAATAAAATAGGAGACTCCAGGTCTCAGCGATGATGACCAAGCCATAGACTCTGATGTAATTAACATGGACCTAAATCCAGAAATAAAATAGGAGACTCCAGGTCTCAGCGATGATGACCAAGCCATAGACTCTGATGTAATTAACATGGACCTAAATCCAGAAATAAAACAGGAGACACCAGGTCTCAGCGACTATGACCATGCCATAGACTCTGATGTAATTAACATGGACCTAAATCCAGAAATAAAACAGGAGACACCAGGTCTCAGCGACAATGACCAAGCCATAGACTCTGATGTAATTAACATGGACCTAAATCCAGAAATAAAACAGGAGACACCAGGTCTCAGCGACAATGACCAAGCCATAGACTCTGATGTAATTAACATGGACCTATATCCAGAAATAAAACAGGAGACACCAGGTCTCAGCGACGATGACCAAGCCATAAACTCTGATGCAATTAACATGGACCTAAATCCAGAAATAAAACAGGAGACACCAGGTCTCAGTGACGATGACCAAGCCATAGACTCTGATGCAATTAACATGGACCTAAATCCAGAAATAAAACAGGCGACTCCAGGTCTCAGCGACGATGACCAAGCCATAGACTCTGATGCAATTAACATGGACCTAAATCCAGAAATAAAACAGGAGACTCCAGGTCTCAGCGACGATGACCAAGCCATAGACTCTGATGTAATTAACATGGACCTAAATCCAGAAATAAAACAGGAGACATGAGGTCTCAGTGACGATGACCAAGCCATAGACTCTGATGCAATTAACATGGACCTAAATCCAGAAATAAAACAGGCGACTCCAGGTCTCAGCGACGATGACCAAGCCATAGACTCTGATGCAATTAACATGGACCTAAATCCAGAAATAAAACAGGAGACTCCAGGTCTCAGCGACGATGACCAAGCCATAGACTCTGATGCAATTAACATGGACCTAAATCCAGAAATAAAACAAGAGACTCCAGGTCTCAGCGATGATGACCAAGCCATAGACTCTGATGCAATTAACATGGACCTAAATCCAGAAATAAAACAGGAGACTCCAGGTCTCAGCGACGATGACCAAGCTAACATGGACCTAAATCCAGAAATAAAACAGGAGACACCAGGTCTCAGCGACGATGACCAAGCTAACATGGACCTAAATCCAGAAATAAAACAGGAGACTCCAGGTCTCAGCGACGATGACCAAGCTAACATGGACCTAAATCCAGAAATAAAAAAGGAGACTCCAGGTTTCAGCGACGATGACCAAGCTAACATGGACCTAAATCCAGAAATAAAACAGGAGACTCCAGGTCTCAGCGACGATGACCAAGCTAACATGGACCTAAATCCAGAAATAAAAAAGGAGACTCCAGGTTTCAGCGACGATGACCAAGCTAACATGGACCTAAATCCAGAAATAAAACAGGAGACTCCAGGTCTCAGCGACGATGACCAAGCTAACATGGACCTAAATCCAGAAATAAAACAGGAGACTCCAGGTCTCAGCGACGATGACCAAGCTAACATGGACCTAAATCCAGAAATAAAACAGGAGACTCCAGGTCTCAGCGACGATGACCAAGCTAACATGGACCTAAATCCAGAAATAAAACAGGAGACTCCAGGTCTCAGCGACGATGACCAAGCTAACATGGACCTAAATCCAGAAATAAAACAGGAGACTCCAGGTTTCAGCGACGATGACCAAGCTAACATGGACCTAAATCCAGAAATAAAACAGGAGACTCCAGGTCTCAGCGACGATGACCAAGCTAACATGGACCTAAATCCAGAAATAAAACAGGAGACTCCAGGTCTCAGCGACGATGACCAAGCTAACATGGACCTAAATCCAGAAATAAAACAGGAGACTCCAGGTCTCAGCGACGATGACCAAGCTAACATGGACCTAAATCCAGAAATAAAACAGGAGACTCCAGGTCTCAGCGACGATGACCAAGCTAACATGGACCTAAATCCAGAAATAAAACAGGAGACTCCAGGTCTCAGCGACGATGACCAAGCTAACATGGACCTAAATCCAGAAATAAAAAAGGAGACTCCAGGTTTCAGCGACGATGACCAAGCTAACATGGACCTAAATCCAGAAATAAAACAGGAGACTCCAGGTCTCAGCGACGATGACCAAGCTAACATGGACCTAAATCCAGAAATAAAACAGGAGACTCCAGGTCTCAGCGACGATGACCAAGCTAACATGGACCTAAATCCAGAAATAAAACAGGAGACTCCAGGTCTCAGCGACGATGACCAAGCTAACATGGACCTAAATCCAGAAATAAAACAGGAGACTCCAGGTCTCGGCGACAATGACCAAGCTAACATGGACCTAAATCCAGAAATAAAACAGGAGACTCCAGGTCTCAGCGACAATGACCAAGCTAACATGGACCTAAATCCAGAAATAAAACAGGAGACTCCAGGTCTCAGCGACGATGACCAAGCTAACATGGACCTAAATCCAGAAATAAAACAGGAGACTCCAGGTCTCAGCGACGATGACCAAGCTAACATGGACCTAAATCCAGAAATAAAACAGGAGACTCCAGGTCTCAGCGACGATGACCAAGCTAACATGGACCTAAATACAGAAATAAAAAAGGAGACTCCAGGTTTCAGCGACGATGACCAAGCTAACATGGACCTAAATCCAGAAATAAAACAGGAGACTCCAGGTCTCAGCGACAATGACCAAGCTAACATGGACCTAAATCCAGAAATAAAACAGGAGACTCCAGGTTTCAGCGACGATGACCAAGCTAACATGGACCTAAATCCAGAAATAAAACAGGAGACTCCAGGTTTCAGTGACGATGACCAAGCTAACATGGACCTAAATCCAGAAATAAAACAGGAGACTCCAGGTCTCAGCGACGATGACCAAGCTAACATGGACCTAAATCCAGAAATAAAAAAGGAGACTCCAGGTTTCAGCGACGATGACCAAGCTAACATGGACCTAAATCCAGAAATAAAACAGGAGACTCCAGGTCTCAGCGACGATGACCAAGCTAACATGGACCTAAATCCAGAAATAAAACAGGAGACTCCAGGTCTCAGCGACGATGACCAAGCTAACATGGACCTAAATCCAGAAATAAAACAGGAGACTCCAGGTCTCAGCGACGATGACCAAGCTAACATGGACCTAAATCCAGAAATAAAACAGGAGACTCCAGGTCTCAGCGACGATGACCAAGCTAACATGGACCTAAATCCAGAAATAAAACAGGAGACTCCAGGTTTCAGCGACGATGACCAAGCTAACATGGACCTAAATCCAGAAATAAAACAGGAGACTCCAGGTCTCAGCGACGATGACCAAGCTAACATGGACCTAAATCCAGAAATAAAACAGGAGACTCCAGGTCTCAGCGACGATGACCAAGCTAACATGGACCTAAATCCAGAAATAAAACAGGAGACTCCAGGTCTCAGCGACGATGACCAAGCTAACATGGACCTAAATCCAGAAATAAAACAGGAGACTCCAGGTCTCAGCGACGATGACCAAGCTAACATGGACCTAAATCCAGAAATAAAACAGGAGACTCCAGGTCTCAGCGACGATGACCAAGCTAACATGGACCTAAATCCAGAAATAAAAAAGGAGACTCCAGGTTTCAGCGACGATGACCAAGCTAACATGGACCTAAATCCAGAAATAAAACAGGAGACTCCAGGTCTCAGCGACGATGACCAAGCTAACATGGACCTAAATCCAGAAATAAAACAGGAGACTCCAGGTCTCAGCGACGATGACCAAGCTAACATGGACCTAAATCCAGAAATAAAACAGGAGACTCCAGGTCTCAGCGACGATGACCAAGCTAACATGGACCTAAATCCAGAAATAAAACAGGAGACTCCAGGTCTCGGCGACAATGACCAAGCTAACATGGACCTAAATCCAGAAATAAAACAGGAGACTCCAGGTCTCAGCGACAATGACCAAGCTAACATGGACCTAAATCCAGAAATAAAACAGGAGACTCCAGGTCTCAGCGACGATGACCAAGCTAACATGGACCTAAATCCAGAAATAAAACAGGAGACTCCAGGTCTCAGCGACGATGACCAAGCTAACATGGACCTAAATCCAGAAATAAAACAGGAGACTCCAGGTCTCAGCGACGATGACCAAGCTAACATGGACCTAAATACAGAAATAAAAAAGGAGACTCCAGGTTTCAGCGACGATGACCAAGCTAACATGGACCTAAATCCAGAAATAAAACAGGAGACTCCAGGTCTCAGCGACAATGACCAAGCTAACATGGACCTAAATCCAGAAATAAAACAGGAGACTCCAGGTTTCAGCGACGATGACCAAGCTAACATGGACCTAAATCCAGAAATAAAACAGGAGACTCCAGGTTTCAGTGACGATGACCAAGCTAACATGGACCTAAATCCAGAAATAAAACAGGAGACTCCAGGTCTCAGCGACGATGACCAAGCTAACATGGACCTAAATCCAGAAATAAAAAAGGAGACTCCAGGTTTCAGCGACGATGACCAAGCTAACATGGACCTAAATCCAGAAATAAAAAAGGAGACTCCAGGTCTCAGCGACGATGACCAAGCTAACATGGACCTAAATCCAGAAATAAAACAGGAGACTCCAGGTCTCAGCGACGATGACCAAGCTAACATGGACCTAAATCCAGAAATAAAACAGGAGACTCCAGGTCTCAGCGACGATGACCAAGCTAACATGGACCTAAATCCAGAAATAAAACAGGAGACTCCAGGTCTCAGCGACGATGACCAAGCTAACATGGACCTAAATCCAGAAATAAAACAGGAGACTCCAGGTTTCAGCGACGATGACCAAGCTAACATGGACCTAAATCCAGAAATAAAACAGGAGACTCCAGGTCTCAGCGACGATGACCAAGCTAACATGGACCTAAATCCAGAAATAAAACAGGAGACTCCAGGTCTCAGCGACGATGACCAAGCTAACATGGACCTAAATCCAGAAATAAAAAAGGAGACTCCAGGTTTCAGCGACGATGACCAAGCTAACATGGACCTAAATCCAGAAATAAAACAGGAGACTCCAGGTCTCAGCGACAATGACCAAGCTAACATGGACCTAAATCCAGAAATAAAACAGGAGACTCCAGGTCTCAGCGACGATGACCAAGCTAACATGGACCTAAATCCAGAAATAAAACAGGAGACTCCAGGTCTCAGCGACGATGACCAAGCTAACATGGACCTAAATCCAGAAATAAAACAGGAGACTCCAGGTCTCAGCGACGATGACCAAGCTAACATGGACCTAAATCCAGAAATAAAACAGGAGACTCCAGGTTTCAGCGACGATGACCAAGCTAACATGGACCTAAATCCAGAAATAAAACAGGAGACTCCAGGTCTCAGCGACGATGACCAAGCTAACATGGACCTAAATCCAGAAATAAAACAGGAGACTCCAGGTCTCAGCGACGATGACCAAGCTAACATGGACCTAAATCCAGAAATAAAAAAGGAGACTCCAGGTTTCAGCGACGATGACCAAGCTAACATGGACCTAAATCCAGAAATAAAACAGGAGACTCCAGGTCTCAGCGACGATGACCAAGCTAACATGGACCTAAATCCAGAAATAAAACAGGAGACTCCAGGTCTCAGCGACGATGACCAAGCTAACATGGACCTAAATCCAGAAATAAAACAGGAGACTCCAGGTTTCGGCGATGATGACCAAGCTAACATGGACCTAAATCCAGAAATAAAACAGGAGACACCAGGTCTCGGCGACAATGACCAAGCTAACATGGACCTAAATCCAGAAATAAAACAGGAGACTCCAGGTCTCAGCGACAATGACCAAGCTAACATGGACCTAAATCCAGAAATAAAACAGGAGACTCCAGGTCTCAGCGACGATGACCAAGCTAACATGGACCTAAATCCAGAAATAAAACAGGAGACTCCAGGTCTCAGCGACGATGACCAAGCTAACATGGACCTAAATCCAGAAATAAAACAGGAGACTCCAGGTCTCAGCGACGATGACCAAGCTAACATGGACCTAAATACAGAAATAAAAAAGGAGACTCCAGGTTTCAGCGACGATGACCAAGCTAACATGGACCTAAATCCAGAAATAAAACAGGAGACTCCAGGTCTCAGCGACAATGACCAAGCTAACATGGACCTAAATCCAGAAATAAAACAGGAGACTCCAGGTTTCAGCGACGATGACCAAGCTAACATGGACCTAAATCCAGAAATAAAACAGGAGACTCCAGGTTTCAGTGACGATGACCAAGCTAACATGGACCTAAATCCAGAAATAAAACAGGAGACTCCAGGTCTCAGCGACGATGACCAAGCTAACATGGACCTAAATCCAGAAATAAAAAAGGAGACTCCAGGTTTCAGCGACGATGACCAAGCTAACATGGACCTAAATCCAGAAATAAAAAAGGAGACTCCAGGTCTCAGCGACGATGACCAAGCTAACATGGACCTAAATCCAGAAATAAAACAGGAGACTCCAGGTCTCAGCGACGATGACCAAGCTAACATGGACCTAAATCCAGAAATAAAACAGGAGACTCCAGGTCTCAGCGACGATGACCAAGCCATAGACTCTGATGCAATTAACATGGATCTAATTCCAGAAATAAAACTGGAGTAATATATGTGTTAAAGACACCTTCAACTCCATGTTTTTAATGTTCATTCTCTAACTCCAGGTCGTTGCATCGATGACCATGATAACATGGAAGTAAATCAAGAGACAAAAGAGGAGATACTAAGCGATGATGACCAAGCCATAGACTCTGATGCAAGTACCATGGACCTAAATCCAGAAATTCTTCTACTTCTTTCGTTCGCCTGAAATATGTTTATAACTGCAATGTTGTCTCTTGTATGAATCTAACAGTCTGCTTTAGTTCACTCAGCGGTTCATAGAGTTTATCTTCCACTGTTGTCTCTCTAGGCCAGAAGGTTTGCCTGGATATCCAGAAATAAAACAGGAGACACCAGGTCTCAGCAACGATGACCAAGCCATAGACTCTGATGTAATTAACATGGACCTAAATCCAGAAATAAAACAGGAGACTCAAAGTCTCAGCGACTATGACCAAGCTAACAAGAACCTAAATCCAGAAATAAAAAAGGAGACTCCAGGTCTCAGTGACAATGACCAAGCTAACATGGACCTAAATTCAGAAATAAAACAGGAGACTCCAGGTCTCAGCGATGATGACCAAGCTATAGACTCTGATGCAATTAACATGGACCTAAATCCAGAAATAAAACAGGAGACATCATATGACGTGAGTAGTTTTTAATCTTGGTATTTTTCTTGGCTGAAAAAGATCCAAGTTGTGTTTCACTTAGCTGGAGTTCTATAGTAGTTCGTAATCTTTTCTCAAGAATTTTGCAAAATATTTTCCCATTAGACCCCTCATTAGGTGAAACTGCATGGGCAATAAAGAACCTGAAGAATGGTAAATCACCTTATGTGATGAGATACCAGCTGAACTAATTAAAGCGGGAGGAGAAGTAAGCATACAAATCTATCACGCATTATGTAAAAAGATATGGAAATATGGTAAATGGCCAAAAGATTGGAAAAGAACTACCTTCATTCCAATACCAAAAAAAAGGACAAATCATTACTGCCATGCTTTTTGGTTTGGCACATTAAGATGATGACTACAAAATTAGTTCTTTACAAGTACAGTTCTTGTGCATTAAAGATTCATTTTCATTCTGTGTTGTTACATCTGCCATTTATGTGCGATTTGAAAAGCATTATAAGATAATGATAATAATAGTAATAATACAGAAAAAAAAGAAGCAGTAAAAGAAAAAGAAGCATAAGAAGTAGAAGATGCAGATGAGGAAGAGGAAGAAGAAGAAGGGGAAGAAGAAGACAATATTAAAGCTACACATGCTTGTAAATGAAATATTTAAAATTAAACCAGGACACAATGAAGACAAATGTGTCCTAAAAGTGTTTTCCCCCAAATACCGGTACCTGAATTATTTAACACTTACAATACCAGAAGATCTTAAGTCAGATATCCAAGAGGTAGCCATAACCTCAATAAAAATATCATTAGTGTTTTACAATAAAACAGGTAACATTTTCACTTTGCATACATCGCCAAAATGATAAGAGCACTTGCTCTTAAACTTCCAGTGCACCGATGGTGAGGTAGGGCATTCAACCCCTACTCCATCATTAAGCTGGATGTTGACTGCTCTCTCAGAAAGAAATGGCAAACTGCTGAACTTAAATTGTCTAGAAAACCAATCATTGGTTGATCATCCATCCATCATGTGCCATGCCAGTAAGCGTGGGCGGTCATGTTATGCCATCTCACTCGATCACCAGAGTCATGGATCAGCTCCGTGTTTCTGTCTCGACCATGTCACGAGGCCAAGCCATCCAGGTAATTGCTTCTAGGTCTTCCCCTTGGTCTGTTCCCTTCGATCTTACCAGTTGTCACCAAGTTGTCCAATTCATTTCTTCTCATAACAGGTCCAAAAATTGTTGACTGTCTACGTCTAATTTTTCTAATCAGTTTACGATCTTCATTTGTTTCTTGAAGGACTTGTTCATTGGTCTTTCTGGCTGTCCATGGTATTCTTTGCATTTTCCTCAGAAACCACATTTCTACAGCCATCAGATGTTTTTCAGCGTGACTGCTCATTGTCCAAGCGTCACATCCTTATAAAAGTACAGGTTCTATGTAGCACCTCAACACTCTTTTTCTCGTTTCAATTGACAACTTTTTATTGGTCAGTATGTTTTTCATCTTGCTAAAGGCTACTTTTGCCATGGCGATTCTTGTTCTAATCTCTTCAAGGCATCTCCCATCAGATGTTATTACTGTTCCGAGATAATTATACCTATTCACTTGTTGAAGAATATTCCCATTTACTTGTATATTACATTGTGGTATTTCATTCTTCCTAGTGACGACCATAATAAGACGACTGTGTCGTTTTACAATTTAATTCTAACCCTAGTTGTTCACTGTGTGTAACAACTGCATCTACTAAATGTTGCAGGTCCTGTTCATAGTCTGCAATCAAGACTGTATCATCTGCATATTTAATGTTATTAATGCATCGTCCCCCAATGTTGATTCCTTCCATATCTTCAATATTTCTGAAAATACTTTTACTGTACAGGGAAAACAGATCTGGATTGATTGATTGATTGATTGATTGATTCAGGAACCGACATCACAGCATTTGGGGCATTCCCATAAGCGCTCCGTCCCCATCCTCAGAAGCCAGCGAGTTCCAACCCCAATAGTACCAGTAGCAATCTGATTATATGTGCGTCTCGCCTTTCCTCTAAGCGTCGAGCATCGGCCAGATCCCCTTCGTCACTCCTCGCTTCTTGCCAGACCATGGTGATCCATTTATTCCTCTGAGGTGTACACATGCTCCCATGAGGCCGCAACCACGTCTGCCTTATCATGCATCAATACTCCACAAAGTTTTGCAGAGCCAGCCAATCTGTCTGCAAACAGATCTGGAGACATTACACTTCCCTGTCTCACACCTCTCTTAATAGGCTGATATTGGTTCACTTCATTATCAACTCTTATGGCAGCTTGTTGTTTCCAATATATGTTTTTTTACAAGTCTAAGGTCTTTTCCATCAACCCCTACTCCAATTTAAGTTGGACTTAAATGTTGACTGCTCGTTCAGAAAGCAATGGCACACAACTGAACATAAAACTGGCTAAACATTAACCTGGGGTTGATGACAACATCCTGCAACATTGATTTATATTGCTTTAATACAGGCAACACATATCTTCATCATTATCAAGTGCCATGCCGGCCGGCATAGGCGTTCATGACTTTCCACATATCTCTGTCTTTGGTTTTCTGGATCAACTCTGCTGATGGTATTTCTCCATGCCAGCATTTCAATCCATCTAATATCATTTCTCTTGGTCTGCCTCTGCCTCTCTTCCCCTCGATCTTTCCAGTTGTCTTGATGTTCTCCAATGCCTCTCTTCTCATCACATGACCAAATACACCGTGTATAAAACACACACTGTACTGTATATTAAAATATCTACGCTGATTTCTTTAATATGATCAGAAAGAGACTGTAAAAGACATAAAAAACACACTATGGGTTACTCTATACACTTTATGAATAGTTGATCACAAATGATGTAGTACTTAAGACAGAAAGACTTAAAAATGATCACCGGGATAAAAAACAATGTGTAAAAAGCAATTTCTTGCTATGGATCTTTTATATGGTGGAGCCATCATATTTTGTAGGCCTGAATTCAGAAAGTTCAAGGAAGCAGATATAAGCATCTCTATTTACAAAATAAGAAGTACAAGATACATCATAAGGGCCCTGACTATAACGGAATTGATAAAGTTGACTGTTGAACGGGGCCATTCTTCTAAAGAATTGGAATTGGAATTGGAACACAAAGAAATCGGTGGCCAGTCTTTCCCTTGGGATATGACCACACAAACATGTGATAACAATTCAGCTATGAGTTAACACATACTGTGTAAAAGAACATTTTTTTCAAGCTGACTTGCAAACACAGATAACACAAAAAATTAACTCTTTGGCTTCTTGTAGTTGAATATCCTCTCCAGACCAATCCAGGGAGATTCAAAGGCCAGCATCAGGAAAAAAGCAACCATGTTTGTTACAACAACCAGTCCACAGAAAGTCATGGTCTGTGATATCAAGAGAGAGAGTTATGTCAATTAGTTAATTACTGACAGATCCATTCCCTTGCTCTCCGTCACTTAGTCACCACACACACGGACATACATAAATACAACTACTCACACGCTTCGTCACTCACACACACAGACATACATACATAGAATTACTCACACACTCTATCAGTCAGTCACACACAAATGGACATATACATACAATTACTCACACACTCCATCACCCAGTCACACACACACGGGCATAATATAAGCTCTGGTAAAACAAAGTATCAGATCTTTGGCTGGGCAGAATACAATCACCCACCTGGAGATCCCAAACTCTAATCCCATTCAAAGTGCTCTCCTTGGGACGGTACATAGTTCTCCTAGAGTTCCCACAATGCTGGAAACATTCCAGGAAGGCCTCTTTGGGGATGGAGTACAGTGATGCTGTCACATTTCAGGGGAGCCTCTTTGGGGATGGAGTACAGTGATGCTGTCACATTTCAGGGGAGCCTCTTTGGGAATGGAGTACAGTGATGCTGTCACATTTCAGGGGAGCCTCTTTGGGAATGGAGTACAGTGATGCTGTCACATTTCAGGAGAGCCTCTTTGGGGATGGAATACAGTGATGCTGTCACATTCCACACAGGCTTCTCATTATTCTAATCGGGTCCCAACCAAGCAGCATGTTCAGCTGGAGGAACAGCCAAAACCCACAAGGAGCCATGCTGAGTGAGTAGAGAGCCTGATGAACTACAGGCACATTGTGAGTAGGGAGCCTGATGAACTACAGGCACATTGTATCTCTTTTGTTTTGTCATCATCATCATACACCTTTTTTGCATAAAATATAAAAAAGAAAGCTTACAAGGTTGATGTAACTTAAATAGTACAGCGTCTCCTGGTTCTGGTAGTACACAAACAACAGGCAGGGATGGATCAGGTAAGCCATGTAGGTCAGACGTCCCAGGACAACAAACGGTGACCAGGACAAGATGCTATTTACAAAACCTGGTGAGAAGAGTGATCTTAACTCAGTCAGTATATAACAGCTTTTATACGGCTTAGGAAGAAAGTTTATGATTGTAACATGTAAAGAATTACTGTATAAAATCATCTTAACTCAGCAAGTACATAAAAATTGTTATATGGCTCAGGAAGAAGCAGTTTCTGATTGTAACATGTAAAGAGCCGGCTCCGTGGTGATGGGGTTAAGGACACAGTTCGTGATCCTGCATACCCGCATTCGAAACACAGCTGCGCACGATTTGGCAGCAGACCCCGTTGCATTGATTTTTACAAAATGGTATGGGTGCCGGTTGTTCAGAAAGCAATGGCAACCTACTGAACGTAAAATTGTCAACAGATCACAACAGCAAAAAATGCTGGTGTTGACTGCGACGTCCTGTAAGGGATATGTAACTAACTTTTCTTAACATGTAGAGATGTACTGTAAAGAATCATCTTAAACACTGTAAAAGGAGGTCAGTGTGGCCGAATGTATAAGAACGCTTGTTCTTAAACATCCAGTGTGCTGATGCCGAGGTAGGGGTTCAACTCCTACACCGGACAGTTGGATTAAAATATTGATTTATCATCCTTTACTTGGGGATGTAAATTACAAGTACCTCTAAAGTCGGAGTGGGTTTGCCAGATGGCGAGGGACACTGTTAATAGGGAAAGCAAATACACACACAAAATTTGGTCCAGCCTTACCAAAAGTAGCATGTATGGACTACGCTTGAGTTCAAAGCAAGTGAGTGCCCCAACAAAAAAAAACACGGTGAAAGGTAACTACTTCAACTAGCAGAAGTTAAAAGAACCCACAGCAAGGAACACAAGATTGGATGCTCACTGCTCAGAGGGAACTTTCCAGAATACAGAATATTTTCTGGCATCCATTTTAGCTAAGGAAATGATGCCGGATACATTGAGACGGTGGCATGGAGGAATATCAGCAGCAGAGTTGATCCAGAACATCAAAGACTGAGATATGTGAAGAGACATGAAATCCTACACCAGCTGGCATGGAACTTGATGATGATGATCCATTTTAGGCCAGTTCGGATTGGAAACCCAAGTCAATAAAAAACAAGATGTGCCCGCCTCAAGGAGGATTCAAATACATGATAAGTGTGCTGGGTAGTCCAAGGTTCCGTTATCCAATGGTGTCAAGGTTGAATTCTTTCCTACCAGTACAGTTCTGAGTCGATCCATCATCATCACCATACTCATCATCATCATACTCATCATCATCGTCATCATAAGGCAGCAATCCATTGCAGAACATTTCTCACATCACAGCCCAATAAAAAGACTCTCAATCCTTTGCAAGTTCCTCTGCCTCTTGTTAAAAAAGTTATTTACGTGACATCAATAACTTTTGTATCATCATGAGATTTCTTCTTCTTGTTGCATTGTCATGCCCATTGTGTCTTTGAGGTCATGTAAATAACTTTTGTATCATCATGAGATTTCTTCTTCTTGTTGCATTGTCATGCCCATTGTGTCTTTGAGGTCATGTAAATAACTTTTGTATCATCATGAGATTACTTCTTCTTGTTGCATTGTCATGCCCATTGTGTCTTTGAGGTCATGTAAATAACTTTTGTATCATCATGAGATTTCTTCTTCTTGTTGCATTGTCATGCCCATTGTGTCTTTGAGGTCATGTAAATAACTTTTGTATCATCATGAGATTTCTTCTTCTTGTTGCATTGTCATGCCCATTGTGTCTTTGAGGTCATGTAAATAACTTTTGTATCATCATGAGATTTCTTCTTCTTGTTGCATTGTCATGCCCAATGTGTCTTTGAGGTCATATAAATAACTTTTGTATCATCATGAGATTTCTTCTTCTTGTTGCATTGTCATGCCCAATGTGTCTTTGAGGTCATGTAAATAACTTTTGTATCATCATGAGATTTCTTCTTCTTGTTGCATTGTCATGCCCAATGTGTCTTTGAGATCATATAAATAACTTTTGTATCATCATGAGATTTCTTCTTCTTGTTGCATTGTCATGCCCAATGTGTCTTTGAGGTCATGTAAATAACTTTTGTATCATCATGAGATTTCTTCTTCTTGTTGCATTGTCATGCCCAATGTGTCTTTGAGATCATATAAATAACTTTTGTATCATCATGAGATTTCTTCTTCTTGTTGCATTGTCATGCCCAATGTGTCTTTGAGGTCATGTAAATAACTTTTGTATCATCATGAGATTTCTTCTTCTTGTTGCATTGTCATGCCCAATGTGTCTTTGAGATCATATAAATAACTTTTGTATCATCATGAGATTTCTTCTTCTTGTTGCATTGTCATGCCCAATGTGTCTTTGAGGTCATGTAAATAACTTTTGTATCATCATGAGATTTCTTCTTCTTGTTGCATTGTCATGCCCAATGTGTCTTTGAGGTCATATAAATAACTTTTGTATCATCATGAGATTTCTTCTTCTTGTTGCATTGTCATGCCCATTGTGTCTTTGAGGTCATGTAAATAACTTTTGTATCATCATGAGATTTCTTCGTCTTGTTGCATTGTCATGCCCATTGTGTCTTTGAGATCATGTAAATAACTTTTGTATCATCATGAGATTTCTTCTTCTTGTTGCATTGTCATGCCCATTGTGTCTTTGAGGTAATGTAAATAACTTTTGTATCATCATGAGATTTCTTCGTCTTGTTGCATTGTCATGCCCATTGTGTCTTTGAGGTCATGTAAATAACTTTTGTATCATCATGAGATTTCTTCTTCTTGTTGCATTGTCATGCCCATTGTGTCTTTGAGGTAATGTAAATAACTTTTGTATCATCATGAGATTTCTTCTTCTTGTTGCATTGTCATGCCCAATGTGTCTTTGAGGTCATATAAATAACTTTTGTATCATCATGAGATTTCTTCTTCTTGTTGCATTGTCATGCCCAATGTGTCTTTGAGGTCATGTAAATAACTTTTGTATCATCATGAGATTTCTTCTTCTTGTTGCATTGTCATGCCCAATGTGTCTTTGAGATCATATAAATAACTTTTGTATCATCATGAGATTTCTTCTTCTTGTTGCATTGTCATGCCCAATGTGTCTTTGAGGTCATGTAAATAACTTTTGTATCATCATGAGATTTCTTCTTCTTGTTGCATTGTCATGCCCAATGTGTCTTTGAGATCATATAAATAACTTTTGTATCATCATGAGATTTCTTCTTCTTGTTGCATTGTCATGCCCAATGTGTCTTTGAGGTCATGTAAATAACTTTTGTATCATCATGAGATTTCTTCTTCTTGTTGCATTGTCATGCCCAATGTGTCTTTGAGATCATATAAATAACTTTTGTATCATCATGAGATTTCTTCTTCTTGTTGCATTGTCATGCCCAATGTGTCTTTGAGGTCATGTAAATAACTTTTGTATCATCATGAGATTTCTTCTTCTTGTTGCATTGTCATGCCCAATGTGTCTTTGAGGTCATATAAATAACTTTTGTATCATCATGAGATTTCTTCGTCTTGTTGCATTGTCATGCCCAATGTGTCTTTGAGGTCATATAAATAACTTTTGTATCATCATGAGATTTCTTCTTCTTGTTGCATTGTCATGCCCAATGTGTCTTTGAGGTCATGTAAATAACTTTTGTATCATCATGAGATTTCTTCTTCTTGTTGCATTGTCATGCCCAATGTGTCTTTGAGGTCATGTAAATAACTTTTGTATCATCATGAGATTTCTTCTTCTTGTTGCATTGTCATGCCCAATGTGTCTTTGAGGTCATATAAATAACTTTTGTATCATCATGAGATTTCTTCTTCTTGTTGCATTGTCATGCCCAATGTGTCTTTGAGGTCATATAAATAACTTTTGTATCATCATGAGATTTCTTCTTCTTCTTGTTGCATTGTCATGCCCAATGTGTCTTTGAGGTCATATAAATAACTTTTGTATCATCATGAGATTTCTTCTTCTTGTTGCATTGTCATGCCCAATGTGTCTTTGAGGTCATGTAAATATCTTTTGTATCATCATGAGATTTCTTCTTCTTCTTGTTGCATTGTCATGCTCAATTTGTCTTTGAGGTCATGTAAATAACTTTTGTATCATCATGAGATTTCTTCTTCTTGTTGCATTGTCATGCCCAATGTGTCTTTGAGGTCATATAAATAACTTTTGTATCATCATGAGATTTCTTCTTCTTCTTGTTGCATTGTCATGCTCAATTTGTCTTTGAGGTCATGTAAATAACTTTTGTATCATCATGAGATTTCTTCTTCTTGTTGCATTGTCATGAGTCTTCTTCCTTTTATTTCTTTAATTTCTTTCATTTACTGTTGTGTTGCCTTCCTTTCTACTTTCTTTCTTCTTCCACATCCCATGATTTCTAGCTTCACACTTCACAATCTACAGGGTGTTTGTAAAGTCTCACTACACTTTATTTGTAGAACAAATTTGAAAAAAATCTTTTTTCCATTGATAACAGCATTCTGTTTGGAATGTAAAGAATTACTCCAGCAGACGACAGTCATTCAATGCATATTGCTTAACAATGGACTGTGGAGCACATTTATTGATGACACCATGCACATAATTTATCAAATATTTTCTCTGTGGTGAAGTGGTCAAGTCATCTGCATTGTGCTCTGAAGGTCATGGGTTCAGTTCCCACTGCACTGTTGAGACCCTGAGTGCAATTTTTCCTGAGACCCTGCTGGAGCTACGGAGTTTGCTTTGTTTGATGCTCTCTGTGGAGAGAGGCTGAGGGAGATAAGGTAAACCCCAGTGTGTAAGTCGATCCTCTTGTCTGTAATCTTTAACTCCCAGAAATCTGATCTGGTTTTAGGCCAGAGGGCAATGAAACATCAATCAAGATACAGGAAAAGTCACCTTCTGTCATCAGGAAGCATCTCCTAACGATCAGGTTTACTGCATGGGTATTCAACAGGCCTAACACTACATTCCCCAATGGCAGCATCTACTATGGGACTACACTAAATCCCATGATGGATCATGCCTAATACTACCTCAATGGCAGCATCTACTATGGGACTATACTAAATCCCATGATGAATAAATAAGATGGATCAGGCCCAACACTTCACTCCCCAAAGGCAGCATCTACTATGGGACTATACTAAATCCCATGATGGATCATGCCTAATACTTCACACCTCAATGGCAGCATCTACTATAGAACTACACAAAATCCCATGGTGGATCAACAACATGAATCATGACTAACACTCCACTCCCCAGTGGCAGCATCTACTATAGGACTACACAAAATCCTATGGGGAATCAACAAGATGGATTTAACATGCCTAACACTTCACTTCCCAATGGCAGCATCTACTACACAAAATCCCATGATGGATCAACAAGATGGATCACGATTAACACTTCACTCCTCAAAGGAGCATTTACTATGGGAATATACAAAATCCTATGATGGATTCACAAGGTGGATCATGCCCAACACTTCACTCCCCAAAGGCAGCATCGACTATGGGACTACACAAAACCTTATGATGGATCAACAAGATTGATCATACCTCTTGAGATTTTCCAAATGCATACAATAAAATAAACCATACAGGAAATTACCTCCATATCCTGTAGAACATGCAATGATGACCCAAGAGACGCAAGCTCCCCAGGCTGACCTAGCCACTGTATTGTAGAGCGCGGCCACACTGACACTGCTGACATGCTCCCCGCTAATATCACCATGGAGACCATAGACAACTGCCAGGCCGGTGGCGATGGCAGCGACCCAGCCAAGCCAAACTATAAGCTGTGAGAAAAATTGGTCGGGGTAATTGCATTGGAGTTGGTTCACAACAGGTTTATTGACATGTAACCAGGCATTGAAAAAACTATCATCTGTCAAGATGGCAAGGTGCCAGTGAGTGAAAGCCTTGGTCAGCAACTGGTCTAGGATCAAAGCTCCAACAGGCAGACAGTAAGAGCATTGCTTTGCTGATCTAGCAACTTCTGCAGCTTATCTTGTTCTAGATGTATTGATGTTACCCTTCCTCTAGAGCAGTGTTTCCCAACGTGGGGCCCACTCCCCACAGGAGGGCAATTCGATTGTTAAGGGGGGGGGGGGGGGGATTCAAAAATGGAAGAAATCGGCTGGATATAACAAAACAGGCAGACTTGAGACTGAAGTTAACTAAATTGGAACCTGACATAAAATCACTTTGCAGCAAGCATCAAGCGCAAGGATCTCACTAAATTTAAATAATAAATAATTACTAATAATTAAAATAATATAGACAAATCTTTCATTAAAATTATTTTGTACTTGAATTTCAGTTCTCCAGTATATGTTTTGAAAATTTACTTACTGTGTTTGCTCAATAATTTCCTAGTGATTTCTTCCTAAAACCTATCATTCAAGTTTCTTTAGTGAACATTTCAATGTTTGAATATTAAAAATAATGTATATGTTGAGGGGGGGGGGGGGGGGGGGGGGGTGAGGCATAAGAATTTTAGAAAGGCTTTGGTGGGGCATAGCACAACAAATGTTGGGAAACACTGCTCTAGAGTAAACTAGGCAGGTGAGAGAGGGATCATGCTGCATCGTCAACACATGGCCTCTACAATTCATTCCAGGCTTTGTGCCATGGAGAGGTACCAGCAAGGTGCCAGCAAACCAGGAACTGGGTCTTTACACATCTTGATAACTCAGAAAATTGAGCAACAACATTTTTATTACAGATAGCAAAAGGGCTAAAAGTTAAAGACAAAGGGATGGATTTCATTGCACCAGGTTTAACCCATCTGGCTCTAAATTTCATCTGAGAAATGACAAGCCACCTGCCGGGAGCACCACACAAAGTACGAACACCGTAGCTCCAGCAATGATCCCTAAGGGCGCCTGAGAATGGATGTGGAGCCTATCATGGCAGCGTTCCACTTGCTGGAGGACAAACAGCATACACATGTAGTGATTGTAATGGACCCACAAAGTATGATGAGAAAGGTGAAGACAGGCATGCTTCAGGCATTGTGATGGGCTTCAATTCAACAATCAAAAATAGAGAGCATCTGTTGGATTTTCCCCTCAGGAAATGCTGGTGTGGTGAGAAACGAGCAGGTGGACAGATTAGCTGGGTCTGCACCACTTCATCGGGTATTTCTACATAAGGCAGATATAGTAAAGGCCCTTAGGGATCGTGTGTATAATGCAGAAGAACAGGGAGTGACCTGAGGATGTGGCCGACACCCAGGACTTTGAGGAAAGGCCAGATGGAAACATAATCAGACTGCTACAATAGTATTGGGACTCTCTGCTGGCTGTTGCAGATGAGGATGGAGCATGTATGAGAATGTTGGCAGAATGCCACTATGACAGCCTCCACTTCTATTCTCAGACTAGATCTTGTGGTATCATATGCCTGGCTCTCCTGCAACAAACACTGTCCACCAGCCTTCACCATCCTGCAACAAACACTGTCCGCCAGCCTTCACCACGATTGCCCAAGCACTTCTTTTACTTCTTTACATGGATGACTCTGCCCTAAGAGGTTCTACACATTTTCCAATCCCTCATATATTGTATACACTCTACACTACTTAATGGTACAGAAGTCTGGACAATGAACAAGCATTAATACATTAATACGAGGGTAAGTTAATAAGTAAGTCACAAATGGCTGTAGAAAAATAACTAACTATGATAACAACTTGAAACCAGTTGATTTTTATACATACATTGTCCCTTTATTTCTCAACATAATTTCCACCAACACTGATGCATTGATCCCATCGTTTTATCAGACAATGTATGTATAAAAATAAACTGGTTTCAAGTTATCATATTTAGTTATTTTTCTACAGCCATTTGTGACTTACTTATTAACTTACCCTCGTAACATCAAATTCAAAACTAAACACCCCCCCCCCACCCTCCTCATGCCCACAGAGATCTATATATATATATATATATATATATATATATATATATATATATATATATATATATATATATATATATATATATGTATATATATATATATATATATATTGATTGATTGATTGATTGATTTAGGAACTGACATCACAGCATTTGGGACATTCCCATAAGCGCTCCGTCCCCATCCTCAGCAGCCAGCGAAGAGTTCCAACACTAATAGTTCCAGTAGCAATCTGATTATATGTCAGTCTCGCCTTTCCTCTGAGCATCGAGCGTCGACCAGATCCCCTCGTCACCCCTCGCTGTCTCATTCTTACCAGACTATGGTGATCCATCTGCTCCTCCGAGGTATATATATATATATATAAAAAAGTAAGTCATATATCTTAGTAGCAAACACAAATAAATAAATGAAAACTTAGTGAAACCAGAAATAAAAAGTGAATTGATGGAAGTAATAAAAATAAGTCAAGTAATCAACTGAGTAAGTTTAGTTTAGTTGTTTAGTTTAGTTTAGTTTAGTATATAGATCAATATCACGGCACACGGGTGTAATCTACTCCTAACTCAAGCCTGAGTCCTGAGAATCTCAGCTCAGTGCACAAACTCTATAGCATCGGCAAGGATCCTGAAATACTTGGGTAGATTTTTAACTCAAAAATTTTCCTGGGCAGTGCCATTAGGCTACTCTTTTTCGATTTCCAACTGCCAAGGGATTGTTTATGCGCATAACAATACACACGGGCGTCTGATTTCACAACCCAGAGACCAGAGGAAATTTTGTTACTAGAAGTCCACATGAAAAAAAATCCCATCCCTCACTGGGGCATGAACCCGAGACCTCAAGCACTTTAGGCAGACACCATACCTCGAGACCACTCAGCCCCCTAACAACAATGGATGGTGAAAATGGATAGTAGGGTTGTGTCACAGTTATGACTTAAAAGTTGGGTATGTTGTAATAGACATGTAACTGATTAAGTGCCACGGGATTATTAATCGTCTTAAGCAACATCCTGTATATGCCATGGGCTTATATACAGTAGTATTCCTTATGCAATCCCCTTTAAATTGATATATAATACAACATGTCTACAACAATATACCCAACTTTTTAAGTCATAACTGTGACACAACCCTACTACCCATTTTCACCATCCATTTTTGTAAGGTCCAAATCTACTGTTTGTTTGGCACTGAAAGTGTTAAAAGACTTGATACCGGAAAGGTTAACCCGGTCAAAAAATGCCCGCAGAAGTCGGATGTGTCAGCCTAACGGCGCAAGAACGCAGCTCTGCTGTAAACAGGCACAACCCAATCACATCCGAGAAAAAAACTCCAGATGAACACAGAAGAAGAAGAAGAAAAGACTTGACATCTTTATAAATACCATACTGCAGGGAAAAGTTGAGGGCAGGTGAGTAAGAGATAGACATTGATACAAGAGGGAAAATAATATCAAGAGTCGAATGAACAGCAGTCTATTAAAGTTTAGAACCAAAGCAATTGATAACAGTGTGGGAGATCTATTGCAGCCAACCTTCATTGTGGAGATGGCACTTGATAAATCCATCACAAACAACCACTCCAGCTCTCTTGTATTTTACTTGCGTTACTCCCAACCCTCAGCACACACATAACACGGACACACATGATCACTTACCGCTGGTATCCTCTTATCTCGGCGCTGAGACAAGTAGGCTCCGGCCATCAACCCAACAATATAGGGGCCCATTCGACACCAGGGCTTAATGTAGTAGTGCTCTTGGTATGTTTCATAACTGTGGAATTTTACAATAATAAATTAGGTACTATTTTGACATAAACATAATTTTACAATAATAAATGAGATTCTATTCTGACATAAATATTTTTTTTTTCCACGTTTCCATCTTGTTTCAGGATATTGCGGCCAACACCAGCATCTTTCAGCTGTATGTTGATTCCTAGGCTAGTTTACGCTCATCAGCACGCCACGACTTTCTGAGCGACTGGCTCCATACTCTCATAAGTCACTGGCGCGACTCGAACCACTTCTAATTCTTGTGCGCTTACGTCAACCACGAGAGTATTCGGGATTAACGGAGAAAGCTGCTAACCCCTCGGCCAGGGAGCTGGCTGACATAAATATAATTTTACAATAATAAATTGAGTTCTATTCTGACATAATAGACTGTATACTAATTTGACATAAAGACAATTTTATAATGACAAACTGGGTACTATTTTGACATAACTATAGAATTTTACAGTAACAAACTGGGTTCTAACTGATATAAACAGAAATTTGCAGCTATAAATTGAATTCTATTTTAACATAACTAGAATTTTACAATAATAATGTGACGTCTTTTTGACATATAACTGTGGAATTTACCACGACAGAATGATGCCTATGTTTAAAACAAATGTGGTATTTACAATAATAAAATGTCTTTATTTTTAATCACAAAAATCACAAGGTATGCAGTTAACTAACTTGTTATGGTAAGGCATACGTGGACAGGGCCCTTTCGGATTGTGTGTATAGTGCGGAAGAACAGGAGAGAATGGTACTGCAGGGAGTGACCAGAAGAGCTGCCCGACACTCAGTACTCAGAGGAAAGGCCAGATGGACACTTAATCAAACTGCTATTGGTACCATTGTTGGCTTTGTGGTGAAGGGGTTACAGATGCAATTTGTTATAATCCAGCATACCCACGTTTGAAACACAGCTGTAGGCGATTTGGCAGCAGATTGCCTTGCGTTGGTTTTCATACAATGGTATGTGGCCAGTCGTTCAGAAAGCAATGGCAAACTACTGAGCGTAAACTTGCCAAGAAATCACAAACAGCCAAAAAATGCTGGATTTGAATGTGATGTCCTGCAAATGATATGCAATTATCTTTTTAACTGGTACCATTAGTAATGGGACTGTTCGCTGGCTGTTGAAGATGAGGATGGAGTGAGCATAGGCGGATAGGAATATCCTGAGTGCTATATCGGTTCTTGACTCAACTCAACGTAGTTGAGTAAAAAGAGAAGAACTAGAACATTCCTATCATTCTTCTAATGATAAGATTAAGAACATGTGAAAACAGGGATGATGATGATGTGAGAACAATGATGATAATAATATAACAACAATGATGATGCTGGTGATGACAAAAATGATGATAATGATGATCACATGACAACAATGATAATTATTATGGTAACTGTGACAACAATGATAATTACAATGATGATACTGACAATAATGATGGCGGTGTAGCATCAATGAAGATGATAGTGATGATAACAACAATGGTGACAACAATGATGATAACCATGATGATTAAGTTGGTGATCACACTGTTCGCAACCATGATAATGGTGATAGTGATGATAATGACCTACCCTCCTTGTGGAGAGGCAGCGACCAGCGTTGGTGGCCATGCATTCTGAGTGGACAAAACACCAGTAGTGATCCAGCTGACCAACAGGAAGAGCAGACAAACAGCAATGCCTATAAAATGATTGCTGTAAATAGAAGCAAAGGAGGTACACATGCATTACTTATTTCATTATCATCACCTGAACATTCTTTAAAACCATAAGAAAGAGATAAATGAAATTTATATACATCATATATCAAGAGAAGAGGTATGAGAGAGCTTCACATGAAAACCTTAAAAGTGTGATCAAAATTACAATAACCATGCCATTGTTTGTAACATGTCAATATTGTTGTTAAGGATGTCAAGAGTGTTTAACCATGACATCATGGTGCAGATTAACATGGTGACATCATAAGGACAGTTTAAAGATGGCCACCCCACTTTTGACATGCACCAAAGAGGAACAGCGTTCTGTTATCCGTTTTTTGAACAGTGAAGGGGTGAAACATAGCAATTCATCAGCAAATGAAGGTCCAGTATGGTGATACATGCCGGTCAGTCCAGCAAGTGTATGTGTAGAGTAGGAAGTTACAAAATGGCGTGACTTCTGTGAAGAGGTACATACACCAGGTGGTGCATGAGTGGTTACACAAGCAACCAAGAGAATTTTTTTTATACAAGAATCCAAGCATTTTATTGGTTCTGGAGGACTTGTATTGAATATAATTACGGATGCAATTCATTATTGTTTACCTCTTTTGTTTGCTTTCAACATATATTCACCACAGAAAAACATTTAAGATTTTCAGTTGAAGTCCCCACGTGGAACAATAACATGTACAAGGGTCTTGTACATGTCTTCAGGTGTTATGGGTATATGCTGCCTTTGTTTCCAGGACATTTCTTGGTACCCATTTTAACTGATTAAGTGCCATGAGATGATTAGTTGTCTTACGCAATTTCCAGTATCTGTCATGGGCGTATCCATCCATCAAGTGCCATGCTGGTAAGTGTGGGTGGTCATGTTCTGCCATCTCACTTGATCACCAGAGTCGTGGATCAGATCTGTGTTTCTGTCTCGACCATGCCACAAGGCCAAGCCATCCAGGTACTTGCTTCTAGGTCTTCCTCTTGGTCTGTTCCCCTCGATCTTACCAGTTGTCACCAAGTTCTCCAAATCATTTCTTCTCATAACATGCCCAAAAAATTGTGACTGTCTATACGGGCTTATATAGTATTGTTTTCCCTGTGCAACACTCTTTAATTTGACATATAATACAACATGTCTGCTACCATAATAATCACTTTCACCTCATAACTGTGACACACTCCTACTTCCATTTTCTGCTATCCATTTTTGTGATGTCCAACACTACTTTTTGTTTGGCACTGCATCTGTTAAGCTGGGTCAACTTGGGAGTCCAGGTTAATAACACACACACACAAAAACCCAGCTCAACCATTATCTAGCACTTGGATAATTAGAACGGGTGACCATGCTTTGGACACATTATGAGAAATAAATTAAAGAACTTGATGATGACTGGCAAGTTTGAGAGGAAGAGAACACGGGGAACGTAGAGAATTAAACACCTGGATGGCTTGGGTACGTGGTATGGTCGAGACAAGAACACAGAGCGAATCCACAACTCTGATGATAGGGTGAGATGGCGAAACATGGCCACCGATGCTTATTAGCATCGCAGATAATGATCACGTTTCTCCATATTGTGTGATCTCTAACAGCATGTAGATGAGAAGCATTGTTGTCAAGTACAAAATATAATGGTAAGGTTGAAGGCAAGCGAGCAAGAGGTAGACAGTGATAAAATTGGAAGACAACATCAAGAGATGGATGAAAAGCAATATAACAGAATGTAGTCAGGGTGAGAGACAGACAGTGTTGGAGATACATTGCAGTCTACCTTCATTGTGGAGATGGCACCTAATTGATTGATTGATAATGGAGGTTACCTCTTGTATTCTGCACGTTTGTGTATGTTTTTACTCCAACAACCTGTGCTTAAAAAGGCAGACTGATAGGTAGCGGGACTCAGAGGTTATGTGTGGTGCCTCTTACCCACCAATAGCCAACTTACAGAGTTTTGAGATATTTTATAGAGATAACTGCCCCACCAACCAGCTTGCCTCTTAACGACCACCACCTTAATGGGGATTTGAACACCTTACCAACAGGTCAGCAGGCAAGTATGAAAGCCACTGCTTCACCATCTGCTCCCAACAGAACAGGTGGAGCAAAGGAATTAGCCTTATGTAGGAAACACTAGGCAGAAGATACTGAAGAAGATTTTCAGTTGAGGATTACTTTAACTGCATACAGACATCTTCATTAGTGGCTCAGTCTCCTCTGATCGATCATACAAGGAGAATCTTGGCCCAGTGCACAATTCCACAGCATGTTTTTAACACAACCGGTTCTTCTATCTCCATCTCCTGATCTTTTGTTAGCTTCTTCTTCTCCTTATTCAAACCTTCTTCTTCTTCTACTTCTCATTCTTCTTCTCCTTCTATTTTAATTCTTCTTCTACTTATTCAAACTCTCTTCTTCTTCTTCTTCTTCTTCTTCTTCTTCTTCTTCTTCTTCTTCTTCTCATTCTTCTTCATCTTATTCAAACTTTCTTCTTCTTTTTCTTCTGCTCTTTATTCAAACGTCTTCTTCCTCTTCTTCTTCTCTTCATTCTTATTTTCCTTATTCAAACTCTCTTCTGCTTCTACTTCTCATTCTTCTTCTTCTTTTATTTTCATTATTCTTCTACTTATTCAAACTCTCTTCTTCTTCTTCTTCTTCTTACTTAAAACTTTCTTTTTCTTTTTCTTCTTATTCAAATGTTTTCTTCTTCTTCTTCTCCTCTTCATTTTTTTTTTCCTTATTCAAACTTTTTTTCTTTTTCTACTTCTCATTCTTCTTCTTATTCAATCTCTTTTCTCTTCTTCTTCTCTTTATTGAATCTCTTTCTTCTTCTTCTTCTTCTTCTTCTTATTTTCCTTCTCCTTATTCAATCTTTCTTCTTATTCCAACTTCTTCTTATTCCAACTTCCACTTCTTATTTCAACTTCATCTTCTTAATCCAACTTCTTCTTCTCCTCCTCCTCCTCCTTCTTATTCTCCTCCTTATTCAATCTCTTTCTTCTTCTTCTTCTTCTTCTTCTTCTTCTTCTTCTTCTTCTTCTTCTTCTTCTTCTTCTTCTTCTTCTTCTTCTTCTCAATCAATCAATCAGGTGCTGTCTCCACAATGAAAGTTGGCTGCAAGGGATCTCCAACACTGTCTGTCTCTCGCCTTGACTGTACATTCTGTCAGGCTGATGTTAGTCCACCTCTTGATGTTATCTTCCCACTTTTATCGTTGTCTACCTCTTGCTCGCTTGCCCTCAACTGTGCCTTCCAGTATGGTTTTTATATGAGTATCATGTCTTTTAACGTGGCCGAAATATTTCACTTGCCTCCTCTTTATTTCTTTCATCAACTTTCTCTTCATTCCCACTCTTTCTTCTTCTTCTTTTTCTCATTTCTTCTTCTCCTTATCCAAACTCTTTTTTCTTCTTCTTCTTTTTTTAATTTTCTGCTCCTTATTCGAACTCTTTCTTCTTCTTCTTTTTCTTTCTTCTTCTCCTTATTCAAACTCTTTCTTTGTCTTCTCCTTACTCAATCTCTATTTTTTCCTTTTTCTTCTTATTCCTTTTCTATCTTTGTCTTCTCTTTATTCAATCTCTTTCTTCTTCTTCCTCCATTTCTTCTTTTTCTTCTCCTTCCCTCCCCTCCCCCTTCTTTTTCTTCTTCAAGTGATTGGTCTGGAGCAGACATCAACGATGATGTTTAAGCTTTCCATATGAACTTTCTCTGTCTTCCTGTGCATCTCTTACCCAGTATTTCCCCACACACAGCTAATTTCTCTATTCCACTTCTTCTAATTTTGAGATGATCAGCTGAATTTGATTTCTTGACATTTATCATGACCGCGAGTGTGAGGAAAATTCTAAAATTTCTGCTATCTCCAGTTTCGCTCAATATTCTTTCAAAATGTCAAAGTATGTACATATCTTAATATATCTAGTGCCTGTATTATTTTAGATTAATTTTGTGGTGATTAGCTGGTTCTGATTTTTTTCAAATTAAAAATTCCCCAATAATTTCATTTGTCTTTTCCTTCAGTTTTTGAGTAGTGATCTTGTAACCCCAGCAGCTCTCAATACCTCACAGTGTGTTTTCTTCTCTGTTCTTCCTCTTTGTCCTTCATCTATATTTCCACTGGTGCTGTGGCTTTGGGGATAGTGAGATGCAGGTTTTATAATTCCCCGCCACACAGAGTCTAGGGTTTAAAATCAGCCATATGCAATTTGGAAAGAGACCGCTTTGTTTTGATTTCAGCAGTATGAGACATTGAACATTCAGAAAGCAATGGCAAACTACTGAACTAACATTGCCTAGTATATCATAAATAGCCAATAAATTCTGGGGTTGACTGCAATATCTTATAAAGGTCATGCAACTAACTTGAACTGTTTCCACCAAGGCCACCACATCCTCCTCCTTCTATTTTTTCTTCTATCCCACAATGACACAAACAAAACTGACAAAACAACAAGCTCTTACAAATAGAAGGGCACTATCATCAGAGGACTCAGCAAATAAAACTGCATATCATTGGCCAAGTACCAAGAATGACCAAAGCACTGAAATACAAACATAACATAAGATTAAGATCACTAATTAAAAAAAAACAGAATTCACAAGGTACAAAATACAAAAACAACATCAAATGTAAGATTACTTATGGTAAAAGAATTCACAAGCACTGAAATACAAACATAACATCAAATGTACAATCACTAATGGTAAACATAATCCACAGGTTTTGCTGTGAACAAAAAAAAAAGGACGCTGTAACAGCTCATATTTGGTACATGGTGCTAACCATATTTTTTTTTCAATAGACCAATTGGAATTTGACGGGTAATGAGGCCAATATCACACGGGCCATCTTTACTTCCTGGGACATTCTCAATACTCATTTTTGGCCGAGCCGATCTCGGAGCCCAGGTCGATTTTTTAAAATTCCACTATAAAGGATTCAAACACCTGACCATCAGGCCAGCAAGCAAGTGTTCTAACTACTGCAGTACTGCAGCTCCCATTCATGCTGTCGTTTTAAAGAATATTTACAATCAGAGTAAAAATAATCCTGAAAAAAAAGACTTAATTTTCGTGCTCTCTTATCTGATATAGGGTGTATTTTTAATGACTGAAGAAATTTTACAACTAATGGAAACAAGAAGACAAAACACAAATAATCCTGCCAAATATGAAGAAATTCACAGAAAAGTCAGAATATTATGTAAGGAGGCAAAAGAAGCATGGCTCGATAAAAACTGCGGAGACATTGAAAAACAACAACAATAAAAATACCAAACTAATGCACAAAGGAATTCAGGAGCTTACTAATCAAAGAACACATACAACAGCAGGCTGCCTAAAGACAAAAGATAGAAAAATCGTAATAGAAAAAGATCAGATTTTACATGCATGGTCAGATTATGTGAAAAACTTTTTGATGATAACTGTATAATATTCAAAATAATAATGAAGGACCGTCAATTTTGAAGATGGAGATTCAGAATGCTCTTAACCATATGAAATCTGGCAAGACCCCCCGGTTCAGACAGCATCACAACAGAAATGATTAATGCTTTAGAACAATTAATGCTAAGAATTATCATGCGAAGAGTTAAAAAGAAAATACAACCTGAAATAGAGGAAGAACAATGTGGGTTCGTAGAAGGCAAGGTTACAGTAAATGCTGTGTATATATTGAGAATGGTACTTGAATGTTCTATAGAAGTAAACAAAGATCTACACCTTTGCTTTATTGACTACACAAAGGCTTTCAATAAAGTGAGACATGTCGACAAAATAAGGATGCTTGAGGATCTACAAATTGATGGAAAAAACCTTAGACTTGTAAGAGGCATATATTGGAAACAAGCTGCCATAAGAATTGATGATGAAGTAGGTCAGTGTCAGCCTATTGGGAGAGGTGTGAGACAGGGATGTGTAATGTCTCCAGATCTTTTTTCCTTGTGCAGTGAAGGTATTTTCAGAGGTATGGAAGATATGGAAGAGGTCAACATTGGGGGACGATGAATCAGTGGCATTGGATGTGCAGATGATGCAGTCTTGATTGCAGACAGTGGACAGGACCTGCAACATTTGGAGGGTGCGGTTGTTGCACACAGTGGGCAACTGGGGTAGGAATTGAATTGTAGGAGGACATAGATTGTGGTCATCACTAGGAAATACCACAATGTAATATACAAGTAAATGGGCATATTCTTGGACAGGTGAATCGGTACAGTTGTCTCGGAACGGTCGTGGCATCTGATGGGAGATGCTTTGAAGAAATTTGAACAAGGGTTGCCATTGCAAAGGTGGCCTCTTGCAGGATGAAAGACATATTGACCAATGGAAGAATGTCAATTGGGGTGAGAAAGGGGGTGTTGGAGTGCTACATGGAGCCTGTACATTTGTATGTATGTGGGGCGTGGGCAATGAGCAGACAGGCTGAGGGACATCTGATGGCTGTGGAAATGTGGGGGAGGGTGCGAAGAATACCATGGACAGACAGAAAAACCATGAACAAGTCCTTCAAGAAATAAGTGAAGATCGTAAACTGATTAGAGACATTAGACATAGACAGTCAACATTTTTTGGGCATGTTATGAGAAGAAATGAATTGGAGAACTTGGTGACAACTGGCAAGATCGAGGGGAACAGACCAAGAGGAAGACTGAGTAGTAAATACCTGGATGGCTTGGCCATGTTGCATGGTCGAGACAAAAACACAGAGCTGATCCACAACTCTGGTGGTCGAGCGAGATGGCAAAACATGACTGCCACGCTTATCGGCGTGGCACATGATGGATGGATGGAGAGTTTGAAAATATTGCTGGTCCAAGTTTTGTATTCACCCTCTGTAAATTTTATGCAACATAATAGGTAAATAAAAAACTTGGACAGGCAATATTTTCAAACACTGCGTAGTCATTACAATACACCCTGTATTAAATAATCAATTGACATAGGTCAGCAAGGCAGAATGGATAAGAGCACTTGTTCTGGTGTGCTCATGCTGAGGTAACGGGTTAAACCCCTACACTGGTCAGCTGGACTAAAATTTTGACTTGGTGACATAAATTACAAGTACCGCAGAAATCAGAGTGGGTTCACCTGATGGCGAGGGACGCTAGTAATAGGGAAAGCTAATCCACATGCAAACATCAGTCCATGGCACTAGAAGTAGTAGAATATGTATGGACTACGCTTGAGTTTAAAGCATGCGTGTGTGTGTGCGTGTCTCTCTCTCTGAATCACCATTTTCATGATGCTGTGTAAAACAAACGAATAGACCTGTGGCTAACAGAATCTTGGCGGTTTCATAATTTCAATACATCTGCCCATCCTTCCCATCTGTTTCAGACTTTCGTGGCCAAACACAATATTCCTCTGGTTCAACAAGCTCCTTAACTCTCTCAACATAAGCTCCTTCTGATGTTTGAATGTTTCCAGGCTGAACATGTCTCTGAGAAGGACCATACTGGAGTCACAAACAGACATGCGGAATGTAATGACCACGCTGTACACCACTTAAAAAAGAGGCCTTTCTGAGACGCATCTAACAATGCTGGTGTCACTGGGAGAAGTGTGTACAGTCCCCAGGAGATGGGAGTGCTATGAAGGTGGATTGGGGTTTATAACTCCAGGTGAATAATTGTATTCCTGACTAAAGGTCTGATACTTTTTGTAACAGACCTTGCATGGTGCTTACAACACAGTGCACGTTAAGCAACGAATAGTAAATCTGTAAGCTACCGTGCATGTCATAAAAGGTGTCTAAGGAGGCTTGGTCTTGGGGATGGCTACCCCATGTCATAGATAACTTTAGCTGCAGAACCAACCCACCATGAACGAGTCTAAAGATGAGGAAAAAAAAATAACCCAGCAAACCAAAAGAAAAACAGACTGTTCCAGAAGACTTATGACTTGATACTTAGAAAGCCGCAAGGAGTCCGGATCACAGGCCTACTTCCTTTTGCCTAGGAAAATCTCCAGAACTGGCATCCTGAATTTAGGACCATGAAATATGAGGAGTATATGGTGGAAGCCATATTTCCACAGCCATCTAATGGTTGTGGAAATGTGGTTTCTGAGGAAAATGCAAAGAATACCATGGACAGACACAAAACCAATGACCAAGCCCTACAAAAAAATACATGAAAACTGAACTGTAGACGTAGACAGTCGCAATTTTTTGCGCATGTTATGAGAAGAAATAAATTGGAGAACCTGATGACAATAGACTAGATTGAGGGAAAAAGAACAAGGGGAAGGCAGAGATGTAAATACCTGGAAGGCTTGGCCAAATGGCATGGTCAAGACAAAAACACGGAGCTGATCCATGACTCTAGTGATTGAGTGAGATGGTGAAACATGACCACCAATGCTTATCTCCATGGCACATGATGATGGAAGGAGCTGTGGGAGATCCCAAAATATAGGATGTCTTGGCATGAGTTGGTTCAGGACCTAAGCTGGGAGATCCCAAAATATAGGATGTCTTGGCATGAGTTGGTTCAGGACCTAAGCTCCAATGAGGGTTAAGGGCACAACAACAACAACAACAACAACAACAACAGCAGCAGCAGCAGCAGCAGCAGCAGCAGCAGCAGCAGCAGCAGCAGCAGCAGCAGCAGCAGCAGCAGCAGCAGCAGCAGCAGCAGCAGCAGCAGCAGCAGCAGCAGCAGCAGCAGCAGCAGCAGCAGCAGCAGCAGCAGCAGCAGCAGCAGCAGCAGCAGCAGCAGCAGCAGCAGCAGCAGCAGCAGCAGCAGCAGCAGCAGCAGCAGCAGCAGCAGCAGCAGCAGCAGCAGCAGCAGCAGCAGCAGCAGCAGCAGCAGCAGCAGCAGCAGCAGCAGCAGCAGCAGCAGCAGCAGCAGCAGCAGCAGCAGCAGCAGCAGCAGCAGCAGCAGCAGCAGCAGCAGCAGCAGCAGCAGCAGCAGCAGCAGCAGCAGCAGCAGCAGCAGCAGCAGCAGCAGCAGCAGCAGCAGCAGCAGCAGCAGCAGCAGCAGCAGCAGCAGCAGCAGCAGCAGCAGCAGCAGCAGCAGCAGCAGCAGCAGCAGCAGCAGCAGCAGCAGCAGCAGCAGCAGCAGCAGCAGCAGCAGCAGCAGCAGCAGCAGCAGCAGCAGCAGCAGCAGCAGCAGCAGCAGCAGCAGCAGCAGCAGCAGCAGCAGCAGCAGCAGCAGCAGCAGCAGCAGCAGCAGCAGCAGCAGCAGCAGCAGCAGCAGCAGCAGCAGCAGCAGCAGCAGCAGCAGCAGCAGCAGCAGCAGCAGCAGCAGCAGCAGCAGCAGCAGCAGCAGCAGCAGCAGCAGCAGCAGCAGCAGCAGCAGCAGCAGCAGCAGCAGCAGCAGCAGCAGCAGCAGCAGCAGCAGCAGCAGCAGCAGCAGCAGCAGCAGCAGCAGCAGCAGCAGCAGCAGCAGCAGCAGCAGCAGCAGCAGCAGCAGCAGCAGCAGCAGCAGCAGCAGCAGCAGCAGCAGCAGCAGCAGCAGCAGCAGCAGCAGCAGCAGCAGCAGCAGCAGCAGCAGCAGCAGCAGCAGCAGCAGCAGCAGCAGCAGCAGCAGCAGCAGCAGCAGCAGCAGCAGCAGCAGCAGCAGCAGCAGCAGCAGCAGCAGCAGCAGCAGCAGCAGCAGCAGCAGCAGCAGCAGCAGCAGCAGCAGCAGCAGCAGCAGCAGCAGCAGCAGCAGCAGCAGCAGCAGCAGCAGCAGCAGCAGCAGCAGCAGCAGCAGCAGCAGCAGCAGCAGCAGCAGCAGCAGCAGCAGCAGCAGCAGCAGCAGCAGCTTAGGGTAAACCAAGTTAAAGTAACATTTGGAACTGGGAGTGGTCATAATAAAACTACAAACAGTGCCCTACCATGTCCTCAACATTGACCAGGTTATTGATGTACAGCAAGTTGGTCCACCAGTTGTTCTCGCAGTACTCTTTGTCTGTGGGCTCCAGCGATGGCCACAGCGGGCCTGAACCCAGGTACTGCTGGAGGCCTGTGACCACTAGCAAGGTCAGCATGTAAGGTGGGGTCAGTCTGTCATTGGTGAGAAGATCACAGGGGAAAGGGGGGGGGGGGGGGGGAAACAAGTGTTTTACTGAATTAGACACATATGAGAGAGGTTATATAATGAATGGTATTTGCATGACAAATGTTATAATTACTCTCTCCCTCCCCCACTCACTTTCTCATCCTCCTCCCCCTCTCTCTTCCTATTCCCCTCCTCTCTCTTACATACACAACACAAATATTACAATCACACATACATGACAAATGTTATACTGACTCTCTCGCTCTCCCTCCCTCCCCTCCTCACTCACTCTCTCTCTCTCTCACAACAGAAATATTAAAATGACCCATACATGACAAACGTTATAATGAATCTCTTTCTCTCTCAATCACACACACACACACACACACACACACACACACACAACAGAAATATTAAAATGACACAAACATGACAAATGTTGTTATGAATTTCTCTGTCTCTCTCACAACACACACACTCTCTCTCTCTCTCTCTCTCTCTCTTTCACACACTCACACAATACAAACATTAACATGACACAAGCATGAGAAATGTTAGGGACAAGTATTATAATGAATGACACACACATGACAAGTGTTTTTTAAATTTCTGTCATCACATTTCCATTGTCCGACAGCTGAGAACAATCCCAGGGCTTTCATTATCAGCAAACATATTGCCAAGAATCAAAATGACATAAGTAACAATGAAATTGTCTCTTCTCTCTACTTCTTCATTCACTAGCGTATAGGCCCTCACCCAACTCACTTCAAGTCCTTCTGTCCTTGACTATCCCATACCGCTCTGTCAATGTCTTCCCCATGTTATTTATTTGTCTCCGTGTCCCTTCTCTATGTCCTTCCCCATGTTATTCATTTGTCTCCATGTCCCTTCTCTATGTCCTTCTCCATGTTATTTATTTGTCTCCATGTCCCTTCTCTATGTCCTTCCCCATGTTATTCATTTGTCTCCATGTCCCTTCTCTATGTCCTTCCCTATGTTATTCATTTGTCTCCATGTCCCTTATCTATGTCCTTCCCCATGTTATTCATTTGTCTCCATGTCCCTTCTCTATGTCCTTCCCCATGTTATTCATTTGTCTCCATGTCCCTTCTCTATGTCCTTCCCCATGTTATTCATTTGTCTCCATGTCCCTTCTCTATGTCCTTCCCCATGTTATTCATTTGTCTCCATGTCCCTTCTCTATGTCCTTCCCCATGTTATTCATTTGTATCCATGTCCCTTCTCTATGTCCTTCCTCATGTTATTCATTTGTCTCCATGTCCCTTCTCTATGTCCTTCCTCATGTTATTCATTTGTCTCCACATTCCTTCTCTAATTCCTTCCTCATGTTATTAATTTGTCTCCACATTCCTTTCTCTATGTCTTTTCTTTGCTTCTGTATGCATGTGGAAGAAGATGACATATATAATTATAAGGGAGCAGGCGAAGACGATAACATATATGGTTATATGGTAGCAGATGAATAAGATGACATGTATGGTTATATGGTAGCAGATGAATAAGATGACATATATGGTTATGTGGTAGCTGATGAAGAAGATGACATATATGGTTATGTGGGAGCAGATGACATATATGGTTATGTGGGAGCAGATGAATAGGATGACATATATGGTTATGTGGGAGCAGATGAAGAAGATGACATATATGGTTATGTGGGAGCAAATGAAGAAGATGACATATATGGTTATGTGGTAGCAGATGAAGAAGATGACATATATGGTTAAGTAGGTGTAAATGAAGAAGACAACTTTATGGTAACAATAACAATAAAACAGGAAAACAAACCTCCAGAAGCGATGAAAATAGAAATGTGGCCAGTTGATTTTCCATCCTCTCTGTTTGATTTCATTTAGTGTCAGATAGGCTGTCAACAATCCGCTGTTTCAGAACGGAAAGACATTTTTATTTGTTCTTAATCATTACTGATATTTTATTTTGTAAATATACTGGTACCTTGCCGTCTTGACAGACGGTAGTTATTGTTCTTTAAAAAAAAACTAGAACAACAAAAACGGCATATTAACCTCTTCATAGCACAAAGCCTGGGCTGAATTGCTGAGACCATGTGTTGCCCATGCAGCACGATTCCTCTCTTGGCCTGCCTAGTTTATTCCAGAGGAAAGATAACACCAATACATTCAGAAAAGTACAAGAAAAGCAATGCTCTAACTGTCAGCCTGTCAGAGCTTCGATTCTTCGATTCTAGACCAGTTGCCGACCAAGACTTAAGTTGCATTTCCTTGCACCAGGATAAGGCTTGTACCCTCCAAATTGTGCTCCTCCGCCCGAAGCCATTGGCACAATGTGGGGTGTCTGGTTCGGTGAGAGCCGACCACTATTTGGTGCTAACAGAAAGCAGGTAGTACTGTCCACTGTCATATCTAAGACTTGACTCAGTTTTTTAAAAAAATTAACAGAGTAGTACATCACTATATTGCACTGATATCCTAATTCTGTTCCTTCTATTCTTCTTCTTAATGTTTTCCCCCTTTTCATCTCATTATTTTTTTTCCTTTCTTCTTCGTCTTCTACTCTATCTTCTATTATTCCTCTTGTCTCTTCTCAACCACAATTCTCTATTCTCAAGGTCATTTACATAAGGGCATAAACACACGAAGGCATTTATCATCATCATCTTCTAGAGTCATTACTCTCACTTTGTCTCATCTCAACCACAATTCTCTATTCTCAAGGACATTTACATAAGAGCATACACACATGAAGGCATTTATTATCATCATCATCTAGAGCCAACTCTCCAGTACGTGGTTGGTGGTAATCTTCTTCTTCGTTCATCCGGAGTTTTTTTTTCCGGATGTGATTGCGTTGTGCCTGTTTACAGCAGAGCTGCGTTCTTGCGCCGTTAGGCCGACACATCCGACTTCTGCGGGCATTTGTTGACCGGGTTAACCTTCCCGGGGTTGGTGGTAATCTATCTCCAGCAGTTTCTGTCCTATACCTTCACTATATATTTGGCTTGGCTGTTTCCTGACCATATCTTGATGTTTTCTGTCCAAATGAATCTTTGATGCCCTCCAGTTCTCTTGCCCTAAACTTTTTCTCATGGATTCCACTAGGTTGTTATGTCATGTAATTGACAAAAGTATCTCATCTTTCTCTTTTCATTTCCTTCAGCAGCGCCCTTTATATATAGATTTGTTTAAAATAATAATAAGTCAGTTGCATATCCTTTACAGGATGTTGCAGTCAACCCCAGCATTTTTGGCTGTTGTGATTTATTGGTCAGTTTATGTTCAATAGTTTGCCATTGCTTTCGGAATGACTGGCACTCATGCCATTGTATGAAAATCAGCGCAGTGTGGTCTGCTTCAAAATCTGCTGCAGCTGTATTTCGAACATGACATGTGGGATAGCGAACTATTCATCACAGCGCCGGATTTGTTCTAGATCATCCTTACGTCTCTTTTTCCATCCAAGAAACTTGCCTGATTACATATGGTTATTTAACTATCTCTTAGAACAATCAACCAGTGTTAACTTGGAATTACTGTATGGATCAGAAACACGGAGAATAACTAAACAAATTACTAATAAACCATAAACATTCATTAACAGATTCAAAGCCAAGCAAAAAAAATAAGGTTTAAACCTAACAAAAATGGATGGCGGACAATGGGAAGTAGGGTTGTGTCACAGTTATGACTTAAAAGTTGTTAAATATGGTAGCAGACATGCTGTATTATATATCAAGTTAAAATATGTTACATAAGGAAATCTACTGTATATATAAGCCTTTGGCAGATACGGGAAGTCACTTACGATGATTAATTATCCTATGGCACTTAATCAGTTAACTGGTGGCTGTGCTGAATAATGCAGGATGACAGAATCACCAACACAGAGCTCATGGGGAGAACTAAACAAGCTGAGTTGAGTTGAGCTAAGACATCACTGCACTCAGGACATTCGCATATGTGCTCCGTCCCCTCATTCAACAGCCAGCGAAGAGTCATACTACTAATCATTCCCACTGCTATCTGACTGAAACTTCTCGAGGTTTTCCCTCTAAGTTTTGAGATTCTTCCAGAACCCCTGGCAATCCCCTGCAATATCATTCTTTTCACATACAGGTTCTCAATCGGTTTCCCTGTCTTCTCCACCTGGCCCCACAGGCGCTCGATCACCTCTCCATTGTACATAGGTAGTCTACCACCAAGAGGTGCATTCCCTGCCAGCCAACAGTCTGTTCCTTCCCCCGCACCCCTGCATGGCCAGGGCAGAATATCTATACAATTCTTACAATCTGTGACCTCTGAAGCGAGGATAGCCATTCTACATGAAAGATTCCTTTCTCCACTATACTAAGCCAGAACTAAACACACTCCAGTGAATCACAAAGTGAGGAAAAGACAATGGCACTGGCTAGCACACACACTGATCAAAACTGTGGATATTATAACTAGACACTTGATAAAGACAATGCGTTTCATGTGTTGTTTAACACACAAAATAGACACTTGTTAAAGGTCACAGAAGCCATCATGATTAATCTGCATAGGCCAGCTTTATGAAAACAGAAAGACGTGATAGTCAGTTTAAAATGACAGTGGTAGACAATTGAAATTACTGTGTGAATATGTGTATATTTCAGCTTGAAGGATGTATCTAAATACTTTATTTTATGTTGTGTGACTTTTGCAGTATGTACCTGACGAGAAGCAACAAAATATGCCAGGCAATAAATCGTGAAATTTATTGTTTGTGTCTTTGTTATTCAAACTAGACACTTCCCTGCCTGGAATCCACATGGCAAATGAAATAGTGGGGAACCTAAGAACACATGGAAAAGAGATTTACAGAGATGAATCAAATGGAGAGGATGTGAGGAGAGCTGTAGAAGATGGCAGAAGATAAGACAGCTTGGCATAGTTTGGTTGAGGGGTATACTCCAATGGGAGATATGGGATGAAAGAATAAGAGCAAGAATTTAACCATAAACTGAGACAAACCTGTTCTCTCTCTCTGTGTTTCTCTCTCTCCCTCTCTCTGTGTTTCTCTCTCTCTGTGTTTCTCTCTCTCTCTCTCTCTGTCTCTCTGTCTGTCTGTCTGTCTGTCTGTCTGTCTGTCTGTCTGTCTGTCTGTCTGTCTGTCTGTCTGTCTGTCTGTCTGTCTCTCTCTCTCTCTCTCGCTCTCTCTCTCTCTCTCTCTCTCTCACAGTTCCCAAAAAAATTGCAGCAACAAAGAAATATAGTCAGCAAGCAATGTACAAACATTAACATAAGGACAACTGTCTTTTTCTCTAGTGTTACCTGATAGTAAAAAAGGTGTCCACAGACACAAAAGCATTAGAAATGACATCAAATGACCAGTCCTTCAACCAGACTAAGAGCAATGAAACTGCATTACCTGCAAGTGAGAACAAGTACATTGTCAATGAGCTGGATACATATCATATGGGTGTTGAGTCATCAGTGATAATCAAGCAAGAACATGCACAGCATTTTTTGTTTGTTTGTTTGTTTTTTTTTTTTTTTCATGCTTGCTTACTTTGAACTCAAGCGTAGTCCATACACACTACTTTTAGTAGTGCTGGACTGAATTTTGCATGTGGATTAGCTTTCCCTATTAATGTCCCTCACCATCAGGGGTGTGCCGTTGGAACTACATCGGCCATGTACTCAGAATGGACAAGTCAAGACTCCCCTACCAAGCCCTCATATGGTCACCAGTAGGGAAAAGAAAACGGGGAAGACCAAGAGAGACCCTGCGTAGAACCATCATTAGAGAAGGCTCATTCAATGGTCAAGTAAATATCCAAGATCTACAACAGGTAGCAGCGAACCGCCAAGAATGGAGAGACAAGACTTCTGCCCTATGCGCCGCCTTAGGCTCAAGAGGAAAGACTAACTAACTAACTAACTAACCATCAGGGGAACCCACTCTGAATTCAGAGGTACTTGTAATTAACGTCCCCAAGTCAAGGACAACAGGTCAACATTTTAGTCCAGCTGTCCGGTGTAGGGGTTGAACCCCGTGTACTTCGACATAAGTACACCAGATGTTTAAGAACATACGTTCTTATCCATTTGGCCATGCTGACCTATGCACACAATGATCATCCAGTGTATCTCCAGACAGTGTGTCTAGATCTAGTGCATCTTTGGCACTAGCACATGCTTACCTGCCAACCCAGTGGTCCTGAGTTTGAATCCACACTCCCCCGGGAAGGTTAACCCGGTCAACAAATGCCCGCAGAAGTCGGATGTGTCGGCCTAACGACGCAAGAACGCAGCTCTGCTGTAAACAGGCACAACGCAGTCACGTCCGAAGAAAAAAAATCCGGATGAACGAAGAAGAGAAGAAGAAGAAGAAGAAGAAGAATTCACACTCAGGCAGATGTTGACAATTGAGCTGAGCTTCCAGACTGACCAAACTTAACAGATTCAGTGCCAAACAAAAAGGAGGTTTCTACCTAACTAAAATGGGCGGCGGCAAAATGGGAAGTAGGGGTGTGTCACAGTATGATTTTAAAGTTTCTGGTATGGTAGCAGATATGTTGTATTATATTTCAAATTACAAGTGGTTATTTAGGGAAAACTATTGTATTGATATTTTAACTGTATTTCGCTGCTGCATCTTGTCTGGAACATACTGCAGAATTCACACAACATAAAGTAAAATAACTAGATAAACCCTTCAAGCTGAAATACACAGTAATGTCAATTGTTTACCATGGTAATTTTAAACTGACTAACATATCTTTCTGTTTACATAAAACATAGGCCAGTTTTGTGCACACAGAAAGACATGTTAGTCAATTTAAAATTGCTGTGGTAGAATTGACATTACTGTGCAAACATGTGTATATTTCAGCTTGAAGGATTTATCTAGTTATTTTACTTTATGTTGTGCGAATTCTGCAGTATGTACCTGACGAGATACAGCAAAATATCCAGGCAATAAATCGTGCAATCTATTGTTTGTGTCTTCGTGATTTAAATTCACTACGGGAAAACATTGTTTTGATTTTAACTATAATTTGATTTATAAACCCATGGTAGTTACAGGAAGTTTGCATGCAACATTCCATGGCATTTAATCAGTTAAAATGGGCACCAGGAAATGATTTGGGAAGGGAAAGCGGCCTGCATGCTATTGACCACGTCACCCTTGGAGTGCCCACTGGTCAATACAAATATGGGGGATAGCAGCATCTGTCCTGTAAGGTGAAATGTCTGTAAAAGAGTCCTTTATCTAGACAGCATTGATCTAATCAAGTTATGAATGGCTCACAAAAACAAGGTAGCGAATCAACTGTCTGTTACATTCAAGCCATGTGTGCCGTTTGTCCTCCAGCCAGCAAAATACCGCAGTGACTGCCTCCACCTCCATTCTTAGCCAGCAAAATACTGCAGTGACTGCCTCCACCTTTATTCTTAGACTAGATGTTGTGGTATCATATGCAAGATTCTCATGAACTAAATACCAAGTGTGCAAACATAAATCTGAATATTAACTTACTCTGTTCAAAGTAAATCATCATGTACACCTTATATGATCATAATACCCCCTTCTTTCTCTACTCCTCATCTTCTTCTTTACAGCTGTGTTTAGTTTTCCATCTTCTACCTGAGGTGGAGAGGCACACTGCAGCCTTGTTTGGTCTTTCTTCATCTACCCTGTGCTTTAGAAGCATCTAAAGGATTTTCTTGTTATTTTGGCGGTACTGACCACAGACAGAGTCTCTGTAACTCTATAGCAAAGACAATCTTACTTAAAGAGACAAAAACAATTGCAAACCTTGAAAAAACAAAAACATAATTGATGGAGGAATTGTCTTTAAAGTGAACATTCAGCAAAGAAAGCAGTCAATGGCAACTGGAAAATTCTCAAGTAACAAAAAGTAGTGATAGAGTACTTGAAAACTTCAAAGCTGAGATAAGAGTCCTTGAAAACAACAGCAGAAATGCTGTTCACAGAGAAAACTACAGAGAAAAACAAACCTGTCTTCAAGGATGTCATTTACTTTGTCTCAATACTTCATTGGCACCTTTCCGTCTTGACAGACGATAGTTTGGTACATTGTGCTTCAAATAGGCTTAATAAATACGATCCATGGCGGTGGCGAGTGTGGCTGGTAAGGCCAATTCTTGCTGCAAATGTTTGCCCACAGTAGGTGCATGTGAAAGCATGGTCACTTCCACCATTTTGCACCATCTTACGTCTCTCACGCTCTGTGTGTGCTTTATCTGCAATCATTTTCTCCTTTGACTTTATTCCATTTCTGATAGTTGCCCTCCATGCATCACGTTCAGCGGCGACGTGCTCCCAATGTGCATTATCAATGCCTGTATCAATCATGCCCCGCTTACACACATCTTTGTATCGTAGTAGAGGCCGACCCTGAGATCTCCTACCCGTCTGTAATTCACCAAAAAAGATGTCCTTTGGTATTCTACCATCATCCATCCTCCTAACGTGTCCTATCCATCTAAGTCTACGAAGACTGAGCATGGAATACACCGTCACACAACCTGATCTTTCCAATACTTCAGTATTTGTGATTTTGTCTTGCCACTTAATACCAAGTATTCTTCGCAGATTCCGCATATGAAAGCTGTTTAAACGTTTCTCTTGGCGTGAGTAAGTTGTCCAGGTTTCACTGCCATAAAGAAGAGTACTAAGGACACAGGCTTGGTAGACGAGGACTTTTGTTTTGGCAGTAAGCTTCCTGTTCTCCCAGACTCTTTTTGCTAACATGTTCATTGTTGTTGCTGCCTTGCCAATCCTGATGTTGATTTCCTGATCGAGGGATAATTTGCTATTTACCTCTGATCCTAGATATGTAAAATGGTCTACTATCTCCAGTTCGGCGTCGTCAATAAAGATTGATGGTACATCATGTGCACCTTGTGACATAATCTGTGTCTTCTTTTTGTTAATTGTTAAACCAAATTCAGAACAAGCATTGGAGAATGATGATAGTAGATGTTGTAATTCTTCCTCAGAGTGGGTCGTAATCGCAGCATCATCTGCAAAAAGCAACTCTCTGATTAGTACCCTGCTAATTTTGGTTTTGGCCTTCAATCTCTGAGCATTATAGAGGCCATCATCTGAGCGTGAGTGAATGTAAATACCGCCATCCTGATCACGAAAGGCATATTTCAGTAGAAGTGAAAAGTATATCCCAAAGAGGGTGGGGGTTAGTACACAACCTTGCTTAACTCCACTCTTGATTTCAAACTCTTCTGAAGTTGAGCCATCAAACTTGATTATACCCTTCATGCCTGTGTGGAACGATTCCACAATGGACAGAAGAGTTGGTGGGCAGCCAATCTTCTTTAGTGCTTTGAACAGACCCTCACAACTGACCAAATCGAATGCCTTTGTGAGATCAATGAAGGCAATAAACAGTGGCTGATCTTGTTCACGGCATTTTTCTTGCATCTGTCGCAATGAGAATATCATATCAATGGTAGACCAGTTCTGTCGGAAGCCGCACTGTGATTCGGGGTAGACTTGATCTCCCAGGACTTGAAGTTTGTGCAGGACAATTCTGGCAAATACTTTCACAACAATACACAGAAGTGAGATACCCCTATAGTTGTTACAGTCGCTCCGATCTCCCTTGTTCTTGTACAGCGTTATGATGTTTGAATCTTTGAAATCCTGTGGGACTTGTCCTTCTCGCCAGCATAGCTCTATTAGCTGGTGGATCTGTAGAGCGAGTGTGTCTTGCCCACTCCTGATCACCTCTATTGGAATCCCATCCTTACCTGGAGCCTTGCCAGATGCAAGCTCATTTATAGCACACTTAACTTCTGTTATAGTGGGAAGTGTGTCCAGGTGGTCAAGAGTTGGCAGGGCCTCTATGGCGTTGAGGGCATCATCTGCTAGCTTGATCTCACTTGAGTAAAGCTCTAAATAGTGCTCGACCCATCTATCCATCTGCTGTTCCTTATCAGTGATGATTTCTCCAGTCAAGGTTTTCAGCGGTGCACTTCTTTTGATCATTGGGCCACAGGCTTTCTTTATCCCTTCATACATGCTTCTGATGTTTCCCTTATCACTTGCGATTTGAATGGACTCACATAACTTGATCCAATAGTCATTCGCACACTGCCTGGCAGCCTTTTGTACATCCTTCCTCGCTTGCTTCAGCTCACTCAGAGTGTTACGCGTTGGTCTTTCCTTGTTTCTTAATAGAGCTATCTTCTTTTTATCAATCAAGGGCTGCAGTATCTGGCTGTTTGCCGCAAACCAGTCCTGCCTCTTATGATCCACAGTGCCGTAAACCCCTACCGCTGTTTTATAAATAGTTTCCTTTAGTTTACTCCATTTATCATTTACTATACAATTTTCTGATGTATCATTGAAAGCGTCTTCAAGTTGCTGTTGAAATTCAAAGCACTTTCCAGGATCGTGAGTGTTAGTAATATTAATCCTGGGGCTAGACTTGTGTTTAGCTGTGTAGATTCTCTTTGGTTATTGCCTCTCCATAGCACAAAGCCTGGGCTAAAATAAAGAAACCATGTGTTGCCCATGCAGCATGATCCCTCTCTCGGCCTGCCTAGTTCACTCCAGAGGAAAGTTGACACCTATAATCTGGAACAAGACAAGCTGCAGAAGCTGCCGGATCAGCAAAGCAATGCTCTAACTGTCTGCCTGTTGGAGCTTCGATCCTAGACCAGCTGCCAACCAAGGCTTAGGGCCTGGTCTGCCCTGCCATGACTTATTTTGTCTTTGGGTTGCATTTCCTCGCACCAGGATAAGGCTAGTACCCTCCCAATTGCGCTCTTCCGCCCGAAGCCGTTGACACAATGTGGGGTGTCGGGTTTGGTAAGCGCCGCCCAACATTCGGCGCTGGCAGAAAGCAGGTAGTACCGTCTACTGTTATACGGTAGCTCACTCATATCTGACTAAGACCTGACTTATTATATATATATATATATTATATATCCTCTGTCAGTCAGGTCTTAGTCAGATATGACTGAGCTACCGTATAACAGTAGACGGTACTACCTGGTTTCTGTTAGCGCCGAACGTTGGGCGGCGCTTACCAAACCCGACACCTCACATTGTGCCAACGGCTTCGGGCGGAAGAGCGCAATTGGGAGGGTACAAGCCTTACCCTGGTGCGAGGAAATGCAAGCTAAAGACAAAATTGTCATGGCAGGGCAGACCAGGCTCTAAGCCTTGGTTGGCGACTGGTCTAGGATCGAAGTTTCGACAGGCGGACAGTTAGAGCATTGCTTTGCTGATCCGGCAGCTTCTGCAGCTTGTCTTGTTCCAGATGTAGGGGTGTTACCTTTCCTATGGAGTGAACTAGGCAGGCCGAGAGAGGGATCATGCTGCATGGGCAACACATGATCTCTATATTTTAGCCCAGGCTTTGTGCTATGGAGAGGCAATAACTCCATCCCTGGTCTTAACTGGTCTCGGAATCAAAGCGAGAGGCAGCTGTTACGGGTTATAAGTCCTTGTCAGTTGGCGTAGACATGGGGCGCCACGCGTTGCCTCTGACGGTGGGAGACACCTATAGGTGTCACCGATCAGCTACCGCCTGCCTCCAGCTGGGCACCCCCCAGCCAATTGGGTGCTGATCCGCCCCAGCCTGCCTGCTTCAATGGGTGCTTGGGGCTAGGACAAAATCTGAATCGCAGGCTGTAAAACCAATGCACCAGGTACAAATAAAAATAAAAATAGAAACCTCAAGCTACGGCTTGCAACCTGGAACGTGAGAACCATGTGTCCAGGATTTTCCACTGACTTTACCAATATTGACGATGTGAGAAAAACGGCTGCGATTGATGCCGAACTCAATCGTCTTAACATTGATATTGCTGGCCTGCAGGAGACTCGCCTCGCTGAGGAAGGGTCACTCAGGGAAAACAACTACACCTTTTTCTGGAAGGGTAGAGGGCAGGCAGAAAAAAGGCAACACGGTGTGGGCTTTGCAGTGAAGAATTCGCTACTGGGAATGATTGAAATTCCAGCAGGAGGAAATGAAAGACTATTGTCCCTGCGCTTGGCAACCTCTTGTGGGTTTGCCACCATTATTACTGCATATGCACCGACACTCGATTCCTCTGATGATGTGAAGGATTTGTTCTATGAGGAGTTAAGACTCCGTGATCAAGGCAGTTCCAAAATCTGACTACATTTATATGCTCGGTGATTTCAATGCTCGTGTGAGCAAGGACTCGAGTTCATGGCCAGTGTGCCTTGGAAAATACAACATCGGTCGCATGAATGAAAATGGGCAAAGGCTGCTGGAGCATTGCACCAGTAATGACCTATGTATTACAAACTCTTTTTTTAAAACAAAAGAGATGCATAAGGTCACATGGAAACTTCCAAGATCTGGCCATTGGCACCAGCTGGACTTCATCATCACACGGAGACAACATCTGAACCATATATCATTGACTCGTAGTTACCACAGTGCTGACTGTGATACGGATCATTCTTTGGTTGTTGCAAGGGTTAGACTGAGACCAAAGAGAATCTACACAGCTAAACACAAATCTAGCCCCAGGATTAATATTATTAACACTCATGATCCTGAAAAGTGCTTTCAGTTTCAACAGCAACTTGAAGACGCTTTCACTGATACACCAGAAAATTGGTGTATCAGTAAATGAAAAGTGGGGTCAAATTAAGGCAACTCTTTATAAAACTGCCGTAGGGGTTTACGGCACTGTGGATCATAAGAGGCAGGACTGGTTTGCGGCCAACAGCGAGACTCTGCAGCCCTTGATTGATAAGAAGAAGAAAGCTCTCTTAAGAAACAAGGAAAGACCAACGCGTAACACTCTGAGTGAGCTAAGGCAAGCTAGGAAGGATGTGCAAAAGGCTGCCAGGCAGTGTGCAAATGATTATTGGATCAAGTTATGTGAGTCCATTCAAATCGCAAGTGATAAGGGAGACATAAGAAGCATGTATGAAGGAATAAAGAAAGCCTGTGGTCCAGTGATCAAAAGAAGTGCACCATTGAAAACCTTGACTGGAGAAATCATCACTGACAAGAAACGGCAGATGGGCAGATGGGTAGAGCACTATTTGGAGCTTTACTCAAGTGAGACCAAACTAGCGGATGATGCCCTCAACGCCATAGAGGCTCTACCAACTCTTGACCACCTGGACACACTTCCCACCATAACAGAAGTTAAGTGTGCTATAAATGAACTTGCATCTGGCAAGGCTTCAGGTAAGGATGGGATTCCAATAGAGGTTATCAGGAGTGGGCAAGACACACTCACTATACAGATCCACCAGCTAATAGAGCTATGCTGGCGTGAAGGACAAGTCCCACAGGATTTCAAAGATTCAAGCATCATAACACTGTACAAGAACAAGGGCGATTGGAGCATCTGCAACAACTATAGGGGTATCTCACTTCTGTGTATTGTTGGAAAAATATTTCCCAGAATTGTTCTGCGCAGACTTCAAGTCCTAGGAGATCAAGTCTACCCCGAATCACAGTGTGGCTTTCGACAGAACCGGTCTACCACTGATATGATATTCTCATTGCGACAAATGCAAGAAAAATGCCGTGAACAGAATCAACCACTGTTTATTGCCTTCATCGACCTCACAAAGGCATTTGATTTGGTCAGTCGTGAGGGTCTGTTCAAGGCACTAAAGAAGATTGGCTGCCCACCAACTCTTCTGTCCATTGTGGAATCGTTCCACACAGGCATGAAGGGTATAATCAAGTTTGATGGTGCAACTTCTGAAGAATTTGAAATCAAGAGTGGAGTTAAGCAAGGTTGTGTACTAGCTCCCACCCTCTTTGGAATATACTTTTCACTTCTACTGAAATATGCATTTCGTGATCAGGATGGTGGTATATACATTCACTCACGCTCAGATGGTGGCCTCTACAATGCTCAGAGATTGAAGGCTAAGACCAAAATTAGGAGGGTACTGATCAGAGAGTTGCTTTTTGCAGATGATGCTGCAGTTACGACCCACTCTGAGGAAGAATTGCAATGTCTACTATCTGCATTCTCCAATGCTTGTTCTGAATTTGGTTTAACAATTAGCAAAAAGAAGACACAGATTATGTCACAAGGTGCACATGGGGTACCATCAATCTTTATTGACGACGCCGAACTAGAGATAGTAGACCATTTTACATATCTAGGATCAGTGGTAAATAGCAAATTATCCCTAGATCAGGAAATCAACATCCGGATTGGTAAGGCAGCAACAACAATGAACAGGTTAAGAAAAAGAGTCTGGGAGAACAGGAAGCTTACTGCCAAAACAAAAGTCCTTGCCTATCAAGCCTGTGTCCTTAGTACTCTTCTCTATGGCAGTGAAACCTGGACAACTTACTCACACCAAGAGAACAATTTAAACAGCTTTCATATGCGGTGTCTGCGAAGAATTCTTGGTATTAAGTGGCAAGACAAAATCACAAATACTGAAGTATTGGAAAGATCAGGTTGTGTGACAGTTTATTCCATGCTCAGTCTTCGTAGACTTAGATGGATAGGACATCTTAGGAGGATGGATGATGGTAGAATACCAAAGGATATCTTTTTTGGTGAATTACAGATGGGTAAGAGATCTCAGGGTCGGCCTCTACTACGATACAAAGATGTGTGTAAGCGGGACATGATTGATACAGGCACTGATAATGCACATTGGGAGCAAGTCGCCGCTGAACGTGTTGCATGGAGGGCAAATATCAGAAATGGAATAAAGTCAAAGGAGAAAATTATTGCAGAAAAGTCACACACCAAGCGTTTGAGACGTAAGATGGTGCATGATGGTGGAAATGACCACGTGTTCAGATGCACCCACTGTGAACGGACATTTACAGCGCAAATTGGCCTTATCAGTCACACTCGCTACCGCCATAGTTAAAAGTTACTATGCCTTTTTAAAGCACAAACTATCGTCTGTCAAGACGGCAAGGTGCCAATGTGTATGTATATATCCTCAATACTAAAGGAGGAGAAACAATGCAGAACTAGTAAATCTAAGAGCAGCACTCCATGGACCACATTAGAAATCCAAAAGGGTTGTAAAACAATGGATCCTGTCTCATTTCTACATACCTGGAAATAAAAAGGCTGACAAATTGGCACAGGAAGGTGGAAGACTAGCTCAACCTGATATGGATGTGGCCTATGCTGAGGCAAATTAGGTTTATAAGCAGCTGGTATAGAACACAGTGGCAACCAGAGCATCCAGGCACAGTGGAGAGATGATGCATAATACCAACTGCACTGAAGTGATCAAGTAGCAACCTTCAGATCCTGTAGAGGACACAACAGACCGAGATACCACTTGTTCAACAAGCTGTAGAGAGGAGATATTATTGAAGATAACTGTAGAATTTGTTAAATTTATGGCTAAACATTTGCTGCAAGAGCATGCAACATGTGCAGATAAGAGAACGTTATTTTAGCCGACACCATTTGAGGACAAACTATAAGGAGATGTCAGCAATCTCAAGTTGACCCTGCTTTCTTTAAATATATTCAGGCTGACGTCAATGAAGAAGTGGAAGACTTAGCTGAAGAAGGAGAAGGAAACAGGGAAGGGGACAAGAAGAAGAAGAGGGGAGAAGGAAGAGAAGATGAAGTGAAAGAAGGAGGAGGATAGGAAGAAAAAAGAGGAGGAAGAAGACCGGGAAGGAGAAGATGAAGCAAAGAAGAAGAAGAAGAAGAAGAAGACAAAGAAGAAGAAGGAGGAGGAGGAGAAGGAGGAAGAGGGAGAGGAGGAGGAGGAAGAGGGAGAGGAGGGAGAAGCAGAAGCAGAAGAAGAAGATGAAGACGAAGAAGACGAAAGAAGAAGAAGAAGAAAAAGAAGAAGAAGAAGAAGAAGAAGAAGAAGAAGAAGAAGAAGAAGAAGAAGAAGAAGAAGAAGAAGAAGAAGAAGAAGAAGAAGAAGAAGAAGAAGAAGAAGAAGAAGAAGAAGAAGAAGAAGAAGAAGAAGAAGAAAAAGAAGAAGAAGAAGGAGGAGGAGGCAAAACACTGAAACACTCACCAAACTGCCGTACACCAAACACCAAGACATGGCCCAGTAGCACCCAAGACATGCTCAGAAAACGGATGCCATGAATGGCGCTGAGTGACCCTGCTGGTTGGCTCGTGTTCAACACTTTAGATCCATTAGTGTAGGCAGAGAATGCTAGCAGCACTCTGGGACAGATACCTGGAACAAGAGATGGTAAACAATTAAGCTGATCAGATACTGCTATATCTAGAACTGAGGCTTTCATCTCTAAAACTGGAAAAGTACTGGGGTGAATCCAGATGGGAGGATTCATGGCGGACAGGTAAAGGTGTCAATCTCTGATTCAGAAGGTACATAGTTTGATCTCAGCATGGAGCTGGGAATTATGTTTAAGAACCATTGGTACCTAATGATTTCATACACGATCTGATCTTTTGGGTAATGAGACCAGAAGCCTAGTCGTCTTTGATAAGGAGGTTTAGTGTGCAAGCTGTGTTCATTAAAAATCCCACATCAGTTGGAAATCACAAACAGTAGGCCTTACAGTGACTGCTCTTGTAAAATTACTAGGGAAGAAAACCTATTCATGGGTAGATAAAGCCAGTTGCCTTGGATGAAATCTGTCGACGAGAGGCAAACCTTACACAAATGCATGCCGAAGTGGGACATATTGATCTACCGAAGTGGGACATATTGATCTGCCGAAGTGGAACATATTGATCTGCCGAAGTGGGACATATTGATCTGACAAAGTGGGACATATTGATCTGCCAAAGTGGGACGTATTGATCTGCTGAAGTGGGACATATTGATCTGCCAAAGTGGAACATATTGATCTGCCGAAGTGGGACATATTGATCTGACAAAGTGGGACATATTGATCTGCCAAAGTGGGACACATTGATCTGTGAGGTGCATCACTGGGTGTGATGCACATCCCTTGAAATACGAACAAGGAAGAAGAGGAAGAATGGGGATTTCAATACGTGACCACTGTGCTGGCAGGCAAGTGTGATAGCCACTGCACCACCCAGGATGTGCTTGCGACAGAAGAGTCATAATAACAACAACAACCCACTACAGAATATTTAGAGCATGTAACTCTCTTAAGTGGATATGGAAGGCAAGAGGAAACCACCACATGAATATGTCAAGATTTTGGCAGAGATGTTAACAATGCATCGTTGTACTTCAGTCGTTGGATGAAAATAAACAGACTGATAGATTGGCTGCAACCCACTATAGAATATTTAGAGCATGTAACTCTCTTAAGTGGATATGGAAGGCAAGAGGAAACCACCACATGAATGTGTCAAGATTATGGCAGAGACGTTAACAATGCATCATTGTACTTCAGTTGTTTGATGAAAATAAACAGACTGATAGACTGGATTTTGCTGCTCCTTTTGGTAGAAAGCTACATTATGCCAAGGTTGATGTGGTGAAGGCTCTCTGGGGTTGAATGAAACGCACAGCAAAAGAAAATATTCCACATTTGAAGAGGCTAATCAGTGGAAGGTCAGCAGAGCATCTGAATGATACTCAGTGCATAGTGAAAAGTGCAGGTGGACATTCAATCAGGCTGCCTCGAGTGCTATCAGCATGAGACTTATTTGTTGACTACTGAAGAAGGCGATGGAACAAGTGGGAAGGTCCAGAGTGTAATGATATTGAATCCTCATTTCATATTATGTAGCTGTATTTCAGATAGACTAGTGGTTTTAAAACTGCTGGCACCTTGCCGTCTCGGCAGACAATAGTTTGTTACACTGTGCTTCAAAAAGGGCACTGATGTTAACAAATATCAACAATATAGAATTTCCTAGCATTTCATGCTTATATTCCATAATTTCCTCCATCAGCTATAATAATTCTATCAAGTAAACTTGCTTAATTCTCTGAATTGAATTCTGTTTTCTACTATTCTTGAAATTTTGATGATCCATCTTATTTCTTTTGTACATACTCCTTGTCCTCTATAAATCTAGATGTTATCAAGCTTCTAAGATCGTCATACGTCCGCTTTGGGTGGAATCAAGTCACAAACTCTGCTCACTTTGTATTTGTTGTCATCTTGTTGACTTTCCATTGTCAAAGTCCCTGTCACCTCAATACTACACATAGTTTGTCTATGTATATGTTGTGCGTTCTAGTGCGCTGTGAAAATGAATTTCTCTTCTATAATTTTATAAATCTGAACATGATTTTGCTAGTCCCTACCCGTTCTAATTCCTTAAGTCACTGTCTGTACTTTCCTATGTCATCCTTACTGTCACATTGTGATACTTGATCAGCAAAGCAATGCTCTAACTATCCGCCTGTCAAAGCTTTGATCCTAAACTATTTCCTACCAATACATAGGGCCTGCTCTAACATGACATTTTGACTTTAGGCTGCATTTCCTCACATTATGATAAAGCTTCTACCCTATTAATAAAGAACTCTAAATACTAAGTCATCACAGTTCTAAGTCCTAGGTCTTCATTTACATAAGGCCACCGAATCAATACCTACCCACAGAAGAGCTCTTCTGCTTATTAGATCCGACATTTGCAAGTAATCCAGTAGTCTCAGTAACAGGTTCCTGGTTCTCTTCCTCATTAATAATGTGACTGTTTGCTTGTGGAGTGGTTACCAACTGGACAACATCAGCCCGTGTGGTGGCTTTCCACTTCGGTCGTTGGATGAAAATTATATCAAAGCCAGTGCCAATGACATCAGTGTGCCGATGATGACAAGTGCTACTCTGCAGCGAGGAATGACGAAAGAAAATAGATCGATATCCTTATCAACTATGAACAAAGAACAGGGCACAATGATTTTCTATATTTATATATATGAATGAATTTAGAAAATAGATTTATATCCTTATCAGCTATGAACAAAGAACAGACACAAAGATTTTCTATATTTATATTTATATATAAATGATGAAAGAAAATAGATTATATCCGTAACAGCTATGATCAAAGAACTGGGCACAAAGATTTTCTATATTTATATATAAATGATGAAAGAAAATAAATTTATATCCTTAACAGCTATTATCAAAGAATAGGGCACAAGTATTTTCTATATTTATATATAAATGATGAAATAAAATAGATTTACATTCTTAAAAACTATGATCAAAGAACAGAAGCACAAAGACGATCTATACATATGCTTGTAAATCTGAGAGTTAGGAATGCCTTGAAGATATGAAGGCCCTACATCTCAAGCAGATCTGCAACAACTCATGATGTGGATCCTCGTCTTTATCTTCTTCTGCTGCTGCGGTCTTCCATCTCCAATGGAGAATAGGTCCATGGCCAACTAATGCCAAGTCTTATGTAGAATTGTTCATAATTAGTTAGAGTTTGCAGGGCTAAAGTTTTCCAGGGGATGAAGTATTGTGTTTGTCCATCAAGAATGATGATGAGCATTCATTTCATCCAGTGGGGTTGAAAGTTTGGAGCCATGAGCTCTAGATGGCTGTTGAGGCCAATTTCGGCTAAAAATGTTCTTTGACAATGTGGGCAAAGAATGCTTGACATTCCAGGACAAAACTGTGATGGTTTTTTTTGTCCAGCTTTATTCACAGCTGGTGCAGTTCTGTTTGCTTCACAGGTGACTATACCCTTGCGTAATGATGTACACCACAAATTTCAGTCTTTGGCAGCAATCTCCCAAGTTCGTGATGAATTCCAAAAGCTTTCAGTGAGATCTTCAGAGTCTTTAAAAACAGTCCTCTGGCACCTTGGGAGCGTTTACCACAGCGCAGATAGCCATAAAAAATGTGTTTATGGAGCTGTGATCTGGCATGCGAGTCAAGTGACCAGCCCAGCGTATCTGATTCTTCATATGGGGATGAGGTAGCTTGTCACAGGCCACCCTCCTTAACTATTCTTTGCTTCCATTATGAGCCATGGTAACACACAGGCATTTAGATGATTGTTTTCTACAAATCCTTATGGAAGGATGGTCTACTCTCCCTTATCTTGGTGCAGTGGATTTTTCTCTCACATAAAGAAGAATGCATTTATAGAGTGAGAGAGAGAGATAGGGAGGGAGGGAGGGAGGGGGAGGGAGGAGGGGGGGGGAGGGAGGGAGGGGGAGGGGAGGGGGAGGGGAGGAGAGAGAGAGAGAGAGAGAGAGAGAGAGAGAGAGAGAGAGAGAGAGAGAGAGAGAGAGAGAGAGAGAGAGAGAGAGAGAGAGAGAGAGAGAGAAATAAATACCCATGCATGTACACTCATAAACATATGTGTATATGATAAAAAATTTGCAGATCCACAAAAAAGAATGCACATATTAACACACACAAAAAGATTCACAGATCAACAAATTAAATTCATACATCAACAAAAAGAACAAACAGATCAACAAACTATATTCACAGATCAACAAAAAATAATTCACAGATCAACAAAAAAGGAATTCACAGATCAACAAACAGAATTTCAACAAACAGAATTCACAGATCAATAAAAATAATTCACAGATCAACAAAAAGGATCCACAGATCAACAAACTAGATTCACAGATCAACACACAATAATTCACAGATCAACAAAATGAATTCGCAAATCAACAAAAAAAATTAACAGATCAACAAAAATAATTCACAGATCAACAAATAGAATTCACAGATCAACAAAAACAAATTCACATATCAACAAAAATAATTCACAGATCAACAAAAATAATTCACCGATCAACAAAAATAATTCACAGATCAACTAAAATAATTCACAGAACAACAAAAAAGAATTCACAAATCAACAAAAAGCCACTATATATTAGGTATAGTGTAGTTCAGGAATGAAGCCTCACATAGATACAACTGTCACTGCCGTCATCTCCGTGTCCGCTGTGTGGCATTCTGCGGCTTCTGTTTGTAGCGTCCCATTGATACCCAGCAAGTGAATCACTGTTGATAGAAACCACTACATGATAATAAACTAATATATAGGGAAGTCATAGGTACAAATGGCACTGAGTAATAACATGATGGGAAAATGGGGAAATAAAGATGTGGTTTCTAAGGGGCAGGAGAAGGAGGAAGAGGAGCAATAGTAGCAGCAACATAGCAGCAGCAACAGCAGAAGAAGAAGAAGAAGAAGAAGAAGAAGAAGAAGAAGAAGAAGAAGAAGAAGAAGAAGAAGAAGAAGAAGAAGAAGAAGAAGAAGAAGAAGAAGAAGAAGAAGAAGAAGAAGAAGAAGAAGAAGAAGAAGAAGAAGAAGAAGAAGAAGAAGAAGAAGAAGAAGAAGAAGAAGAAGAAGAAGAAGAAGAAGAAGAAGAAGAAGAAGAAGAAGAAGAAGAAGAAGAAGAAGAAGAAGAAGAAGAGGAAGAAGAAGAAGAAGAAGAAGAAGAAGAAGAAGAAGAAGAAGAAGAAGAAGAAGAAGAAGAAGAAGAAGAAGAAGAAGAAGAAGAAGAAGAAGAAGAAGAAGAAGAAGAAGAAGAGGAGGAGGAGGAGGAGGAGGAGGAGGAGGAGGAGGCGGAGGAGGAGAAGAGGAGGAGGATGAGGAGGAGAAGAAGAATGAAAGAACTATTTTCACAGGATTACAAATTGGGCACACAGGTCAGTCTTACATGTGTCCCTTTCATTCACTCATTTATTTCCCACATGGATTATCTATCACGAATGTTACATTTACACAGGAAAAAAAAAAAGAGAAACAAACATTGCAAAATGAATTATGTAAACATCCCAAAACTAGCATTCTTATCAGTTAAGTTTCTTTGTGCTGACTCAATGTCCTTGTCATTTCACTTCTGGCGAAATCAGTGGTTCTTAAACTATCTTGGGCTGCTCAATAAATCAATTAATCAGGTTCCATCGCCACAGTGAAGGTTAGCTGCAATGGATCTCCAACACTATATCTCGACTTTACTGTACATTCTGTCAGACTTGTGTTCACCCATCTCTTAATGTTATCTTCCCACTTGTATCACTGTTTACCTGTTGCTCGCTTGCATTCAACCTTACCCTCCATGAAATAGGACATGTTCTTCTGTATATCCACATCTCCAGGGCATCTATTCAACTTTCTTGTTGCTTGTTCATTGTCCAGGCTCCCACACCGTATAGTAGTGTTGAATATACACAGCATTTGACAATTATCATTGTTAATGTGTTGTTAATCTCTCTTGATGTTAATACTAATTTTATGATGTTGAAACCATTTTTGGCAATCCCTACACTTTTTAAAAATTTCTGTTCCAATTCTAACATCATCTGTTATTAATTGTCCAAGATAGGAAAAACTTGTTACTTGTTCTAGTATCTTCCCATTTACTGTGATGTTCATTGATAGCCTCTCCTTTCCAGTGCTAAATATCACATTTTCCGTTTTTCCGATGTTAATATCTAACCCACATTCTGTACTATGCTTGTTTACTTGTTCCGCTAGTTTTGTAACTCTTGCTCATTTCCTTGGTTTACTACACCTTTGAATCCTAGACCACATTTGAGCATCTCCATACACATCACAGCGGCTTGGAAAGAACAGTCACAGAAGGTATGTGTCCAGAACAAGAGGGAGAGGTTGTAGAAACCTTGGACATGAAATTACATAAGGCATGAGAACTGGCAAGGGGTTAAGAATCTTTTCAGCAAACTAACATGAAAGGGACGTTCTGCAAAAGACAGATCCTTCTATATGATACATACACTCACTCTCTCTTTCTCTCACAATACCTCACTCACTCAACCCACACGTAAACTTCTTTTTTGGTATAAACTATAAATAAACAATCACTTGAATCATTAATAGTGTCAACTGAGGGGGTTAAGGTTAGAAGAGCTGAGATAAAAGGTATAAAAAGCTGCTTGCCATGATAGTTGACATGCAGTGTACAGGGTAGGTTTATTTACAATTTAGTTGTATATCCTTTACAGTATATCGCAGTCAACCCCAGCATTTTTTGGGTGTCTGCGATTTCTTGGACAGTTAATGTTCAGTAGTTTGCCATTGCTTTCTGAATGACCAGCATACATACCTTTGTATAGAAACCAACACAAGGCGGCTTGTTTCCAATTGCCCACAGCTGTTTTGAACACAGTATGCGGATTACAAATTGCATTTGCAAAAACCCCTTTGCCACAGCGTCGGCTGATTCATACAAACCCCTTGTCTTACTAACTGATTAAGTGCCATGGGATGATTAATCTTCTTAACTGACTTCCAGTATCTGCCTTAGGCTTATATATCGCTGAAATGTTGACATTGAGTTATAATACAGCATGTCTGCTATCATATTAACAACTTTTAAGTCATAACTGTAACACAACCCTACTTTCCATTATCCACCATCCATTTTTGTTTGATCCATTCCTACTTTTTATTTGATCCAGATCTATTTTTTTTGTCTCATCCAAACCTATTTTTTGTTTGGCACTGAACCTGTTAATGAATACAACCCACATCCTACATTTTGAGGTTGGCATCCTAATCCCTAGGTCACCAGCTCTTCAATGGTAGGAACCTTACTGCATTTGTCTCAGAGACTCCTGGCGGTTGTCGCTGGACCTAGAGTTTGTGCTTTGTGCAACGCTTTCGGGCAGGCCGACCTGCGGAAAGAGACTGAGCCATATGGGATAAAAACCCGGTGCAATGAAATCGATCCTATCGACTTTTATTATTATTATTTTTTTAACTTTTAGGAGTTCACTACACCCAGTAAGGCTAAGCCGGACAACAAATGCTGGGAAGAAAGTGGATGAGTCAGCCGAAAGCACAAACTACAAAGCTCTGCTGTAAACAGACAAAGCAATTTTGTCTAAAATAAAAACAAACATGAGACAAAGAAGAAGAAGAAACCTGTTGTAAATTTTAAACAAGAAAATCACCCCCTTCTGAATCTTAGTTAGTTAGTTAGTTATCAGCTGGGGTATCTTCGTTGCACTCCGGACATGTCCATAGGTGCTCAGATCCTCCCCCCAGCATATGCATCAGCGTCCGGTGGCTAATAGTGCCAGTTCTGTGTTGGTTGACGAGGCGCTTTGTTTTCCCGATGTACCTCTCGCGTCTGGCTGTGCCGATTCTTACTCAATCACTGGCGTCAAAATCCTCTGTTCTCGCCATATCTTTAAGGGCGTTAATAACATCGGCACGATCCATGGGCTGGCCATCTACAGGGGGTGCAGAGCCAGCCAATTTATCAGCTCGTTCATTTCCCTCGACTCCCGCATGTCCCGGGACGAAGATGAAGGTGACTTTGCGGACAACAGACTTCCGCAGCGACTCAGTCCACTGTCTACGTACAGATCCAGCTTCGACCTTCTGAATCATGCTCATTGAATCACTTAGTACACACACGTTGGTATAATGTTGTGATTCCAGCCATATGAAAGCCTGTGTAACTGCCATCACCTCCATCGTCATGCTGCTCGTGGTCATGGAGTGGGCACCACTGGATTCTTGAACGGTTCGGCCCGCTGAGCGGGCTGTAAATGCCCACGCACTTCTCTGCTGCTTTACAACAGATCCATCTGTATAGATGAGCACTTCGGGGCTATCTGAGTGATCATAGATGAGCGCGTTAACCTCTGCATTGACAGCGGCAGGGTTCTGCTCTCTGCACCGTCTGTCGAGTGTGATAATGCAGGAGAAGGTACACTTAAAAGCTGGAGGCATCGGCACCCATTCCTTGCCGGGGTTGATACTGGTAAGACTGCAGACCTGTCCGACGACATCTTCCGCCCGACCCATCCATGATTTGCCCCTCTTTAGCCTGTCACCCTTTTCTCTGAATACAGCGTCATGCAGAGGGTGCTGCTCATCTGCACTTATTTTTAAGTATGCACGAGCTCTCCAGATCTTGATCCTGTGTTCCATTGTCGGGAAGTCAAGGAGGTATCTCATTGCTACACAGCTGGTGTCTCTCGTGCAGCCCAAAATGATGCGCATGGCTTCGTTTTGTACCTTTTCAAGTCTTCCAATCTGTGTAGGGCTGACAGTGAGGATGGCCAGGGCATACTCGATGCGTGAAAGCACAAGTCCTTGGAACAGAAGTAATAGCAGTCTTTGCTCGATATTGGCACTCGCCATGACTCTCATTGCTGCCAAACCTTTTCGAGCCTTCGTTATGACATAATCGACATGATCTCTGAAGGACAGGCTACGATCAAGCCTCACGCCAAGATATGTCATTGACTGGGTTCTACTCAGAATGCTCCCATCCATTCTTACTGCCGGCAGGTCTGTTTTCACAATATGGTTGTTTAGTGAGAACCATGTAACCGTTGCCTTTGCAGGATTGACAAGGGCATCGGCATCAGCACACCATGAGGAAATTCGATCTAGTTCGCCCTGCATATAGTTGGCAACCGCCTGTCTATCTCGACCCTGTCGATACACGAGGATGTCGTCAACGAATGATAGAGTCCTACCCCTCCCATCCAACTGTTGTTCAGTGATCGGCACCGTATACACGTTGAATAGTACTGGTGACAGAGGTGAACCCTGCGGCAATCCTGGACATATCGTTATCGGCTCAGAAGACCAACTCCCGCATCTTAGCACCACCTTCCTTTGGAGTAGAACTGCAGCTATCCATCGTACAAGGTGAGGGTGCACTTTCAGTCTGAGGAGGGTTTGCATCAAGTGCTCGAAGGATACTCTGTTATATGCGTCCTCTAAGTCTATGGCGGCCGCACATGTCTCTTCTCTGACCTGAAATCCTTCGTAAACATCTTGAGCAAAGACCGCCGCATTCAGCCATGACTCTTTGTTGCGTCTGTATCCTCCAAGTGTGGGCGGGAAGCAGCCGAGCTATTCCAAGTCCCAAGCAAGTCTGTGTGCTACAATTTTCTCCAGTAGCTTGCCAACAGTATTCTGCATCGTAATGATTCTGTAGCCGCTTATCTTGGAGTGGTCTTTGTTCGGTTTTGGCAGCGGCAGCAGGTAGCTGTGTAGCCATTCTTCTTTGACCTGACCCCTCTGGATACTGGTGTTGAATTCTCTGGCCAGTTCTTCCATGTCATCATCTGATATCACCATTAGGTCACCATATCGGATGCCGTCTGGGCCTGGGGCGGTGTTAGGTGATTTCTTGAGCATAGCACGCAATATGTCAACTGTGATCGTCCATTCTTCGTCTGTCCCGACCCCCTCGCACAACTGAGAGAGTGTTGTTGTGGTCCTCTGTCTGGCGGGCTCGTCTTTCTGGTCAGTCTGTTCTATGTAGCGTGCAAGAAGGGCCTTACCTTTATCCGCATCCGACTTTTTCCATGCGAGGTCTGTGCCTTGAAAGTCTGGAATACCCCTATGTTGTGCAGCACCGTTCATGCTCTTGTGGAGGCGCCAGAATGTCGTAAGAGATTGCTCGGAGCACACCTTCCTGCAGAACTCGTCCCATTTGTCGGCCTTGGCCTGTTTGGCGCAGGATTTGAATAAAGTCGTCGTCCTAACGACCTCAGTCTTCAGGTTCGCCAATTCAACCTGTGGCATGTTAGCCTTTCTGGCCTTTTGCCAGTCTTTGACAGCCTGCCTCTTTCCCAGCCACACCTTCTCGACCTCTCCATTCCACCATGGTGGCTGCAGCCATCTTTCTTGTCTCCTACGGGAGGAAGTTAGTTTCCTTCTTCTGATCTTGCTTATGGCGTCTTGACCAGTGGTGTCGTACGGGAAGGCATTGGTCTTGTTTCTTTGACTCATGGCCCCGTCTTTCTTGATCAGGATGACACAAGGGTAGTGGTCACTATCGTGGTATCCCAGTGTGCCCCACCGGCACCTTGGTGCGATGGTTGGCGACACCAGAGCCAAGTCAATGATGCTGTCAGAGTCGCCTGGTCGAGTGGCCATTCTAGTGACCTTCCCATCATTCAGACAGATTAGGGCAGCAGATGCCAGGGCGTCCTCCAAATCTTCTCCCTGTCTATTGGTGATGCAATTCCCCCATTGACTGCCTCTGGCATTGAAGTCCCCGCAGTAGATGATATGCCTTTCATCCACCAGCTCTACTATAGGAATTATACCTCCCAACCTTGGGAACCACTGACATAACCTATAGCTTGCCATAACAATCTCAGAGGTCAATGACAAACAAGGAATTTTCAAGAACAAAGTTGACCTCATATCAAAGAAGAATGAGAAGTTATACAAGTGAATTGCATGTCCTTAATAGCATATTGCAGTCAGCAGCAGCATTTATTGGCTGGTTGTGATTCATTAGGGTAATGTTTAGTTTAGTAGTTTGCCATTGCTTTCTGAAGGGCTGACAGCTCATACCATAAAAAATGCAAATGGGTCTGCTTCCTAAGTGCCTGCGGCTAATTTTGAACCCTCAACTTGGTATGTTGAGGAATTCAGGAACAGCATGTCTCACTATTACCTAAGTCACAGCACCAGTTTCAGAAGTTTTCTCTCTGGGTTGAGGGAGAGAGAGGGAGAGATAGAGAGAGAGAGTGATAGAAAGAGTGTGTGAGAGAGAGAGAGAGAGAGAGAGAGAGGAAGAGAGGTAGAGAGAGGGGTAGAGAGAGAGAGTGTCAGAGAGAGGGAGAGAGTGAGGGAGGGGGAGAGAGAGAGAGAGAGAGAGAGAGAGAGAGAGAGAGAGAGAGAGAGAGAGAGAGAGAGAGAGAGAGAGAGAGAGAGAGGGAGAGTGACAGAGAGAGAGGGAGAGAGAGTGAGAGGAAGAGAGAGTGAGAGTGACAGAGTCATAAGAAAGAGATAAGAGAGAGATAAGAGAGAGGGGTAGAGATATAAGAGAGAGATGAGGGAGAATGATGAGAGAGAGAGAGAGAGAAGAGAGAGAGAGAGAGAGAGAGAGAGAGAGAGAGAGAGAGAGAGAGAGAGAGAGAGAGAGAGAGAGAGAGAGAGAGAGAGTAAACTTTCCTAATTCTTTTATAACTTTTCATTCTTCCTTGATATGAGGTCAGATTTGTTCTTGGGCATTCCTGTTTTGTCTAAGATGGCTGTTGATGGTTCCGTCGCCCTGCTACTGAATGAGTGCATGGCGCGACACTGTGAGCTGTGAGTTTCGTGTGAAATGCTTTTGAATCTGTCCGAGGTTTTTTGGAACATGACTGCGTGTTCGGAGCGATGGCAGCTGGCTATGTCCCAGAGTTGACCGGTTTTTGCCTTATGCAGAAATGCATGGTTGCTGAACTTCTGGTTGACTGCCACTGCCATCGACGATAAACTGTATTTTCGTGGACTGTGGGTGAACATCTAGGAAACATCCAGATGGGAAAATGACTGCCGATTCCATCAGAGATAAACTGGATGTTTTGTGGGGGACTATTGTGTTGACATTCTGGCGGCGGCATTATGCACAGTGTATCTGTGCGGGCTGTTGTTTGTCGAGACTCCTGTCTTTTCCACTTTTCACATTGGGCAGTGGGGAGCATTTTGTGTGATATTCACTGGCACAGGAACGGAGCATAATGGGGACGACCCGTTGCTGTGAAGTTGGAACCGCGACTAACTAACTAACTAACTAACTAACATCCTGTTTTGTCACTACTAACCTCTGAGATTGCCATGTCAAGCTTTAGTTTCTGTCAAGGCAGTTTATACCAAGGAAGAAGATTATGTCATAACTCTCTCTCTCTCTCTCTCTCTCTCTCTCTCTCTCTCTCTCTCTCTCTCTCTCTCTCTCTCTCTCTCTCTCTCAGAACCTCACTCGCCCAACCCACACAGTTTTCTTCCTTAGTTTAAGATAAGGTAAATGATATAAAAGCCTACTTGCCAAGGCCGTTGCCATGCAGTGTACGGAGTAGGGTTTTACTTTACCCTTGATTCAAACAACAATCCCCTAAGCCAAGGCACATTTCAGAAGTTAAGATACTGTAAAAATTACCATTTTCCGTGATTTATTCCTCTTCTCCCGGTTCCTGGTGTATTGGACTATATGTCTTCCTCTCTCAGATAAGGGTGAATACATAGGAGCCCCTACCCCCAAGTGCAAATTAACAATCTATCCACGTTTTGTTGCCCAAAATTAAGGAAACTAGAACAGTTATACGCAATGAAATATTATAGCACGTATCATTATGCAGATGCGGAAGGCTAGAGAAAACCACCACATTCATTTTCCAAGTTACAAAGTCCTCCGAGCTGCAAACAGTAAGGAGCAGCGTGTGATTTGCTACTGCCAAAAATTAAGAAAAGTAAAAAGTTCACACAACAGAATATTATATAGTTGGTATCATTGTATAGTTCTTAAAATTACGTGGATGTGGACGTCTAGTGGAGACCACCACATCCATTTCCTAAGTTAACAATCCCTCCGAGCTGGAAACAGTAAGGAGTAGGGTGTGATTTGTTGCCACCCAAACCTAGGAAAACTAGAAAAGTTACGCACAACAGAGTATCTACAGTTAGTATCATTATGTGGATATGGAAGGCTAGTGGAAACCACTACATTCATTTCCCAAGTTAACAATCCCTCCAAGCTGGAAATAGTAAAGAGCTAAAAGTGATTGACTGCTGCCCACAATTAAGAAAACTAGAAAAGTTACGAACAAAAGATTATTTATAGCTTCTATCATTATGTGGACGCGGAAGGCTAGTGGAGAGCACCACATTTATTTCCTAAGAATAAATTTATGGGCTAGATTTATAGTGGAGTGACATGTTGAACACATGTTATATAAGCTGCTGAACTGAATAACGTAACATGACAATGTGGCGACTTGGAAATTAACACATACAAATCTACACCATGTGACATTTATAAAAGACATCACATGACAGCTGGCAATATTTCAGAAACATGTAAAAAATAACTGTCATTTCTCAACTAGTCTTTCTTTCTTTGGCTATTCAGTTCACAATTTTGTGCACCAGACCCTGACCCTGCTCACTCAAGCGGAACAAACTGAATCAGCAATATCACTCTATCAACTGCTGAAAACCCTTGAGGCCATTGCAATAGCTTAAGTGATAAATTCAGTGCTGATTGGGCACTCACAAAAGTCCAGGAAAAGAGTAGAGATCAAATTCAAATTTGAAAGTTATACATACACCAGAATTTCAATCTTCATTTACTTCCTATTCGTATCCCTCCTCTCCTACTTCTTCTCTTCTCCTTCCGCTTCTTCTTCTTCTTCTCTTCTTCTTCTCCTCTTTGTCTTCTTCTTCTTCTTCCTCCTCCTCTTCTTCTTCTTCTTCCTCCTCCTCTTCTTCTGCTTCCATTCTTCTTCTTCCTCTTCTACTCTTCTTCTTCCTCTTCTACTCTTCTTCTTCTTCTACTCCTCGTCTTCTTCCTCTTCTGTCATTTAATCACCCACTGGAGCATATTCCCTCAACAACCTTGCACCAAGCTGTCCTAGCATGCTAGCCTCTGCACTAGCTTAGCCCCCAATTCTATCAGTGGCAACATCAGCTACTGGGGAACACTTCAAGCCAATGACATAGCATGAGACAAAACTCATAGGCATTGACTGGCACTTGTTGTGAGGAAAGGACAGAAGTAGACATCAGAGAACACACCCATAATCATGTGTCATGCCTACAGTCATGGGCGGTCATGGCTCGCCATCTCACACAATCACCAGTCTCGGATCAGATCTGTTCTCCCTATCCCGATTATGCAACGTGGCCAATCCAACCAGGCAAGCATCGCTTTGTCTTCCTATCCTCCTTCCATCAAACCTGCCAGCTGTCACCATTTTATAACGTTTCTTACTCCTCAATGTAAGCTGACAACAACATCCTGACTGTCTATGTCCAATTTCTCCATCAATCTACAGTCTTTATCTGTTTCCCGAAGGATTGTCTCACCCTTTCCTCTGTCCTTCAATGCCACTCTTTCAAGAACCCACATTTCCACTGTCATTCAATACCTCTCAGCCCGTCCCCCTACTATCCATGCCTCGCATGCATACAGCAACACAAGCTCCACACAGTACTTCAACACTCTCTCTCACTGCCATTGACAATTTTCCATTGGTAAGCACTCATTCATCATGCAAAAGGCCACTCTTGCCATGGCAATCCCTGACCCAAGCTCTACCAAGCATCATCTATCAGGTACCAAGATTGCTCCAAGACATCCCCAATGATTAACCTGTCCAAGAACCTTTCTATCCACTTGAATGTCACATTTTGATACCTCTTTCTTCCGAGTGGCTATGTGGTCAAGGGGTTATGGAGGTACTTCATAATCCCGCATGCCATGTTCAAAACACAGCTGTGGACAATATGGAAGCAGACTGCCATGCACTGATTTTCATACAATGGTATGAGTGCTAGTCATTTAAAAATCGATGGCGAACTAATGAACGCAAACTTGTCAAGAAATCACAAACAGCCAAAAAATGCTGGGGTTGACTGTGACGTCTTGTACAAGGTATGCAACTAACTGTACATTATATTTTGCTTTGGCAGTCTGCATAGACTCTTCCCTCTCAGTTTTGATATTTGTCTAGAACTCCTGCTAACCCCCTGCCATATCATCCTCTCCACATACGAGTTCTCAGTCTGCTCCACCACTCTCTCCTCCTGGTCCCAGTTCCACCGCTCTCTCCACCTGGTCCCAGTTCCACCCCTCTCTCCACCTGGTCCCAGTTCCACCGCTCTCTCCACTTGGTCCCAGTTCCACCCCTCTCTCCACTTGGTCCCAGTTCCACCCCTCTCTCCACTTGGTTCCAGTTCCACCACTCTCTCAATCTGGTCCCAGTTCCACCGCTTTCTCCACTTGGTCCCAGTTCCACTGCTCTCTCCACTTGGTCCCAGTTCCACCCCTCTCTCCACCTGGTCCCAGTTCCACTGCTCTCTCCACTTGGTCCCAGTTCCACCACTCTCTCAATCTGGTCCCAGTTCCACCCCTCTCTCCACTTGGTCCCAGTTCCACTGCTCTCTCCACTTGGTCCCAGTTCCACCCCTCTCTCCACCTGGTCCCAGTTCCATCACTCTCTCCACTTGGTCCCAGTTCCACCCCTCTCTCCACTTGGTCCCAGTTCCACCGCTCTCTCCACTTGGTCCCAGTTCCACCCCTCTCTCCACTTGGTCCCAGTTCCACCCCTCTCTCCACTTGGTCCCAGTTCCACCCCTCTCTCCACTTGGTCCCAGTTCCACTGCTCTCTCCACTTGGTCCCAGTTCCACCACTCTCTCAATCTGGTCCCAGTCCCACCACACTTTCCCCTTGGTCCCAGTTCCACCACTCTCTCTACCTAGTCCCAGTTTCCCCGCTCTCTCCACCTGGTCCCACAGGCGCCCATCCACCAAGAAATATTCTAGAAGTAAAAGTGTCTGGCGTGCTAATGACCACATCACCCAGCGAGTGCCAATTGGTCTCAAAAATGCTCTTCCATCTGGTCCCACTTCCACCGCTCTTTCCACATGGTGTGTCCAACTTCCACAGCTCTCTCCACTTGGTCCCAGTTCCACCACTCTCTCCACTTGGTCCCAGTTCCACCGCTCTCTCCACTTGGTCCCAGTTCCACCGCTCTCTCCATCTGGTCCCAGTCCCACCACTCTCTCCCCTTGGTCCCATTTCCACTGCTCCCTCCATCTGGTCCCAGTCCCACCACTCTCTCCCCTTGGTCCCAGTTCCACCACTCTCTCCATCTGGTACCAGTTTCCCCACTCTCTCCACCTGGTCCCACAGGCGCCCATCCACCAAGAAATATTATAGAAGTACAAGTGTCTGGCGTGCTAATGACCAGCGTGCTAATGACCACATCACCCAGCGAGTACCAATTGGTCTTAAAATATGCTCTTCCATCTGGTCCCACTTCCACCGCTCTCTCCACTTGGTGTGTCCAACTTCCACTGCTCTCTCCACTTGGTCCCAGTTCCACTGCTCTCTCCACTTGGTCCCAGTTCCACCGCTCTCTCCACTTGGTCCCAGTTCCACCGCTATCTCCACCTGGTCCCAGTTCCACCACTCTCTCCACCTGGTCCCAGTTCTACCACTCTCTCCACCTGGTCCCAGTTTCTCCGCTCTCTCCACCTGGTCCCACAGGCGCCGACCACCAGGAAATATTCTAGAAGTAAAAGTGCCTGGCATGCCAATGACCACATCACCCAGCGAGTGCCAATTGGTCTTAAAATATGGAGCTAGCAATATGTACCCAATGCATCCCAAGGAAAAAAAAGTGCCCCCTTACTTTACTAATTGTTCCTGTTGTTACTTTAACTCCATGATTCAAACATGTGTCACTGAAAAGTAACAACTTCTCCAGAAAAGTAACATCTTTTCCAGACGTATATTACTTAACAAGAAGAGTTTCCACAAGACCAACAGCTATAAAAGGCAGGTAATTTTAGCTTACTATAAATTATCCCTTGTGAACTCTCCTCACCAAGCAGGTTTTAGCGTGTGTCCTACTTAATCTTTAACCTACATTCTGGAAATCTAGTTCAACACAGTTGTTAATGCAAACATGTCTTTTATGTCATAATTCAGTGCAAAAATTCCCTTCTCTCTCTTTTTTTCTCTCTCTCTCTCTCTCCAAAAACATAAAAGCAATCAGAGTAACTCATGTGTCCTTTCTCGTTTGTTTGTACACAATGGGAAAGATGACAATAGTGAGGAGTTTTTAATAGGCAAATACAATTGACTGTCGCTTTCAGATTTTCTAGAGTCTGTTCATCCATTCAGCATCTCATCCTACCATCTAACAACCATACAGTCATTTAGCAAATCCCTCAATCCACCCAGAATTCCATCCATGTAACCAGTTTTCCATTCAAGAACCCAGCAATCCACCCACCCATCCACTCATTCACACAGCAATGCATCCACCTAGAAATTCATACATACACCCAGCAATGCATCCACCTAGAAATGCATACATTCACACAGCAACCCATCCACCTAGAAATGCATACATTCACACAGCAACCCATCCACCTAGAAATGCATACATTCACACAGCAACCCATCCACCTAGAAATGAATACATACACCCAGCAACCCATCCACCTAAAAATGAATACATACACCCAGCAACCCATCCACCTAAAAATGAATACATACACCCAGCAACCCATCCACCTAGAAATGCATACATACACCCAGCAAACCATCGACCTAGAAATGCATCTATCCAACAAAAAATCTATCCATCCACCTAGACATGCAACTATTCAACCAGCAACCCACCCATATAGCAACCCATTCATCCATTCAAAACCTCATCAGCCTAGAAAAACATCTATTCAGTCAACGACCCATCCATCTACCCAGCAATCCAATTACCCACCTAATAACCCATCCATCCACCCAGCAATGCATAAATTCAGAGTACGATGCTAGACTAACAAGGCACTCTTATGTCTAACAGTTTTTGTGGCAATCAAAACTTAAAAATTTATTAACTTTAATATTTGGGTGGTTTCAGTACAATCCAAGGAAGCAATCAAATGACAAAGTTGAAGATGACAACAAGAAGAAAATAATTCAAAGAAAAGGCAGTCACAAAATATTTTGCACATAAAAACTGTACGAGACGCAAACTTGAAAATCATTTATTATAGTACTAACATTTCTCCTGATTTATCAACATGATTATCATCATCCTCATCATTATCAAGTGCCTTGCCAGCTGGCATAGGCAATAATGTTACTCCAAAAATTGTAATCTCATAACGGCAAGGATCAATTTTATTTGTTGACTCCCTTCTGTGCCATGACACAAGACTTTCAAGAATTTTCTCTCGCTGTCTTCCTCTATCTCAGTTTCCACAAATCTTTCCGGTTGTCACATGTTCAAGTTTTTGTTTTCTCATAATATGACCAAAACTGATGACTGCATCATACAGATTTTTGTGAAAAGCTGTCTTTGCGACTTAGCCTTCCTCAGAATGTCCAGATTGCTCATTTTTGCTATCCAATAAATTTTCAGCATTCTTCTATAAAACAAAATCTCCAAAGTTTCTAGAGAATTTTTTTCGCTTTTCTACGAATTGTCCAGAACTCACAGCCATCTATTAAAACTGGTTCTATGTATCATGCAAAAACTCTTTTTTCTAACTTTTTCTCAACGTAAACTCTGCAAACATTGATGCATTTATCTGTCTTCTAAAAGATCCCTGACCAAACAACCAAATGCAAACATATATAACCGTAAGGCAAACAAACTGCTTCTAGCACCATTAGCATTGGGACTCTTCACTGGCTGTTGCAGATTTTTTTGCTTTGAACTCAAAAGTAGTCCATACACATACTACTACTGCAAGTGCACTGGACTTACTTTTCCATTTGGATTAGCTTTCCCTATTATCAGTGTCCCTCACATTCAGGCAAATCCACTTAGTCTTCAGAGGTACTTGTAATTTATTCCCCCATGTAAAAGACGAGACGTCAACATTTTAAGTCCAAGTGAATGGTGTAGGGATTGAACCCACTACCTCAGCATCAGTACACCGGATGTTTAAGAATGAGCACTTTTATTTATTTGGTCTTGCTAATGTCCGCTGTTGCAGATGAGGACGGGGCACCTATGGGAATGTCCTGAGTGTTGTCATGTCGGCCAACTCAACTCAACTCAACATTAGGGAAAATAACTTTGTATAGAAAAAATTAGACGTAGACAGTCAACATGTTTTGGTTACGTTATGAGAAGAAATAAACTACAGAACTTGGTGACAGTTGGCAAGATTGAGAGGAAAAGAACAATGGGAAGACAGAGAAGTAAATACCTGGATGGCTTGGCCATGTGGTATGGTCGAGACAAGAACATTGAGCTCATCCACAACTCTGGTGATCAAGTGAGATGGCGAAATATGACCGCCCAAGCTTATCAACGTGGCATATGATTAATGAATAGATAGAACATAAATAGTGAAAGCCTGGCGGAGAAAGAGCGAAACACTTACCTTCATTCACAAACAAAGTGATTTCCTCGGCCAAACAAGTGTCTGGCAGGCAAGCACCTAGCTGGATGGCTAGAATATCTAGTGGACTTGGTGGCTGTACACAAGAAGGTATAAACTGGTTATGTATGTGACTGATATCATTGGTTATGTATCTGACTGATATCAATGGTTATGTATGTGACTGATTTAATTGGTTGTTTCTGACTGATATCACTGGTTATTTATCTGACTGATATCATTGGTTATGTATCTGACTGATATCATTGGTTATGTATCTGACTGATATCATTGGTTATGTATCTGACCGATATCATTGGTTATGTTTCTGTCAGATATCATTGGTTATGTATGTGATTGATATCATTGGTTATGTTTCTGTCAGATATCATTGGTTATGTATGTGACTGATTTAATTGGTTATGTATCTGACTGATATCACTGGTTATTTATCTGACTGATATCATTGGCTATGTATCTGACTGATATAATTGGTTATGTATCTGACTGATATAATTAGTTATGTATCTGTCAGATATCATTGGATATGTATCTGACTGATATCATTGGTTATGTATCTGACTGATATCATTGGTTATGTATCTGGCTGATATCATTGGTTATGTGTCTGTCAGATATCACTGGTTTATGCATCTGACTGATATCAATGGTTATGTATCTATCAGATATCATTGGTTATGTATCTGACTGATATAATTGGATATTATCTGACTGGTATTATTGGTTACATATCTGTCAGATATCATTGGTTATGTATCTGACTGATATCACTGGTGATGTATCTGACTGATATCACTGGTGATGTATCTGACTGATATCACTGGTGATGTATCTGACTGATATCACTGGTGATGTATCTGACTGATATCACTGGTGATTATTTGACTGATATCACTGGTTATGTATCTGACTGATATCACTAGTTATGTATCTGACTGATATCACTAGTTATGTATCTGACTGATATCATTGGTTATGTATCTGACCGATATCATTGGTTATGTTTCTGTCAGATATCATTGGTTATGTATGTGACTGATATCATTGGTTATGTTTCTGTCAGATATCATTGGTTATGTATGTGACTGATTTAATTGGTTATGTATCTGACTGATATCACTGGTTATTTATCTGACTGATATCATTGGTTATGTATCTGACTGATATAATTGGTTATGTATCTGACTGATATAATTAGTTATGTATCTGTCAGATATCATTGGATATGTATCTGACTGATATCATTGGTTATGTATCTGACTGATATCATTGGTTATGTATCTGGCTGATATCATTGGTTATGTGTCTGTCAGATATCACTGGTTTATGCATCTGACTGATATCAATGGTTATGTATCTATCAGATATCATTGGTTATGTATCTGACTGATATAATTGGATATTATCTGACTGGTATTATTGGTTACATATCTGTCAGATATCATTGGTTATGTATCTGACTGATATCACTGGTTATGTATCTGACTGATATAACTGGTGATGTATCTGACTGATATCACTGGTGATGTATCTGACTGATATCACTGGTGATTATTTGACTGATATCACTGGTTATGTATCTGACTGATATCACTAGTTATGTATCTGACTGACATCACTAGTTATGTATCTGACTGATATCACTGGTTATGTATCTGACTGATATCACTGGTTATGTATCTGACTGATATCACTAGTTATGTATCTGACCGATATCACTAGTTATGTATCTGACTGATATCACTAGTTATGTATCTGACTGATATCACTGGTTATGTATCTGACTGATATCACTGGTTATGTATATGACTGATATCACTAGTTATGTATCTGACTGATATCACTGGTTATGTATCTGACTGATATCACTAGTATGTATCTGACTGATATCACTAGTTATGTATCTGACTGATATCACTAGTTATGTATCTGACTGATATCACTAGTTATGTATCTGACTGATATCACTAGTTATTTATCTGACTGATATCACTGGTTATGTATCTGACCGATATCACTAGTTATGTATCTGACCGATATCACTAGTTATGTATCTGACTGATATCACTGGTTATGTATCTGACTGATATCACTGGTTATGTATCTGACTGATATCACTGGTTATGTATCTGACTGATATCACTAGTATGTATCTGACTGATATCACTAGTTATGTATCTGACTGATATCACTGGTTATGTATCTGACTGATATCACTAGTTATGTATCTGACTGATATCACTGGTTATGTATCTGACTGATATCACTGGTTATGTATCTGACTGATATCACTGGTTATGTATCTGACTGATATCACTGGTTATGTATCTGATTGATATCACTAGTTATGTATCTGACTGATATCACTGGTGATGTATCTGACTGATATCACTAGTGATTATCTGACTGATATCACTAGTTATGTATCTGACTGATATCACTAGTTATGTATCTGACTATCATCACTAGTTATGTATCTGACTGATATCACTAGTTATATATCTGACTGATATCACTAGTTATGTATCTGACTATCATCACTAGTTATGTATCTGACTGATATCACTAGTTATATATCTGACTGATATCACTAGTTATGTATCTGACTATCATCACTAGTTATGTATCTGATTGATATTACACTTTACCTCAAGGATATGATGTTTATGTATCTAACTGGCATCACTAGTGATGTATCTGCCTGATATTACACTTTATCTATCTCATTGACCTCAATGGTTATGTAAATTGGCTTATGAACACAGCCGTTCTGGGTTCAATCACCAGTAGTGGCAAGGCTCTGGTCTTAGGGTTGATCCTCTCTTATAAATTGGGAGTTAGAGATTTTTCTGGTCAGTAAAGTAAAGTAAAGTAAAGTAAAGTAAAGTAAGGTAAAGTAAAGTAAAGCACTAGTACAGTACTGTACAGTAAAGTAAAGTAAAGTACAGTACAGTACAGTACAGTACAGTACAGTACAGTACAGTAAAGAACCCTTTCAATGCCTTTAGACATTTTGGGTATATGGTGCTAGTCTAATATTTTATAGACCCATCTGCAGGTGATTTGGTGAATATTATGCCGGCTGCCTTACTTCCTTGAAAATGTTTTAAACTACTTTTAGACTGGATCAACACGGTTAAAGTTAGTTGTATATACTTTACAGGGCGTCGTGGTCAACTCCAGCATTTTAGGCTGTTTGTGATTTTATGGCAAGTTTACAGTCAGTAGTTTGCCATTGCTTTCTGAACATCCGGCACTCATACCATTGTAGTCCATACATACTTCTATTAGCACTAGAATGAATTTTTCATGTCGATTAGCTTTCCCTATTACCAGTGTCCCTCACCCTCAGCGACTTCCTAGGTACTTGAAATTTACGTCCCCAAGTCAAGGATATGAAGTCAACATTTTAGTCTAAATGACTGGTGTAGGGGTTGAACCTGGCACCTTGGCATCAGCACACTGGATGTTTGAAAATGAGCGTTCTTATCCATTCAGCCATACTGACTTTCAGAGGTCACTCTCTGAAGTTCGACATTCACTCACTCTGTATCAGATCACTCACTGCAGCTCCAAATTCACTCACTCAGTTTGCTTCAGATAGCATATTCTTACCTACAACATCTAATAATTTCCGCTTCAAAGGGATATAAAACCAGGAATAGCTTGAACTGAATTGTATGCCTTTCCTTAACCAAAAATTATAATTGTTATGAGATGATATACAGTATTTCAATTCACTCAGCATGCCACTGAAAATTGCTCCATGTGCCATGCCTGGCACACATGCCGTATGTTGCTGATGTCTCCCCTTTGCCACAGGTCATCATCATCATTACACAGTTGAGAGTTGAATTAAATTATTTGGCAAAGAAAGTTCAATACAAAGGAAATGATAGCTGGAAGCAGAAAAGGCTGCTTACCCCTAAACTTGCTTTGAGTGTGCAGTAATTTCCATGGAATCTCTGACTGCCATCTGCAGATGAGACTGAAATTCCTCGACATTGGCTGTAGTCTCCAACAAAGTTAAATCTGTGAAGTGCCAATCCTGGACCTGGCTTTCCAAATGAATCTAGAACTGTAAGTAATCCAATTATGAATAAGACATATCTAAGGCAAGGTGGTAATGGAATAGGCAGAGTAACTAAAAGTTAGATAGATAGCTGCGGTTCCAACTTCACAGCAATGGGTTGCCCCATAATATTCAATTCCTGTGCCAGTGAATATCACACAAAATGCTCCTCACTGCCCCATATGAATTTTCATGTAGAACTAAAAGTAAATCAAAGGACTTTTTTATATGTCTTAAGGTCGGGCGCCTGTGGGACCAGGTGGAGAAAACAATGGAACAGATGGATAACACATATGTGGAGAAGGTGATATGGCAGGGAATCGGCAGGGGTTCTGGGCGAATCTCACAACTGAGAAGGAAGACCAGGAAAACTTTCAATCATATGGCAGTGGAATGATTAGCAGTATGACTCTTCACTGGCTGTTGAATGAGGGGATGGAGCACCTGTGGGAATGTCCTGAGTGCAGTGATGTTAGTTCTGAGCTCATAACATAAGGTGTGCTGGGTATACGGTGCTAGGCCCATATTTCTATAGACCCATCAATACTCGGTGGGTGATCTGGTCAGTATCAGACAAGCCAACTTTACTTCCCAAAATTTTTTCTGGTACTCCTTTAGACTGGGTTGACCTGGGAGTCCAGATCATCATCATCATCAAGGGCCATGCCAGCTGGCGTGGGCATTCATGACTCTCCACAGATCTCAGTCTTTGGTTTTCTGGATCAACTCTGCTGCTGATATTCCTCCATGCTATCGTCTCAATCCATCCAGCATCATTTCTCTTGGTCTGCCTCTGCCACTCTTCCCCTTGATCTTTCCAGTTGTCACGATGTTCTCCAATGCCTCTCTTCTCAACACATGACCAAAGGAAGCTGTTGGTCTCTTTCTTATTGGTGTATACAACGTTCTAGTTTCATTAGCCTCTTTCAGGCAGTCGTTGCTAGTTACTTAGGCAGTCTAAGGAATTCGCAACATTTGTCTCAGGAACCACATCTCTGCTGCTTCCTTCTTCTTCTTCTTCTTCAGCTTTCCGAGCCATTGAGATTCTTTGCTGCAAATACAATCGGTCTCCATTCGTCTCTCTGGTGGACCTTCTCTTGCCAGTCGTTGATTCCAAGTGCTTGTAGGTCTGTACATGTATTATCTCTCCACCGTCTTCTTGGTCTACCTCGGGGTCTACGGTAATTTATTTTCTGAGTGTAAGCGAGTTTTGTTTCCCTATTATCTTCCATTCTTTCTATATGCCCCAGCCATTGTAGTCTATTAGCCTTCATGATACCAGTGATTAGCGGGGACTTAAACAGATCATAAATTGTTGCTTCCAAATTTAAAAAATGGTATTGAACCCATGACTAGCATGCTGACTGATGAGCATCTGGCCACTTTGCTATCAGGGAGAGAACTGTCTGTTACTGGCACCTTGCTGCCTTGATAGATAAGAGACTGTCACTCTGCCCTTCACAATTAGCACAAAGCCTGGGCTGAATTGTAGAGACCATGTGTTGCCCATGCAGCTTGATCTGTCTCTCCACACTAGACTGATTTTTGTGTGAGGGTTAGCTTCCCCTATTACCAGTGTCCCTTGCCATCAGTTTAACCCCATAGAAACTCTTAGGTACTTGTAATTTACGTCCCCAAGTCAAGGATGAGAAGTCAACCTTTCAGTCCAGCTGACTGGTGTCGGGGCTGAACTTGCTACCTCGCAATCAGTACACTAAAAGTTTAAGTGCAGGTGTTCTTAACCATTCTCCCATGCTGACCTCTGGACAGTGAGTAATGAAATGGTGAAGAAACTGGAGGTAGTGGACATGTGGTTCTTTTTTTAGAAAAATGTTGAGAATGTTATAGACAGAACAGAATGTTGTGAATGTCAAGAGACAGAGAAGAGTATTGACAATGTCATAGACAGAACAGAATGTTGTGAATGTTGCAGACAGAGAAGAATGTTGAGGATGTCATAGACAGAGAAGAATGTTGTGGTTTGTCATAGAGAAGAATGTCATAAACAGAAAAGAATGTTGAGAATGTCTTATACAGAGAATAATAAAGAGAATGTCATAGACTGAGAAGAAAACAAATGTTCAGATACTGACAACTGTGGGTATTACAAAAATCACAAACAAAGTTAGTTGCATATTCTTTTCATGATGTTGCAGTCAACCCCAGTATTTTTTGGCTGTTTGTGATTTCTTGACAAGTTTATGTTCAGTAACTTGCCACTGCTTTCTGAACGACTGGCACTCATACCATTGTATGAAAACCAGTGCAAGGCAGTCTGCTTCCAAATCATCTGAAGCTATGTTTCAAACGCTGTATGTGGGATTGCAAATGACATTCACAACCCCTTCAACATATCACTCATTAAAACCACAAAGAAAAGTGAAATGAAATGTACGAGGAACATTAATAGAAGAGGCGGAATAGAGAAATTAGCCTTATGTGGGAAAATAAAAGACAAGGGAGGATGAGGAAGACAGTGAAGGATGTATGTGGAAAGACTGAACAGTTGGGCAACAAATAATAATAAAAGCAACAAAACCATAATCAGAATCTAGATGGCAGAGAGGACTGGAGAATCATCATCATCTTCAATGTCTGTTCCAGATCAAGTACCTGAAGAAGTCAATAGAGGTGATGGTGGATATGGAGATGATGATGATAGTTGTGGTGGTGGTGGTGGTGGTGATGGTAGCAGAGCATTTTGCAGGAAGGAAAACATACTGACCAATATAAAGATGTCAATTGCAATGAGAAAAAGAGTGTTACAGTACTACATAAAACCTGTACTTTTGTATGAATGTGAAACGTGGACAATGAGCAGACAAGCTGGAAAACAATCACATGGCAGTGGAAATGTGGTTTCTGAGGAAAATGCAAAGAATATCATGGACAGACAGAAAAACCAATGAGCAAGTCCTACAAGAAGCAGATGAAAACTGTAAACAAATTAGAGAATGTTTTGGACACATTATGAGAAGAAATTAACTAGAAAACTTGGTGACAACTGGCAAGATTGAGGGGAAAGGAACAAAGGGAAAGCAGAGAAGTAAATACCTGGATGGCTTGGCCACGTGGCATGGTTGAGACAAGAACATGGAGCTGATTCACGACTCTGGCAATTGTGTGAGATGGCGAAACATGACCGCCCACACTTATCTGCATGGCACATGATGATGATGGGAGCAGTGGTGGTAATGGTGATAATGATGATAGTGATGGTGAAAGACCTATTCTTTGTTCTTGTTTTATACCATTAGGTTAGTTTGGTTGTTCAATCCTCTGGATCTACTATAAAGGGATGAGAATGTATGTTTGTATATGGTGAAGATAAGAGGGGGCTTCAAATAAAAACCTTAAAGGTGTGATAGAAATTACAATAACCATGCCATTATCTTGTAACCTGTCAATATTTGTTGTTAAGGATGTCAAGAGTGTTAAGCATGTGACATCATGGTGCAGATGAACATTGACTTCATAAGGACAGTTTAAAGATTGCCACCCCACTTTTGACATGCACAACAGAGGAGCAGTGTTCTGGTATCCATTTTTGATTAATGAAGAGGTGAAGCCTATAGATTTTCACTGGCGAAGGAAGGTCCAGTATTGCGATGCATGCCTGTGAGTCCAGCAAGTGTATGAGTGGAGTAGGAAGTTTAGATCCACAATCAAATCCAAACGATGCGGACTTCTGAGTAAAGGTGTCCTTTTGCAACATGGCAATACTTGACCCCATACTGCCAGTGCAACAGTTGAAACCATCAAAGTCCTCCGCTTTCAGTGTGTACCACATCCCCTGTACTGCCCAGACCTAGCCCCAAGGGATTTTCACCTATTCGGACAAGTCAAAGAGTCAAAAATACATTTAAGGTTTTTATATGAAGCCCCCTTGTATATAACTGTGCAGTATGCACCTGATGAGATGCAGTGAAATATGCCAGGCAAAACAATCATGCAATATTTTGTGTATGGTGTCTCTGTTTAAATTCACTAAGCAAAACAATCATGCAATATTTTGTGTATGGTGTCTCTGTTTAAATTCACTAAGCAAAACAATCATGCAATATTTTGTGTATGGTGTCTCTGTTTAAATTCACTAAGCAAAACAATCATGCAATATTTTGTGTATGGTGTCTCTGTTTAAATTCACTAAGCAAAACAATCATGCAATATTTTGTGTATGGTGTCTCTGTTTAAATTCACTAAGCAAAACAATCATGCAATATTTTGTGTATGGTGTCTCTGTTTAAATTCACTAAGGAAATGCATTGCTTTGAACTGCAGCTATAAATAATTTATTTAAAGTGCACAAAGGTAAAAGAAGAATAAGAAAATCACCAATGGAACTTATGATCCTCCCCACACTGTATTAGTAAATTAAAATTAGTTAATCCCTAGTTAGTATGGTTCCAACTTCACAGCAAAGGGTCATCCCCAAATGCTCCATTTCTGCGCCAGTGAATTTCACATAAAAGTAACAATTAGTAATTAGTACTTACACTGTAAAGCCCAAGTCTGCCTCTCAAAAATGCTGACAATGAACAATTTGGTGTCATTAACACAATCAGAAGATGAGGTGCTTACTGCCATTTTCTCTGATGCCGATAACAGCAAGTCCTGAAAGCTTACCATGTCAGCTGCATCATTACTATTTGTAGCATTTGTTGAAGTCTGTCCGTACATGTGTTTTATGAAAGTCCCTGAGAGAGTCAGTAATTTTTCCGACAGTTTGTCAAGTTTTTCTTGAACCCTGAAGCTCTCAAAGTATTGTTTGTGTTGGGCGAGTTTGTTGACGTAAGAGATTTCATCGAAATATGAGCGGCTGCGGGTTTGAGCTTCACTCCACCTCTGGTTACTCTCAGTGCTAAATTGTCCACTGACTGATAACACAGCTGTAATTAGTAATGTGGCTGCAGCAGCACATATTGTACTGAAATGTGCCATTGCAGTTAAACAAAATGGCAACTCAATCGTATGGTAACCCACTTGGATGGTTACTCACAGGTATGTGATGATGAATAAAACAGATTGTCAAATGAGACTCAAATCTGAAATATACAATTTTAAAGTAAAATGTAAATTTAAGTGTAAATTCAATTAAGTTCAAAGTACACTATCATCACTGAACTCTAGATAAATCTTCTGCTTCTTCTCCTTCTTCTTCTACATTCGCCCGGAATAGTGTTTTAGATGTAACTGTGTTGTGCCTGTTAACAGCAGAACTGAAATATTTGACCCTTTCGACCATCACATCCGACTTCTTCAGGCATTTGTTGGCTGGGGTACCTTCCTGGGAGACAATTCCATATGTACATTGATCTCCTCCATAATAATATCATCACTGCACTCCAGATAAATCCATAAGTGCATTGATCTCCTCCATTATAATTCCACCAGCACACAGCGACTGTGCTTGTCTCCCAGTCTGGTGGTCACGTGTTCGAATCCCCAGTGAAATTTGTCAAACCTGACCTGGTCGATCCCGCATAATATGGCTAACAGGAAATCTCTTGGGAGATAAAGACAGTTAGTGTGATACCGACATCATCATCCACTGAGAATGCCAATTGGTCTATCAAAAACTGAGGTTAGTCTCTATATATATTAAATATGTTAGTTAGTTAGTCGAGGTTCCAACTTCACGGCAACGGGTCGTCCCCATTATACTCCATTCCCGTGCCAGCGAATATCACACAAAATGCTCCCCACTATCAAATGTGAAAAGTGGAATAGACAGGAGTCTCGGCAACCCAACAGCCCGCACAGGTACACTGTGCAGAATGCCGCCGCCAGAATGCCAACACAAAATTCATCCACGAATACCACAGTTCGTCGTCGATAGACTCGGCAGTCATCAGAAAGACCTCATTGACCAGGGTTTTCTCACATGGCTCAGTCTCTTTCCACAGGGCGACCTGCCGAAAGTGTCGCACAAAGCACGAACTCCGCCGCTTCAGCGCTGACTCCCAGGAGTCTCCCGAAAAATGCACTCATGAACCGAAAGGGCAAATCAGTCAATTCAGCAACAGCCGGAAGCCATTGTTCTGAACATGCAGGTCACTGTACAGGACAGATGTAAAAGCATTCCACGCGAATTTCACAGCTCACGGTGTCGCCCATGCACTCAGTAGCAGGGTGATGGAACCATGTACTACCAGTCCAACATGAGGAAAATGAGATTGCAAACCGTAGCCACAAGCGTAAACATGCCACAAGCCTTAACGGTTCAATGCCTAACATCCATGTTGACGACCGGAAGTCGTGATATATGATATATGTGTCAAGCATGTAAATGGGCCCGTGTATTACTGTCATGTAAAAAAACTGTCATTTACTGCCAATATATTACCTTGCGGTGTATGGCAGGGGGTTCTTGAGCCTGTGGAATTAAGGTGGCCTAGCTAGTGCAGTCACCACGAACTGTGCAGGTTAGAGTTTTCTTTTAGCCCCTGACAGAAAAACACTCCACATCTTACCGAGGATTCAAACCTGGGTCTCCTGAAAGAGAATCCAGCATTCTAGCCACTTGGCCAGCTGCTCCTCACATGTATTACTGTAAGAGAAGCAAAGAGAAGTAACACTGTAACCTTGCCATGCAAGTCATAAGAGGCCTAGGAGGCTTGGTGTGAGACTGAATATTTTATCCCGTTAAAAACTGAGCTGCAAATCCAACCATACATGAACAAGTCTACAAAGAGATTGATCTGAGTTGGTTGAGGGTCTTTGCTTCACTGGGTGATGAAAGGAGGAGGAGGAAGAAGAAGAAGGATGAAGAAGAAGTTGATATTTATATTTCCTGAGTCTTAACCCTTTACAGGGCAGACGTTTGTCTGTTTTTAAGCCCCGAACGGGCAAGATTTTTTCAGGTTCGGTAAAATTTTGGGTTACGTTAGTAAAAACATCACAAAACAGTTGTTAGTCAACAGATTTTAGTCAAATAAACAGCAAAATGAACGGAAGAGCATGCAGAATGTTTTATCCATGTGAATGTTGCCACTAATCCACACATGAACACAAATATTTACAAAATACAACATAATGTTTGTGATTGTCAGTCATCTATACTGCAATTTACAAACACATTTTCAGAATTAGAATCACTTTCTTCAAAGTCTTCAAAGTGTGTATCTACACTGCCCATGCTGGTGTCACTGATATCTAGCTGCAATGTAGTCATCTTCCTGCACTTAAATTGAACCCAGCGAAATCTCCGCTATCACTTGAAGAATCATCGAAATCCATTTTGAAATACAAAGCATAAAACAACCCCAAAACTATTTTTTAAATCTGTTCAAATTCAAAGTACACACTTGTAAATGGCGGCCATGTTGTCAAGCTATCGGCGAAACTGAAAGTAGACAATAGGAAGTATCAGAAAGCCACGTTTTTACAATGCATAATAGTCACAAACGCTTTCGGATGGTTTGCCGTTCTGGGGTAAAGATGTATTCAGGCGATTTGCCCGGTAAAGGGTTAATTCGATTTCTAATAGCTTGTTCAATGTCCACTAATCTGGTATAGATAGTAAGTTAAAAGCAAAGATCACTTCTATATCCCTAGAGGTGTACTGCACTATAGGCTGCTAGCTGCATTTTTGTATAAACCAATCAATTAACACACAATGGGTGAAGTGATCAATATCACTTGTCGTCTTTGCCTTTACTTCCCAGGTAATTTTCTGGTACCAATTTTAGCTTGGGTCGACCTGATAATACTACTAAGTATATATAAGGGTGTCTATTTAATGACTGTGCAGTGTTTGAGTCCTCTAAAAAGTACTGGAGAGTTTTGGTCATAGACCATAACTTTATGAAGGGAAAATCCCAACTGCACCTCCCCGCGGTAGAGGATGGGAAACACACCACGGTGTGGCTAACACAACTCTGGGTACCAAGTATCCACCAGAATAAGTGGACAACTCTGCAGCTGAGCAGAGCAGGGCACTCACTTGTCCTTACAGTCGGAAATGGCTGTCAAAGGTAGAGGTAAAAGACCACCATGTGGATGTGGAAGGCAAGGGGAAACCACCACACCACACTATCTTCCCAAGACTTCATGGAGATCTGTGGAGAGCCATGAACGCCTCCGCCAGCTGGCAGGGCACTTGATGATGATGCAGTGTTTGAAAATATTGCCTGTCCAAGTTTTGTATTTACCTATTATGTTGCATGAACTTTACACAGGGTTATACAAAACTTTTTTTTTTTTTTTTTTCCGCGTTTTTCCATCCTGTTTCAGGATATTGCGGTCAACACCAGCATCTTTCAGCTGTATGTTGATTCCTAGGCTAGATTACGCTCATCAGCACGCCACGACTTTCTGAGCGACCGGCTCCATACTCTCATAAGTCACTTTTGCGATTCGAACCACTGCTAATTCTCGTCGCGTCACGTGACGAGAGTATTCGGGGTTAGCGGAGAAAGCTGCTAACCCCTCGGCCATGGAGCCGGCGAATACAAAACTTGGACCAGCAATATTTGCAAACACTGCACAGTCATATATATATATATATATATATATATATATATATATATATATATATATATATATATATATGACTATTCATATTTTCATAGTCTTGTTTACTCTAGACATTATTATCCTGTTCATGTTATTGAATGCATTTTGGCCATTCCTATTCTCTTGCTGATTTCCTATTCACTTCTGCCATCATCTCTATGACTACATAAATAACAATAACAAGTTGTATGCATGTCTTGCAAGCTTTGATTCCACATTACATTAGTATGAAGATTATATACATTTTAGTTCTTTACTGATAAAAGATCAGACTAAGTAAATAACTAAGAAAACTGATTTTAAAACAAAAAATAACCAGTTCAGTAGCACTTAGTTGTAGTACTAATTACGAACGAACTAACTTAGTTAACTATAATATAACTAAGTAAAATAAAAATAATTTACTCAGACTTGACTAAACTCACTTAAACAGTAAATACTATTTACTACATTAATCTGATCTTACTGAAGTCCGAGATAGGACTCACTCGTAAGAGCGCACAAGACAAGAATTAGGGTGAATGAACCCACAAAAACCACGGTCCTTACATAACCACAGCGGCACAGCTGAAGATTGAAGAAGAGGCAGGTCGAATTTTGAATTTTTGTTTTGAAAATTGAATTTTCATAAATTACTAACTAATATATAATTATAAAATATACATTCATAAATATACACAAATAACACATTACCATGTCTAATTATCCAAATTTATAACTGACAGGTTCCTGACGCTCTAGTCTAGTAGAAGCCAGTAGAAGTCTAACTTCTTCTACATGTCCCCCGTTCCTTTGCCTTTATTGTGTATCTTGCAGACGACAAAAAATGAGGAAGAGTGATTTCCCCGTGATTATGTAAGTTACACTTTTAACTGACATTAGGCCGCCCTGCACTTGCGGCACGCTATCCTTTTTTTTTTTTTTACCCTTGCCCACGAGCAAACAATAATAACACTGTAGCCTGCTAATCAGCCGGCTCCGTGGCGAATGGTTTACTGACGCAGTTCGTGATCCCTCACACCCGCGTTCGAAACAAATCTGCGCTCGATTTGGCAGCAGACCGCGTTACGTTTTTATTAACAAAATGGTATGGGTGCCAGTCGTTATGAAAACAATGGCATACTACTGAATGTAAAACTTGCCAAGAGATCACAACAGCAAAACATGCTGGTGTTGACTGCAACGGCCTGTAAAGGATATGCAACAAACTTTAACCTGCCAGGCGGGTAGTATATAACACACAATCGGAATAAACTTGAATCTTATAACAAATGGAAACTGAGCCCCGTACTAGAAAATCCAGTGACCAAGTCCTACAAGAAAAAAATGAAAATCTTACACTGATTAGAGAAAGTAGACAGAGAGTCACCATGTTTGTGGTCACGTTATGAGAAGAAATAAATTGAAGAACTTAGTGATAACTGGCAAGATCGAGGGGAAGAGAACAAGGGAAAGGCAGAGGAGTACATATCTGAATGGTCTGGCCGCGTGGCATGGTCGAGACAAGAACACTGAGCTGATCCACGACTCTGGTAATCGAGTGAGATGGCGAATCATGACTGCCCAAGCTTATTGGCATGATACATGATGAATGAATGAACTAAATTATTTTATTTAATCAGGGACGGATTGGCTTAGACGTACATTGCCCGCCTCTGATTCAAACAGACTATATTCTATTCACAGTGAGGACTACGTGGATTACGTTGCAAAATTATACAGTTTACCCAGATAATACATTGTGGATCTGGAATATAGCCTTCACCGATAAGGGCGAACGATCTCAGTGGATCCATGGACATACTGCGCACGTTCGAGAACGGAAAGAGAAGACCGTGCAGACAGCTGCGCTTTCAAAATGTCAAAACTAGACAAGAAATACACCACAGAATAGTTTAGCATTTGTACTTCTTGTAAATAAACTTTTGGATTCGCCGGCGCTACGGGGTTGATGCGTTGTTGGCATTCACCGTGTGTGGTCTATGGGATGAGACTAGATCAGTTATGGAGATATACCTGTGTAATGGGCAAACATCATCTTTAGTTCATGTTTGTAATCAAGCACAATAGTATTGGAGTTGATGTTCGCTACCAAACAAAAATTGGGCTGTGACCAAACATAAATTTATGGCAGAAAATTGGAAGTAGAGGTGTGTTACAATAATGATTTAAAATGGTTAAAATGGTAGCAGATCTATTGTATTACATATCAAATTAAAGAGGATTGCACAAGGAACATGACAGTGTTAATAATTAATTGATAGGTTACAAATATTATGACAATAATGAGAGGTTTAATAATAACAAATGAAATTAAAGAGGTAAAAATTATTTAAAAAACTGCACTTATAAGGTATTTTCTAAGCAAGTTTTGGTGCATATTCTGAACCATGTCTCTTTCACAAAATATGAAAAAAAAAAAACAATGGCAGAAAACTGGAAGTAGGGGTGTGTCACAATAATGTTATGAAATACAAATGTTTTACCGCACAATGATGAAAAAGATATGTACCGGCCGTGTAAATTTTCAGTTTACTGTAACTTAAAATTCCGAAACGGAGCAGAAATGTATCAAATAAACCACTGATCATTTTGTGGCAATAAAAGTACCAATTGCCACCACAGCGGATCCAATGTGGCACCAGATGGGCCCTTGGTAGCGAAAGAGTTAATGATGATGATTTTTGTTTTTCTTTTTTGCGCTCGCTCGCTTTGAATTCAAACGACGTCCATACACATGCTTCTATTGAATTGGACTAATTTTTGCATGTGGATTATCTTTCCCTGTTACCAGTTCCCTCGCTATCAGGACAACCCACTCTAACTGATGATGACCAGTGTTGCCATTTTAGTGCATTTCGCACTAAATTTAGTGCTTTTTCAAGTAATTTAGTGCGAAAATTTGCTTTTAGCGCGGCCGCGCGAATTTGGTTAGTTAGTTAGTTAGTTAGTTAGTCTTTCCTCTTGAGCCTAAGGCGGCGCATAGGGCAGAAGTCCTGACTCTCCATGCCTGGCGGTTCGCTGCTACCTGTTGTAGATCTTGGATATTTACTTGACCATTGAATGAGCCTTCTCTAATGATGGTTCTACGCAGGGTCTCTCTTGGTCTTCCCCGTTTTCTTTTCCCTACCGGTGACCATATGAGGGCTTGGTAGGGGAGTCTTGTCTTGTCCATTCTGAGTACATGGCCGATGTAGTTCCAACGGCGTCTTCTTATGAAATTGGATATTGTATCTTGCTTAGTCTCTTGTCTTATTTGCGAATTAGTTCTGAAGTCTGTCCAGTGGATGTTTAGAAGTCATCTCAGACATTTGTTCTCAAAATTGTCTAATTTTTAAATCTATTTTGCGAATTTGGTGCTTCACAAAATTTTTTGGGTGCTTTTTGGTGCTTTTTTGGGGTGGTTAACAATTACTTTAAAAATCATTTTGGGAACACTAAAAAGCCGAATTTGAACTGAAGCGAGGGAGTAAAACAGTCTTAGTACGTTACCGCGCAATATTCAACTAATTTAACTCCCTTTAATACGATTTAGCTGAAAGCGAACGCCATCTTGCAGACAAGTCCAAACGTCAATACATTAGCTTGTAATCGAGTTCATAATTTTGTGGTGTCTACATTATCCTTTCAGTTAAGCTTATTTGTGTTTCACCATGAGCAAGAAATATTGTCAACATTTCAGAGAGCAGTGGCTCAATGACACGAGATTTCAAAAGTGGTTGTTAAAAGTAGAAGGGGATAATAGCCTACTAAGTGTTTTTGCAAATATTGCAAATGTTTAATTGCAGCCAGGTTAAATGGTATTGAGAGGCACAAGAATACAACGAAACATCAGAAAGCCGAACAACCATTCAGTACACAAAGGCAAACAACAATTGCATTTGACAAACTGAAAGATCATGTCAAAGAAACAGAAGGATGCATGTCTTTGTTCATAGCTGGCCATTGTTAGGTTCGCGTTGTTGACCATTTAAGTGAACTCTGCAAGGTACACTTTGGTGACAGCAAAGAACTTTAAGCTTAGGAGAACTAAGTGCAGAACAGTTATTTCAAATGTACTTGCATCATATTTCACAACAGACTTGACAGCTGATATTGGCAAAAGTAAATACAGCTTATTGATTGATGAGAGCAATGACATTTCTGAAACTAAGCTACTTGGAGTAGCTATTAGGTACTATTCAGAGACAAGAAAGCAGTTTGTGGTTTACTTACTTAGATTTAGTTGAAATGAGTGACTGCAACGCACAGGCAATATGCAATGCGTTAAAATATTGTTTAAACAAGAATGGACTTGAGGTGCAAAGACTAGCTGCACTCGGCACTGACAATGCTTCTGTCATGACAGGTGTAAACAATGGAGTATATACAAAATTAAAATCCGAAGTTCCTCATCTGGTACTAATTAGGTGTGTATGTCATTCCCTTCAGCTAGCAATGTCACAGGCCGCAGCTGCTTGTCTGCCCAGGAACATAGAGTTCATGTTTAGAGAAACATATAACTGGTTTTCTCACTCAAGTCTTCGTCAAGCATAGTACATGGAGCTTTTTACTTCAATAAATGTTCAATTAAGCCAGACACGATGGATGCCCATTGAATCTGCCATTGTCAGAATATTGCAGCAGTGCGTCGAGCTCAGAACTCATTTTGATGTAGCAAGACTCAACGAGCGCTGTTATACAGCAGAACTTCTACATTCTATGTTTAGCGAAATGAAAAACTATGTGTATCTCACATTTCTCATGCATATTCTCGGAGAAGTTCAAAGTGTGAATAAGAAATTCGAAGCAGATATACAGGATCCAGAAAAACTACTCAGCGATCTTGTCCAGCTCATTGATTCTATTAGTTCAAAGATTGCTATTCCTAGGGAAAAAATAACAGAAAGTGATGCTATTCAAGATTATTTAGATCCTAATCCCAATCTAGGTTATGAGTTTGAGAAAGAAATAGCAGACTACAAGTTTCCCGATGAGAAAGAAATTCGTGGAAGGTGCATTCAGTTTTTAAAAGAGCTATTGACACAGCTGCGTTTACGTACACCCGATAACGTTCGAGTGTTGCAGTCCATGTCATGTCTTAGTGGAAGTGAATGTCTACAGCCAATGAAGCCCTGTATTATTGGATCTTGCTAAAATGTTTGTAGAAGATGCAGCTACTCTCACCCGCATCGATTTCCGGTGGAGAAAACTTCATCATATGCAGTGGACACAGACCTCTGACACACTTGGACTGTGGGCAGAAATAGCCTCATACAGGGATGCCACCGGTGAAAATCCTTTCCAATATCTTACACATTTAGCTTTAACTGTGCTCATTTTACCTCATTCTAATGCGGACGTGGAGCGTATTTTCAGTCAGATGGGAGTTATAAAATCAAAATTGCGTAACAGACTGAGCATCAAGAGTTTGACAGTTGTTTTGACTATTAGATATGGAATGAAAAGATATGGCAAATGCTGTCATGATTATAAACTACCTAAGGATATTCTGCGAAAAATTGGATCACAGGAGGTATATACATGTTTCTTTCAATCATCCACCTCATCCTCATCATCGCAGGTGCAAACACAGCAGGAAATAGCTACAGAAACTGAAGAATGTTTGACTGGGATTTGGCAGATCTGGAATAAACTTCATTCTAATATTCAATTTAAAATTTGAAATTATAATGTGCTACTGTATAACATTTTGAATGAATACCACCAGTGCTTGTTTTAGTGATTTCCCAAAAAATAGTATTGCAATTTGGTGCTTTTTTGGCTCGAAAGTAGTTCTGACTGGGATTTGGAGGATCTGGAATAAACTTCATTGTGATATGAAGTGATAATAATAAATTATACTGTGCTACCTTGTTACATTTGTAATAAAAACAGTTGGTGCTTTTTTTTTTTTTTTGGTGCTTCCTAAACATTTTTGGTGCCTTTTAGTGCTTTTTTGGGGTCGATTTTGGTGCTTTTTCATCAAAGGGAGATGGCAACACTGATTATGACGTTAATAATAACAGGCTCAAAGGGGATTTAACGACGAGAGGATCGACTTTAGGGCAGCACGTTTTATCTCACATGGTTTGGTCTATTTCTTCAAAGCGGCGTTCCACTAGGCACAAACTCTATTGCTCCAACGCAACCGCCAGAGTTTCCTAGGAAACTGCACTCGAGAACTGAATGGCGAATCCAGAAACAAACCCATGACCCCCCTGAGGGGAAGGCAGGTGGCTAACCACTCGGCAACGCAGACCGCCGATGTTTATAATAGTAATTATCAGCGATGATGATAATGGTGGCAGTGATATTTTTTTTTTATTGCACTCGCTCGCTTTAAACTCAAGCGTAGCCCAATCATACATATTACATTTAGTACAGTGATCCTGAACCTTTTTTCACCCTTGTACTTTTACCATATGTTCAGAATGTCACCCCCCCCCCCCTGTCGCATTTCCTTCCTATAAATTCCCCCCCCCCCCCCGTCTCCTTTACACAGTATACGTAAAATGGAAACTAAATTTCTTCCTCTTCTGCTGCGTTCATCCGGATTTTTTTTTTCTTTCTGGACTTTACTGCGTTGTGCCTGTTTACAGCAGAGCTGCGTTCTTGCGCCGACTTCTGTGGGCATTTGTTAACCGGATTAACCTTCCCAGGGGGAAACTAAATTTAATAACACATACTAGAACAAGTCTAGACGTCTACATAAAACGTGATTTGCGGGTCTACTTACGTTATAAAACGAATTTTAGAAGAGCGAGAAGTACAGAACAGTAAAGTATGGAGGAAAAAACAATATCAAGTAATTGGTTCTTGTCTTGGCCACGTGGCATGGTCGAGACAGGAACACGGAGCTGATCCACGACTCTGGTGATCGAGTGAGATGGCAGAACATGACCGCCCACGCTTATCGGCATGGCACATGGTGGATGGATGGATGGTTCTTGTATTAACGCTATCTTGAAATAATCTTAATTCCTCCCCCCCCCCACCCCGGAAACCCTAAAATTCCCCTCTGGGGGAGGGGGTAGAATTCCCCACGGATTGAGAACCACTTTTCTAGTAGCACTGGACTGAATTTTGCCTGCGGATTAGCTTTCCCTATGACTAGTGTCCCTCGCTATCAGGCGAACCCACTCCAACTTCAGAGGTACCTGTAATTTATGTCCCCAATTCAAGGATGCAGCGTCAACATTTAGTTCAACTGTCCAGTGTAGGAGTTGAACCCCTTACCTCGGCATCAGCGCACCGGATGTGTAAGAACACGTGTTCTAATTAATTCAGCCATGCTGACCTCTATGGTCAAGACGAGGATGATATTAAAGATAATGACCATGACGATGATAATGGAGTCGTGGTACCCAGCACGCTTGCTTCTCGGTGATGATGAATATGAAGTTGATGATGATGTTGTTGTTGTTGTTGTTGATGATGATGATGATGATGATGATGATGATGATGATGATGATGATGATGATGTTGATGAAGATGATGATGAAGTTGATGATGATGATACCGCCGATGATGGTGATGTTACTGATTATAATATGGATAAATCCCCAAATGAACTTATGATGCGAACCATTGCCTGATGGATTTGATGAGTGATCTAGAAACACCTGCCCCCGCCTGATGGATATGACTATGAGTGATCTAGAAACACCCGCCGTCACCTGGTGAAGCGTTTTGTTTTTACTCTATGTACACTATGTTTTAAAAATTCTTCTTTAAAAAAAAAAACACCAACATATCTCCTCTGTCTCCAATTTCTTCACCACATTATTATTCATTGTCCATCATTCTCATTAATATGGAAGATAGAACACACCCAACTTCTCAGTCAGTCAAGAGAAGTAACACTAACAGCTGCGGAAGAATATTATAACAATGCAAAGGCCTAACAACATTTGATACATATTTTTTTTTTTTTCTGTCTGCGAGATAATTTTTAATTTTTTTTTTTCCCCGCGTTTCCATCCTATTTTTCAGGATATTGCGGTCAACACCAGCATCTTTCAGCTGTATGTTGATTCCTAGGCTAGATTACGCTCATCAGCACGCCACGACTTTCTGAGCGACCGGCTCCATACTCTCATAAGTCACTTTTGCGATTCGAACTTTTTAATTAAATTTTTAATTAAATTGTCTAAATTTCATGTTTTTCTTTAGATCTGTTTTTGTTGTGGTGTAATTTGTTAACATTTAAATCTTATATTTACGTTATTATAATCATTATTAAATTTACACGGTGATTTCCGTTTGCCAGATTTGCCTTCGTTGTAAGATCAGATGTCAGATCATGTGCCATGCCGGTAAGCGTGGGCGGTCATGTTTTGCCATCTCACTCGATCACCTGGTGCGCATGACTATCCCTACTGGGCGAGGCTGCTCCTATGGAGCACCCATTTACGCCGTTTCTCTGGTTATCGATGAGTCCACACAACATGATTTTCTTGGCATTTATAAAGAAGGTAGTTTGCCATTGCTTTCCTTCCTAGCAGTGACCATACTGGTCAGTGACCGTAGCCATTGCCTCCTCAAAAAAGAGATCCTCTGCCTACCGTCGTAAAGGTGAAGACAATAACCTACAACTATCTGTCGGCTGCTCTTCATCTTCATCCACCACCTGCACACATGGCTTCACGTAACCCTGATCGGGGGGCTAAACGGGTACTCCACCTTGCCCAAGGGTGTCCCGTAGGCTAGCGGAGGGAAGGAGGCGCCTTACTTCTCCTTTGATAGGGGATACACACTGTGTTTATTATCTTTCACTTTTTCGAAGGCGCCACACATATCTAACTGTTTTCATTGTGTATTGTTATGTCCTGCAGGGGTGTATTTTGTCAACGAATGGCTTCTCTCTATATTCATTCATTCATTCATTCATTCAGTAGCATGTCTTTCGCAGAACCTCGCTTCCATAACAACCTCCCGGAAAACTTCTCTATCAAAAGCAAGATGTCCTGTATCCGATACACCCATCTGGACACCACTTGCACCATCCTGAAAACTTCTCTATCATAAGCAAGATGTCCTGTGTCCGATACACCCATCTGGAGACCACTTGTCCCTTCCTGTACCCATCTTCTCTTTGACCTTCCTCTTCCTCTCTTCCCGGGCATATACCCCTCCATTATTTTTCTCTTCAATCTTTCATGGCGTTTCAAGTGATCAAAATATTTCAATTTTCTTTGTTTTATCGTCTTTAGCAGTCAAGCTTCTTCAATCTTCAGCTCTTGTCGTAAGAATTCATTTGTTCTTTATGTATCTAAGATATTCTTAGAACCCGTCTATAACATTTATATTCAAAGGCATTTATGCGTTGTTCAGCTTGTTTAGTAAGCGTCCAGCAACTTATTGTTGCGTTTTTATAATCATTGTTATATTTACACTGTGATTTCCGTTTGCCGGATTTGCGTTTGTGGAATGTATGTAAACTCTGTCTGTGCTTATTATCTCTCACGTTTTCACAGGAACTACACATGCCTAACTATTTTCATATTGTATTGTTATGTCCTGGATGTGTTTTGTCACCGGATCTCTCCTCTCTATATAGGGAAGTAATAACGAGAGAGATCAAAGAGAAGCTATGATTACTACTCGGAGGTTATAATATAAACAATATACGTTATGCAGATGACACAGTATTCATCATCATCATCATCATCATCATCCACTTCTGCTGTCAAGCGTAGTGGGGAGGAATAATTTGCGCTCCAGCGCCGGATGGGCGGCACTGGATAGTGTCATTCCATGTGATTGTACAATGTCTTTGATGTCGTCAATCCATTTTCCTCTTGGATGTCCTCTTGGTCTCGTCGCAGATGATCTTTGATGTAAGGCCAGTGATGGCAGTTGATGGTGTTGCATTCTAACGACATGGCCAAACCACTTGATCTTCTGTCTTTCAATAAATGTGGCACAATGTGTTGATCACACTATCTGATAACAACATTTCTTACTCAGTCTCGGATTGTTAAGTTGGCAGATCTCCCCAGGCATCTCTCGCATGTGTTGATTTTGCGAAAGTGTGATTTGGATAAAGTCCAAGTTTGAGATTGGTAGCATAGGGTTGGTGTGAATATGTTGTTTATTATCTGTAGTTTTGCGGACATGGGTATATTTGGATGTTTCAGTAAGGGTGATAGTTGATATGTAGGTGCACTATAATTTTGACATCCGATTTCTATTTTTCTATCCAATCTGCCATCTTCTGTGATCATACTTCCAAGGTATTTGAATTCTTTAACTTGTTTCAGAGTTGTGTTATTTATCTGTATACTTAGAGGACCAGGCGATCTGCTAACTTGCATTACTTCGGTTTTGGCTGTGTTTATACTCATATTGTATCTGCTGCAGGTTGAACTCAGATTATTAATATGTTTAGTTGTCTGCCCTCATCGGTGTAAAACAGGCACTGATCGTCTGCAAATAGAAGTTCATTTATTTCATGTGGATCAGTTGTTTCATCTGGAGTAAAGAGTCCTAAATTTTCTGAATCTGTTCTGTCAAGGCTTGCTTCTTTGAATATTCTGTCCATGTAGATATTAAATAGCGGGGGAGAGAGCACACATCCCTGCCTCACTCCTGTATTGACTGTGAACATATCTGATATACCTTCTTGTGTTCTTACTGCACTTCGGCTCGAGTGGTATATGCCTATGATGTATTTGTGGCGGATTATGCAAAAGGTTTACAGTTGTTGGCCATTGTAATAACAGAGAGTGGCAAGAAAGGAATCTCCTTGAATATCAAGAACATGGTATCAATGATGATCTCAAAGAAAACGGTGGAACTAAAATGTTGAATGGAAATATAAGGGAAAATTCTTAACCAAGTGGATAATTTTAAATATCTAGGGGAATTTATAACATCAGATGGAAGAAGAACAACATTGATTAAGAACAGAATAGGGCAAGCAAAAGCTGCATTTAAAAAAAAAATGAAAAGTATCTTTCGCAAGAAGTCTCTATCATTGAATGTAAGAAAAAGAGTGCTGAAATGCTACATATAACATATTTTGCTGTATGGCAGTGAATCAAGCAATGTAAATGAACAAATTAGAAAGATCGGTTGCTTGAAAGAGGCTAATGAAACTGGAACATTATAAACAAACATAAGAAAGAGATAAACAGCTTTCTTTGGTCATGTGATGAGAAGAGAGGCATTGGAGAACATCGTGACAACTGAAAAAATCAATGGGCAGAGAGGCAGAGACATACCAATAGAAATGATGCTGGATGTATTGAGACGGTGGCATGGAGGAATATCACCTGCAGTGTTGATCCAGAACACCAAAGACCGAGATCTGTTAAGCGACATGAACGCCTACACCAACTGGCAGGGCACTTGATGATGATGATGATGATGATGATGATGATGATGATGATGATGATGATGATGATGATGATGATGATGATGATGATGATGATGATGTCCTGCTGCGGGCGTAATACCTCGAATTTTGATTTCATTCTCTGCCTATAATATTTTTAAGATTCTTCTAAAATAACCATATCTCCGCTGCTTCCATTTTCTTCTTCATTTCATTACACATTGTCCAACATTCCCATTCACACAAAAGAACAGATCACACAATGTGTTAGTAAGCCACGTTTTGTGCGTGTGTTATGAATATTTATTAACCATTTCTCCATATAACTAGAACCACATACACACTGCAACCATGTGTATCTTTCTCAAAACAACATTGATCTTCAGTCCTGGGACATGCGCACTCTCTCTCTCTCTGTCATGTGCACTTCAACTCTCATAACTGCACCGGAAAATAGGCCACTATTTAAGGATTCTTGCGTCACCGTCTATGCGTTGACCCCTTCAGTGCGTAATACGCACGTGATTGAGTTGTTGCGAAAGGTCTGCAGTGTGAAGAACGACGCCATTGTGAAAGCTGAAATCTCAATTGCAGGGGAACCTAAAAGTACACACAGTGTAGTTCCATGGCACAATGTCATGTGCCATGCCGGCAGGCGGTCATGGTTCACCTCGCAGGGTCATTTACCTATAATACAGAAAGGTTGAATAGGATGTTACTGGCTAAGATACGACAATGGCACCGAGTACAAAATGTGTGTGTACTAAATTGTCCTGATTGTGTTAGCTGTCTGTCTGTCTGTCTGTCTGTCTGTCTGTCTGTCTGTCTGTCTGTCTGTCTGTCTGTCTGTCTGTCTGTCTGTCTGTCTGTCTGTCTGTCTGCCTGCCTGTCTGTCTGTCTGTGTAAGACGGGTCTGCAAGCTCAGGTTGTCACCCTATGAAAAGAAAGAAAGACATGTAATCAGACAGACAGACAGACAGACCAGACAGACAGACAGACAGACAGACATATAGATAGATAGATAGATAGATAGATAGATAAAGCAGGCAGGCTGGTAGGTATGTAGGCGGGAAGGTAGGCAGGCAGGTAGTAGGTGGGCAAGCAGGCAGATACGTCAATAGGAAGGCAGTTAGACAGGCACTTAAGTAGACAGGCAGTTAGGTAGATAAGTAGGCAGGTAGGCAGGTAGGCGGGTAAGTAGGTAGACAGGTAGGCAGATAGGCGGGTAAGTAGGTAGACAGGTAGGCAGACAGGCGAACAAGTATGTAGGTAAGTAGGTAAGCAGGAAGACAGGTAGGTAGGTAGGTAGGTAGAAAGACAGGCGGGTCAGTAAGCAGGCAGGTAGGCAGCAAGCAGGTAAGTAGGCAGCAAGCAGGTAAGTAGGTAGGCAAGCAAGTACGTAGGTAGGTAGACAAGCAAGTAGGTAGACATGCAGGCAGACAGGTGGGTAGGCAGGCAGTTAAACAGGTAGGTGTGTAGACAGGCAGTTAGGTAGATAAGTAGGCAGGCAACTAGGTAGGCAGACAGGCAGGTAGGCAGGTGACTGCTTGTGGCAATTACAAGTTTCCTGTTGAACTTCTTCCACGGTGAAGTTCATTATTATCAAGTGCCTTTCCGACTGGCGCAGGCGATCGTGCTTCTCCACATCTTGCCAGCCATCTGCGACGGCATGTAACACTCCGTGTGTTGGCTACCTTTCCGTACCATCTATTTCTCGCGCACTCTCGCCTACAAAATATGGTATTTGTAATACTTCACATACAATAGATTCATGATACATTTACCACAGTAGGTTCATGTTAAGCATACACACAGTAGTTTCATGGTATATATACATACAGTAGGTTCATGTTACACTTACTATATTAGGTTCGTGATACACATACACAGTAGGTTTATGTTACATATACACACAGTAGGTTCATGTTACAAATACATACAGACAGTAGGTTCATGTTGCACATATACACAGTAGGTTCATCTTACACATAATATAATAGGTTCATGATACACATACACACAGTAGATTCATGTTACATATACACACAGTAGGTTAATGTTATACATTCACAAAGTAGGTTCATGTTACACATACACACAGTAGGTTTATGTTACATATACACACAGTAGGTTCATGTTACACATACACACAGTAGGTTCATATTACACATACACACAGTAGGTTCATGTTACATATACACACAGTAGGTTCTTGTTACATATACACACAGTAGGTTCTTGTTACATATACACACAGTAGGTTCATGTTGCACATTCACACAGTAGGTACATGTTACACATACACACAGTAGGTGGTTCATGTTACATATACACACAGTAGGTGGTTCATGTTACATATACACACAGTAGGTGGTTCGTGTTACACATATACACAGTAGGTTCATGTTACACATATACACAGCAGGTGGTTTATGTTACACTTATACACAGTAGATTCATGTTACACATACGCACAGTAGGTTCATTATACACATACGCACAGTAGGTTTATGCTACACATACACAGAGTGGGTTTATACTACACATACGCAGAGTGGGTTTATGCTACACATATACAGAGCAGGTGTATGCTATAATACAAAGAATGGGTTAATGCTACACATACACACAGTAGGTTCATGCTACACGTACACACAGTAGGTTCATGATACATACACACAGTAGGTTCATGTTACACATACTACAGTAGGTTCATGTTACACATACTACAGTAGGTTCATGTTACACATACTACAGTAGGTTCATGTTACACATACTACAGTAGGTTCATGTTACACATACTACAGTAGGTTCATGTTACACATACTACAGTAGGTTCATGTTACACATACTACAGTAGGTTCATGTTACACATACTACAGTAGGTTCATGTTACACATACTACAGTAGGTTCATGCTACACATACTACAGTAGGTTCATGTTACACATACTACAGTAGGTTCATGCTACACATACTACAGTAGGTTCATGTTACACATACTACAGTAGGTTCATGTTACACATACTACAGTAGGTTCATGTTACACATACTACAGTAGGTTCATGTTACACATACTACAGTAGGTTCATGTTACACATACTACAGTAGGTTCATGTTACACATACTACAGTAGGTTCATGTTACACATACTACAGTAGGTTCATGTTACACATACTACAGTAGGTTCATGTTACACATACTACAGTAGGTTCATGTTACACATACTACAGTAGGTTCATGTTACACATACTACAGTAGGTTCATGTTACACATACTACAGTAGGTTCATGTTACACATACTACAGTAGGTTCATTTTACACATACTACAGTAGGTTCATGTTACACATACTACAGTAGGTTCATTTTACACATACTACAGTAGGTTCATGTTACACATACTACAGTAGGTTCATGTTACACATACTACAGTAGGTTCATGTTACACATACTACAGTAGGTTCATGTTACACATACTACAGTAGGTTCATGTTACACATACTACAGTAGGTTCATGTTACACATACTACAGTAGGTTCATGTTACACATACTACAGTAGGTTCATGTTACACATACTACAGTAGGTTCATTTTACACATACTACAGTAGGTTCATGTTACACATACAACAGTAGGTTCATTTTACACATACTACAGTAGGTTCATGTTACACATACTACAGTAGGTTCATGTTACACATACTACAGTAGGTTCATGTTACACATACTACAGTAGGTTCATGTTACACATACTACAGTAGGTTCATGTTACACATACTACAGTAGGTTCATGTTACACATACTACAGTAGGTTCATGTTACACATACTACAGTAGGTTCATTTTACACATACTACAGTAGGTTCATTTTACACATACTACAGTAGGTTCATGTTACACATACTACAGTAGGTTCATGTTACACATACTACAGTAGGTTCATGTTACACATACTACAGTAGGTTCATGTTACACATACTACAGTAGGTTCATGTTACACATACTACAGTAGGTTCATGCTACACGTACACACAGTAGGTTCATGTTACACATACTACAGTAGGTTCATGTTACACATACTACAGTAGGTTCATGTTACACATACTACAGTAGGTTCATGTTACACATACTACAGTAGGTTCATTTTACACATACTACAGTAGGTTCATGTTACACATACTACAGTAGGTTCATTTTACACATACTACAGTAGGTTCATGTTACACATACTACAGTAGGTTCATGTTACACATACTACAGTAGGTTCATGTTACACATACTACAGTAGGTTCATGCTACACGTACACACAGTAGGTTCATGTTAAACATACTACAGTAGGTTCATACACATACAGTAGGTACCTTCTACATGGCTGTTTTATTTAGTGTATTACACAATTAATTGATATTGATAGAACTAGAAAATACAAGTATATCGCAATGTTATTTATATTTTATTATTTATTGATTGGTTATGTTTTTGGATAAGTCACACTTTGTTTTCACCTGTGTAAGATGGAGTTCACTGTAAGGTATGTAAATTGTGTCTGTGTCTGGTATGTCTCTTCTTTTCGCAGGAGCTAAATATACCTAATTGTTTGCAAATTCATATCGATATATCCTGCTGCAACCGCTGCTTTTTCTTTTGTTATTTCTAGACATCATTAACAACTTACACACCGAAACAATGCAATAACTATGCCTGCCTCGTCATATACAACATCGATTTCCTAGATTACCGCACAAGATCCTTCTTGGTTCTAAGGGCAATTATCAAGATAAATTCCAGGGCTGTGTTTGTAAACATCAATATTCAGGGGACAGTATCAGCATTTTCATACACGGAATAAACCAGACGATAATAATTATCATTTTCTTTTTGACATCGTCTGGACATTTGCTTTCAACTGTTGATTAGTTCGATTCTTTTTCCCCTCCGGGTGTATGTTTTATGTGTGTGTTTCAATAGGTTTTGTTTCTCATTTGACTTGGAGTATTGGACCTGAAGTTTTCAGTGCGCCAGGGGCCTGTTTTCAAACTCATCTTGTCCTAAATAAAAGTTACCTCACAACGACATCTTCCCGTTAATATTTTAACATTTTTGTCCGTAACCTTTGTGATTTCATTGAAAGTCAGGAGATCAAATGGTTTGGCGATCTCGTTAGAATGCAACACCATCAACTACTGGCCCTACATAAAAAAAACTCAAAAAAGAATCGATAGAAACCGAAAACAGATATAAAAAAGCTAGAGCGCTTATATCCATTATCACCCATACTGAAACATCCAAATATACCCATGTCCACAAAACGACAGATAATAAATAACATATTCATACCAACCCTTTGCTAACAATGTTAAGCTTGGGCATATTCAAATCACAGGTAAGAAAAATCAACACCCTCGAGGTGAGACTCTAAATCTACACTTTCATCGACTGGGTCTTAAAGACTGACACTTGCATCTGTAGAACACTAAAGCAAACATCGAACCACAACCCACAAGACTACCCAGGGTTTGCAGGCAGTGAATGGAAATTTGTCTCATGCGTGCAGTCATACAAGAGAAATTGAGAGGTGTCAGTCACCCACAAACATACCTGTCCATGGTGGAATGGCCACAGAGCAAATGATTAATAAAGAAGAAGAAGAAGAGGAGGAGGGGGAGCAGCAGAAGTAGTAAGAGAATACGGAAGAAGAAGGAGGAGGAGGAGGAGGAGAAGGATGCGGCGGAGGAGGAGGCGGAGGAGGAGGCGGAGTAGTAGCAGGAGAATAAGAAGAAAAAGAGTAAGAAGAAGAGGAGGAGGAGGAGGAGGAAGAAGAAGACGAAGAAGAAGAAGAAGAAGAAGAAGAAGAAGAAGAAGAAGAAGAAGAAGAATGAAAATAATAATAATTTTAATAATAATAATAATAATAATAATAATATATAATAATAATAATAATAATAATAATAATAATAATAATAATAATAATAATAATAATAATAATAATAATAATAATAATAATAATAATAATAATAATAATAATATTAATAATAATAATTTTCAATCAGTAGCATGTCCTTAGCAGAACCTTGCTCCCATAACAACTTTCCAGAAAACTTCTCGGTCATAAGCAAAATGCCCAGTTTCCAATATACCCATCTGGAGATCATCTGCTACATCATGCACCCATCATCTCTTTGGCCTTCCTCTTCCTCTCTTCCCGTGCATATACTCCTCCATTATTCTTCTTCTTCAGCGTTCCGAGCCATTGAGGTTCTTTGCTGCAAATACAATCTGTCTCCATTCGTCTCTCTGGTGGACCTTCTCTTGCCAGTCGTTGATTCCAAGTGCTTGTAGGTCTGTATGTATATTATCTCTCCACCGCCTTCTTGGTCTACCTCGGGGTCTACGGTCATTACTCCTCCATTATTGTTCTCTCCAAACTTTCATGACGTTTCAAGTAACCAAATTATTTCAATTTTATTTGTTTTATCGTCTTTAGTAGCCAACCTTCTTCAATATTCAACTCTTGTCGTATGGATGCATTTGTTCTTTTCTGTATCCAAGATATTCTTAGAACTCGTCTATAACATTTATATTCAAAGGCATTTATGCGCTGTCCAGCTTGTTTAGTACGTGTCCAGGCCTCAGAGGCGTATAGTAGTAGTACTCTGGAAAAGATGCATGCTCTTAAAAATCAAATTTTTGTAGTTCTACCTGTCCCACTTCACAATTTGTTCAGTTGCTTTAGTTTCTGAAGAGCAACAGATATTCGTCTTTTAATTTCTTTAATTGTGTCCCCATTGTTGGTAATTAATGACCCAAGATGTTCGAAATGTTCCACCACCTCCAATTTTCCCCCATTAACATATATTTCTTTCTCCATATTAGTTGTATCTGTATGTATTATTTTTGCTTCTGCTATGTTAAGATATAAGCGGTTAGCGGGGTAGGATATCCTCTATAAAAGGAGGTGTAAGACGCCTCCTTTCCTCCTTTAATCTATGGGACACCCTGGGGCAAGGTGGTGTACCCGTTTAGTATCCCCCCTCCAGTATCAGGGTTACGTGAAACCATGTAAGCAGGTGGTGGATGGAGTGCGAGAGCAGCCGACAGATTGTTGTTGGCTATGATCTACACTCTGCGGCGATAGGCAGATGATCTCATCAGTAGAGACAATGGCTATGACCACCGACTAGTACAGTCACTTCTAAAAAGGAAAGCAACGGCAAACTACCTTCTACAAAACTTTCCAAGAAACTCTAACAACTATGAAATTATAATATTAATCATAATATCTCAAATAAATAGGATGTTTGACATCTAAACATACCAACGACGCTCTATTATCTTCATATCAATCCTGTGAGACTATATAACATTCAAATGTTAGTAATTTCAGGGTTTCTAGATAAGATTTTAAGAACCTCTAATTCACCAACTTACCATTTCGCAGCACCGGCAAGATTGGTTAGTAAATAGCAGAGACAGACAGACAGACAGACAGACAGGCAGGCAGGCAGACAGATAGGCAGACAGATAGGCAGACAGACAGACTGACAGAGGAGGAGAGGAGAGAGAAGGGGGCGAAAGAAAAAATAGGCAGACAAGGGGGAGAGATAGAGATAGATAGAGAAATAGAGGCAGACAGAGAGAGAGAGAGAGAGAGAGAGAGAGAGAGAGAGAGAGAGAGAGAGAGAGAGACAGAGACAGAGAGAGAGACAGAGAGAGAGACAGAGAAATAGAGAGACTGAGATAGAGAGAGATAGAGACTAAGAAATTGAGAGAGAGAGAGAGAGAGAGAGAGAGAGAAAGAGAGGTAAGGAATCTATATAAACCTTTACTACTACTACTACTACTACTACTACTACTACTACTACTACTACTACTACTACTACTACTACTACTACTACTACTACTACTGCTGCTGCTGCTGCTGCTGCTGCTGCTGCTGCTGTTGCTGCTGCTACTGCTACTAATACCACCACCACTATTAGTATTACTACTACTAATGCCCTGTTCTTCTTTACCATCTATTAACAACAATCACTATTTATTTATTTGCTAACCAATCCACTATTCAATTATCTATTCCCGGACGGATCGATTCTTCAATCTTCAAATATTTCCGCCAGTATCATGCACAAACACTTTGATACTTTGCCAGATTCCTGGAGATAAAATGCACGCACTGAACTATCACTGGAGATCACGTTTCGCATCAGTGGTTAACAGCGTGAGCTGTAGAGTCCACCACCCCCCTCCCCCCTCACCTCCCCTTTCCCTCCCTTGTGGCTAGTTTCACGTCGATGCCGAGATTTTGCAATTGCAGAATAGGCAGAAAAAATCAAGCGTTGAAACCTTCCATCCATCCATCCATCATGTGCCATGCCGGTAAGCGTGGGCGGTCATGTTCTGCCATCTCACTCGATCAACAGAGTCGTGGATCAGTTCCGTGTTTCTGTCTCGACCATGCCACAAGGCCAAGCCATCCAGATACTTGTTTCTAGGTCTTCCCCTTGGTCTGTTCCCCTCGATCTTACCAGTTGTCACCAAGTTCTCCAAATCATTTCTTCTCATAACATGCCCAAAAAATTGTGACTGTCTACGTCTAATTCTTCTTCTTTCGTTCGCTTGAAATATGTCTATATCTGCAATGTCGTCTCTTGCATGAATTGAACTGTTTTTTTTTCAGTTCACACAGTGGTCCATAGAGTTTATCTTCCACTGTCGTCTCTCTAGGCCAGAAGGTTTGCCTAGATATGTTATATTTTGGGCAGTCTTGGAGTATGTGCTCTGCTGTCTGCGACGCCAATCCACATGTGCACATGGCTGTTTCACCAATCTTGAATTTTGTATACATGTGGTTGCGTAATCTATTGTGTCCTGTTCTGAGGCGCAGAATAATGACACAGTATCCCACCTTTTCGCCTGTCCTTTCGGTCAGATCGGTAACACTGGTAGCCTCTGATTTTGAAGGCTATATTTTCATTGAGGTGAGTTTCTTGCAAGCAACATATGCTTACTTTTTCTTGGTCCAAGATTTGTTCTAATTCTATTTTTTTGTTGCTGACTCCCTCCGCATTCCAGTGCATTATTTTAAGTCTTCGTTTAGTATGGCCAGTCGTCCTATTCTCATGTCCCCTGGCTCCACAGGACATCTGAGAAGGACCTCCAGTAGTTGGGGTTAGACCCTTTCGAGACATAGGGCCCGGCACTGCGCCTGCCTGGGGGTCCAAAGCAGGGCAAGCACCATAACGATTAGCAGTAGTCGACATATTCCATTTTGCGTGATTGCGTGGCATCCTGATTTCTGTGGTGCGCCTCTTGGCTGGTTGCCTCCGTCTTCAGCACCTTTCTTTGCTAGAGCAGACTGTGGTCTCACTCGAGTGTAGATGTGTACGCGCGCACACGCCTGTCTGCGCATGCATGTACGTGCATACACATCTAGAGCATACTGGTTATTTTCCGGCGCCAGAGACTCGCCGTCGCCCCTTCTCCTGTTAGTTTAAACAGGCCCGCCACGTGAAGGCCAGGAGTTGGACTTTTGCTGCATAGGTTATGTATTCACGAGCCATTGAGGTATTTGAGCAATGTTGGGCGCTCACCCCAACACCGCGCCTCGGCTACATACAGCAACATTTGGAACCCTCTACGTCTAATGTCTCTGATCAGTTTACGATCTTCATTTGTTTCTTGAAGGACTTGTTCATTGGTCTTTCTGGCTGTCCACGCTCCTCAAATAAAAAATTTTCAAACGTTATTTGTATCATAATTTAAATACACCATTTCTGATTGATTTTGACTTGCTGATTTCAAATATCAAATTAAATTCACCAATTGACTCTTTTTTTTTTTTTTTTAAATGATGAATTTACATTATACATATATTGCATGCTTGTTTAATTATCTGGGGCGAAAAGTTGGTCTTTCCAACAACAGTTGGACGGGACGGGTAGGATTCTGTCATTTGCTGACGACATTCTCGTGTATCGACAGGGTCGAGATAGACAGGCGGTTGCAGGGCGAACTAGATCGAATTTCCTCATGGTGTGCTGATGCCGATGCCCTTGTCAACCCTGCAAAGGCATCGGTTACATGGTTCTCACTAAACAACCATATTGTGAAAACAGATCTGCCGGCAGTAAGAATGGATGGGAGCATTTTGAGTAGAACCCAGTCAATGACATATCTTGGCGTGAGACTTGATCGTAGCCTGTCCTTCAGAGATCATGTCGATTATGTCATAACGAAAGCTCGAAAAGGTTTGTCAGCAATGAGAGTCATGGCGACTGACAATATCGAGCAAAGACTGCTAATACTTCTGTTCCAAGGACTTGTGCTTTCACGCATCGAGTATGCCCTGGCCACGAGCGGCCACCCCCCCCCCCCCCCGGGCAACAGCTGTGAGAGGCTGGCTAAACCAGGCATGGGTATCCGATTTGGTGTCAAACCAAGAGGTAAACTAGGGTATGCCTACCCAGCATGTGAAGACAGGATTCGGCAGACTGCGCGGAAGAAATCATTCCTGATTCAACGGGCAAGACGGCGTTTACCTGCAAAGCGATGTGGAATGTAATGAGCACGGCAAGGCACGTAGAGCGCCCTGGTCATCCACAGCACCTGTATTCGTCTCCAGTCGTCTCGACTTGTCGTGCCACTGGACTCAGGCGAGAGAGTGAGGTCGACGAATTGCGCAACTCTTCCTCACTTTAATCCAAGTCATCGCACAAGTCATTCTTCATCCAACACAACATGCCCTGGCCATCCTCACTGTCAGCCCTACACAGATTGGAAGACTTGAAAAGGTACAAAACGAAGCCATGCGCATCATTTTGGGCTGCACGAGAGACACCAGCTGTGTAACAGTGAGATACCTCCTTGACTTCCCGACAATGGAACACAGGATCAAGATCTGGAGAACTCGTGCATGCTTAAAAATAAGTGCAGATGAGCAGCACCCTCTGCATGACGCTATATTCAGAGAAAAGGGTGATAGGCTAAAGAGGGGCAAATCATGGATGGGTCGGGCGGAAGATGTCGTCAGACAGGTCTGCAGTCTTACCAGTATCAACCCCGGCAAGGAATGGGTGCCGATGCCTCCAGCTTTTAAGTGCACTTTCTCCTTCATTATCACACTCGACAGACGGTGCAGAGAGCAGAACCCTGCCACTGTCAATGCCGAGGTTAACGCGCTCATCTATGAACACTCAGATAGCCCCGAAGTGCTCATCTATACAGATGGATCTGTTGTAAAGGAGCAGAGAAGTGCGTGGGCATTTACAGCCCGTTCAGTGGGCCGAACCGTTCAAGAATCCAGTGGTGCCCACTCTATGACCACGAGCAGCATGACGATGGAGGTGATGGCAGTTACACAGGCTTTCATATGGCTGGAATCACATCATTATATCAACGTGTGTGTACTAAGTGATTCAATGAGCATGATTCAGAAGGTCGAAGCTGGATCTGTACGTAGACAGTAGACTGAGTCGCTGCGGAAGTCTGTTGTCCGTAAAGTCACCTTCATCTTCGTCCCGGGACATGCGGGAGTCGAGGGAAATGAACGAGCTGATAAACTGGCTGGCTCTGCACCCCCTGTAGATGACCAGCCCATGGATTGTGCCAATGTTATTAACGTCCTCAAAGATACAGCGAGAACAGAGGACTTTGACGTCAGTGAATCCACATCGCTGTCCAGGATGAAAGGCTTGGGAGTAAGAATCGGCACGGCCAGACGCGAGAAGTACATCGGGAAAACAAGGCGCTTCGTCAACCAACAAAGAACTGGCACTATTAGTCACCGGACGCTGATGCATATGCTGGGGTGGGGGGGGGGGAGGGTCTGAGCACCTATGGACATGTCCGGAGTGCAATGAAGATACCCCAACTGATAACTGATAACTGATAACTGATAACAGTTAGTCTTTCTACTTTAACATTATATAAATTGTGGTTACAGAATTATTTAATATTTCAACATAAAATGACAGAAACAAATAAAAGCATTATTTAAAGTTCACATATAATGTTTTACAAAGACACATTTGAACCCATCCCTTCATTATTCAGTCGCTGTTCGAGCTCTCTTTGCTTGCTTCTTGTAGTCGTCAATCGATGGGGTGTTTCTTGTCACACTCCAACAGTAATCTGCAAGCATTGAATGGCTTCAGTTGCCTTGATACCCTGTCTCCATAGCATCAATGTCCTGGTGGAAGATGCTGAAAATGATTCTGACTATATGGTACCGGACGTATTGCAGAGGGGATGTTTGGATATTCCAGAGTCCGTTATTTCTTCTTAGATATGCCTTTCCCAATTGGAGGGATCATGCAACAGTAACAGTTGTTGAGATGACCAGTGGGCTCTCTCCAAATCATAGGGAGTGAAACAGGCATAGCTTACTTTGTGCCGCACATGTATTGCAACATATTTGTGGCACCCAGTTTTTATCTTGATCTCCTATTCTGCAGCCAAAATACAAAATGTACGCCTTCTTAATCATTTCGGTTATATTTCGTTTTTTATGATAGGAATGTCCTCTCACCAAATATATAACAGCAGTTATTAGTGCTGTTCACACGTGTCCTTGGCTTTCTAACAAGAATATCAACAGTTGCGCCCAGAAACCAGTATCCATGCACTTCAACAGTCCTGACCACTGTAGCGTGACTGACATACAGGTCACGGCTATCAAATCATGTACATCCCACGAACGGGATCGTAAGACATTGGAAAACCGTCTCATCTTTCAGTTGGGGTCACTCTCTCCTCACGGCTTCAATGTCCAACACAGTTTCATTTAACTTCCAAACCCCACCCTTTGCAGGACGTCGCAGTCAACCCCAGCATTATTTTTGCTGTTTGGGGTGTCTTGGCAGGTTCGCGTTCGGTGGTTTGACACCGTTTTCTGAGCGACCGCTACTCATGCCCCTCTGCGAGGACCAACGCAATGAAATCTTCCGCAGCTGTGTTTCGAGCCCTGAACGAGAAATCGCTACTTACGAACTGCGTCCGTGACATCTTCGCCAATCCCAATGTTTACTCTTCCGCTCACATGGGCGTCTCTCCACTCCCACCCCTTCCCGCTTATTCTCCCGCCCATTAGCTTAGCCAATACCTGAACTTCTGACGGTATTGACCTCTGACCCGTTGACCATACATCCGGTTTATACAATCCACCGATAGCCGTCTAACGCGCGTCAGTCGCTCCCAGCTAGGATACAGATTCAGATAAGTATCTTTAATATTGTCATGTAATGTATTTCATGTAGTTTTGGGTCCGTTTGTGTTTGTTTGTTCTGTGCTGACGAAGGCTTTGGCCGCAACGTCCAATTTGTTTCTTGTAATCGTGTTTCAGTAAAGCTCACAATCTACTTCTCGTTTTTTTGGTGATTCATTAATTAGCATTTCTAACTACGATACTTTTGATAAAACGTCACTGAAAACGTTTGGAATTCATCTTGACACTTGGGAGACTGCTGCCATAGACCAAAATTCGTGGCGTACATCATAATGTCAAAGTCTTGCTTAGGACAAGAACGATGGCTCGTATCTTGACAAGTGTGATACTAAATATGCTTATCAAATAACACGAGGCTAACAGCCGATAATATAATTCGCACTATTTATTCGCGCACTGCACACATCAGAAACAATACAAGCTTCGCGCAATCACAATTCACAATATCCAATAGATTATAAATGCAAGCAATCAATACATCAATATAATAATACATCAATGCACGCCACTTACAAGTCACACAGACAGGCGTTCCATCTCCAACGGTCATACAGGCTAGCTCTCAAGACATGCATAAAACTCTCAAGCCGCTTTCACACGTCAGTCCGTTACGGCCACCAAGCCTAGTCTGGCTGGACTTTCAGCACACAACACAGTTGTGCTTGAGTCAGCCCGCGTGACCCCTCAATGTTCACGCTGTGTTCCAGCTGACCGCCGACTGCTTAGTATCGCTCAGCGTTGATTGCCTGGCGTTGTTGAAGACGCCGCGTTATAGCTGTAGTGCTTATAATAGATCAGCGTTGCATTGTCGGGCGTTGGTGCAGACAACGCGTTATCACTCTGGGTGAGACTCTGACAATAAAGCAAGAGTGCAGTCACTTGTGAAGCAAACAGGACTGCAAGAGCTGTGAAGAAAAGGCTGGACAGAAAAACAACTGCAGGAGATCCTCTTCCTGGAACGTCAAGCATTCTTTGCCCACATTGTCAAAGAAAATTTCGAGCCAAAATAGGCCTTATCAGCCATCTTAGAACTCACGGTTCTATACTTTCAACCCCACTGGGTAAAATGAATGGTCATCATCATTCTTGATGGAAAACACCACAACACTTTTGATAAGGACAAATGCACTAACTAATGGCAAATTGTATCAGAGATAAGATATTTATACACAAAGGTGATGTAATCGTAGGTAGGATTGCATGATCTACTTCTAGTTAAATTTTTATTGTTCGTTAGAAAAAGTTTGAAATCGCCCACAACAATTTCGTCAAATATATGTAGTAGTAGTAGTAGTAGTAGACACCTTGCAGTCTTGACAGACCAAAGTATGTGAGTGGAATGTGGCCAATATTCCATCACAATGTCTGGGCAGAGCTTCAGAGAATCATGTGATGCCCAAACGACATGACCTCTCTCTCGGCCTAGTCTTGTGTATTCCAGAGGAATGGGTAACCAATACGTCTGGCACAAGGTAGGCTGCAGACGCTGGCGGCTCAGCGTCAATCCACCGAGACCTCACCACCACGAGCCGGTGGCGAGGTATGGCCAGACCCTGACACCCAAGAGACTCGGCTTAGAGGCGTTCAGCCATGTCCCACAGGTGAGGGCCTTGTACGAGCCCGGACCATGAGGGCGCGCACATCTGTCGATCACAAGTGTCCGGACCTGTGTAAAGCGTGCACTATCGTCAGACTCCCCACCTGACTTATAGCGGTCCCCGCGACCAGCGGGAATAGGCCTGCCATAGCTACCGCACTAGAATTGCCACAGTTATCCAAGTAGGATCGTGTCATCTAAGGAACCTCGACTGATTTAATGAGCCATTCGCGGTTTCACCGTGAGACAGTGTGAACTTAGACATGCATGGCTTAATCTTTGAGACAAGCATATGACTACTGGCAGGATCAACCAGATATCTATCGGACAGACGGACTATTCACGCACACGCAAGCCAAGAGTAGCATCGCTAAAGCGCGCCCTCCCGGTACAAGGTGATACATGCAAAACCACTGGACGCCTACCGACGAGCTTTCAAGCTACGCCGGCAGGACTGACCGAAAATAAAAGCTATACCAGCTTACTGACTGCAGGCCCACTACTCATCGAGAGAGAGAGAGTGGGCGCTTATCGAGACTTTGTCGAACGGTCGTACAAATTTTGCTCTTTTGCCCGCTCAAACCACGACCCTGGCTGCACGATGCGGTTACATTCTTGAAACGCCTGCCTCGCTAACTCACGTTGGCTGGGAAGATCCCATTTTGGTGCACCTCACACAGCCATTCGAGACAACGAACGCTAGACGCGGAACTGATCTAGCGAACCAGACCAGCCCCACCGTCAAATATATACATTGACCGTAATTAAATAACCTAGTAGCATATATCTTGAAAACTAGAGCCAATCAGCATGTTTTAATGTCATTTTGTTTTTAGCACACCAAAATTAGTTAAGATCAGATGTTTACATATCCGGTACATTTTGGTTGTTGAGTAGTGTAACATGATAAATAAATTCATGAAACTAAGTGTACTCAAAAATTAACCTTCATGATATACAAGTTAATAGTGTCAGTGCCAAACAAAATGTAGGTTTGAACCAAACAAAACTGGATGGCGGAAGTAGGTGTGGAGCACAGTTCTGAGAGTTTTTATAACTGCATTTGCACTACCATTGCTGACTGACATCTGTCAGGTCAGTTGTTGAGTACTGATTCGCGTATCAGTAAGAATATTCCCCCAGCTCATGTCAACATTTCTGCTTGGTGACTGTAGTAGGACGTCCACAGCGCGGCCGATCAAGCAGCTAGGTATCTCCACTTCCTGATTCTTTGATTCTCTGAACCCAGCGACTGACTGTACTCCTGTCGACTGCAAAACTTGCATACACATCACATAGACGCTTGTGAATGTTCACAAGAGTTTCCAACCAGAAATTATATCACAATTCGCTGCTTATAACGCAAGTTGCTAACACGATCCATTTCAACGGTTTAGGGCAGCCATATTATTTGGCCTGTTGGGTTGCAATTTAGTGCAGACAATCGGCGCATGTTGCATTTGAAGTATGCAGCATTTAATGCATTATTAGCTAAGAAAACCGATGTGGTGCATTACTTTCCGAACGGCTCTCGTATATTTTGCATGGTCCCCGAATGATGTTATAAATATTCATATGATCCTTGCAGAAGAATTGATCCAGAACACAAATGACCGAGATCTGTGGAGACACATGAACGCTTACACCACTCGGCCAGGTACATATAAATGATAATGATGGTACACCGCTTACCAGTCTCATCCTCTTCTTTTGTAGGCAATTTTCAATTAATGGTTGTAATCATTCTAAACTTGCCTTAATTGATTCATGTCATCCAGTACGATTTAATGGATGAACGGCAGCGTTTCAACATCTCGCACATAACTGAATCATCTATATATATATAAAAGAGACGGTATGTGGTTGGGAATGTATTGGATGCGTTCGATAACGGTACATCCGATTGAGATGAAATTTTCTACACGTCTTCCTTTCATTCCTGTGCAATCGACTGTAATAGTTTCTTAGGGGGCAATCATCTATTTACTTACTAAAATTTCATTTTGTAATTACATGACTTAACATAAGAAATATTATATAAAGGGATATAACTTTTAGTAGCATTGCTATATCTTAGGTTAAGCCCCCTGGCTAAATCAAATCAAATCAAATCAAATCAAAAGCTATAGATAGCTAGCTAGATAGATAGATAGATAGATAGATAGATAGATGGATAGATGGATATAGATAGATAGATAGATAGATAGATAGATAGATAGATAGATAGATAGATAGATAGATAGATAGATAGATAGATAGATAGATAGATAGATAGATAGATAGATAGATAGATCCCCTTCAGGGCCTGGGCGAAGCCGGGCCGGGTCAGCTAGTATACTTATAAAAGCATCATTATGGGTGCAAGACGCTGAAGATGTTCTTTTCTGTAGATATTTTTCGTTACCGGAAAATTGGAATGAACTTTCAACACAGGTTTAAAACAATATTTTTTGTTTCCTTTTCTGGCGCAAATGTGGTACAGTATTGTTGTGTTTAATTTGCCGTTTCATCTCTTGGCTGATTGGCTGACGCTCGCGTGCATATTAAAAACATTGATTATATTAACATGAAAGACAAAGTGCGTGGAGCGACTTCTTTGAGATCGGCTAGGTAATGTGTGTATATTATAACGAAAAGGTCATACATGTATGATACATACATGGTTGGTTGGTTATGAATTCTTTGGGAGACTCCGTTACGTGCAGTGCATTGGCATTTAGGTCGTCTCATCTTTGTTATCATGTGCCACACCGACAAGAGCGGACAGTCATGGTTCGCCATCCCACAGAATCACCACGGTCGTGGAGTGGATCAGCCCTGTGGTATTTTCCCAACTTTCACCTCTCTGTCTTCGCAATGCTTTGTCCCCATCAACTTTGCCAGTCGCCACTAAATCCCTCCCCCCTCCCCCAGCTTATTTCTGATCATAGCATGCCTCAACAATCTGGACTGTCTATAATTTCTCGAAGTAGCTAACAATTTTTGTTGTTGTTGTTGTTTTTGTTGTTGGGGGTGGTGTGTGTGTGTGTGGGGGGGGGGGGGGCGTTCTTGTACGAGGGAGCTTCACATGAAAACCTTACATGTTTTGCTTTTTTAATTTTTGGGTGAATATATTCTGGAAAAGTAAAGAACAAATGTATCATTTTTCGATGTAGTCACCACTGCCTTCAATGCAAGCCTTCCGTTGCCTATAAAGTGCTTCGATTCCTGTTGAATAACATTATTTTGGTCGCGTGTGTAACCACTCATGCACCGCCTGTTGTACCTTTTCACAGAAGTCACGCCATTTTGAAACTTCCTACTCCACTCTTAAACTTACTGGACTGTCAGGCATGCATCATGATACTGAACCTTTATTCGCCGATGAATTTCTATTGGTTTCACTCCTTCACTGATTAAAAAAAAAACGGATAACAGAACGCTGCTCCTCTTTTTGTGCACGTCAAAAGTTGGGAGGGCGTCTTTAATCTGCCCTTATGACATCACCATATTCGTCTGCACCGTGATGTCGCGTGCTTAACAGTCTTGGCATCCTTAACAAAAGTATTGACAGGTTACAAGATAATGGCATCGCTATTGTAATTTCTATCACATTTTCAAGGTTTTCATTTGAAGTTCCTTCGCAGTATTTTCACAGTGGTGCTTGTTTCTGTCCGCCCATGGTAATCTTTGTACGAGGTGCAGTGTGTCGATTCTTAAATTCAGTATTCAGTATACAGACAGAATGGCAATCAAATGACAGACAGACAGTGAGGCAGACTCACATATAGACATATAGACAAATGCCAGGCAGACAGAGACACGTTCTGATATACATCCAGTGTTTACAAAATCAATATTGGGGGACGAAACATCAATAACAATAACGAAACATCAATAAGATATGCAGATGATACAGTATTGGTTGCAGATAATGAGCAGGATCTGCAACAGTTAGTAGATGCGGTTGTTGCACACAGTGAACAACTAGGGTTAGAATTAAATTGTAAGAAGACACAGATTATGGTCGTCACTAGGAAAAAGGGAATACCACAATGTAATATACAAGTAGATGGGAATATTTTTAAACAAGTGAATCGGTACAATTATCTCAGATGAGTCATAAAATCTGGTGGGAGATGCCTAGAAGAGAATAGAACAAACATCGCTATGGCGAAGGTAGCCTTTTGCAAGATGAAAAACATACTGACCAATAAAATGATGTCAACTGCTACAATAAAAAGAGTGTTGAGGTTGTGATATAATAAAACGTCCCTACCCTTTCCTAAGCATTGACTCCCTTAAAAATAAACAATCCCTTACAACTACGGTTTAAATATCTTACTGAATATAGGATAAAAACTAACCCGTAGGGTAGCTAAATTAATTTGGCCTTATTTTGGCCTACGTACCTGGCCAACAGTCGTCGACTGATTGTAAGACAAAGGCCCAGGGTAGCCATTTTTAGTTCAAGCTAAGAAAGTAAACAGACGTGCGTTCCCTTGTGGTATTTCTTTCCCCGTGTGGGGAAAGGTATTTTGCCTTTTAAAACCATGATTCTCTTCAAGCTATTGAAGAGAAGCAGGTGGTGGTTGAATGTGGTGGGACTATATCACTAAACCTGGATCCTGGGTCAACAGCCAGAAAGTGAATGTCCTAACCATAGTCTGCATCTAGAAATACCCATGGACTGCTGCGCTCAATAGCTCCGTAGCGAGCAACAGATAAATTCGAAGACCACTGACTGGGTGAGTGATTAAGTCCTATTTTAGTAGGAATATCCAGGATGGACTTCAAGATCTAATAATCTACAAAGATGAAGATCATCAGAGTACTGACAACAGTGTATCGTTTGCGTTACTTCTGAGAAGTATCACCTATGGTCTCATCATTCAACCAAGTCAGTGAAACTGGGACAATCCTTCTAGCAAGTTACTAAAACTAACAACAGTGAGTAACCTTCAACTGTTGGTTGGATTACCAAGTTAATATCCACAATGGATAAGTCTTCGAAAGAACATCTCACAGCTGCAACAGTCAAACATAAGGTTCCAGCCATGCAACCCCAAGTTCTAGCTATGAACACCCACTCAAACAAATGGGAAGAGACACTGAAACAACTTTATAAGCCAATACAAGCAACTTCAGAACCTCTGAACCCTAACACCAGATTACCTCAAGGTTCCAAAACCTGAACACATAAAAAAAGACCATATGAAAGCAGTTAGCAGAGTAAATGCCTCTACGCCTGCAACCACAGGAAGCACCTGATGGCCTGCAACCCTGGATATGTGGTGGAATAATATTCTTCAGTCTCATGCCCTCAGCAGAATCCTGGAATTAATTCCAGATGAACCAAATGAATAACAAGCAGAATTGTATGTCTACACTGAAAGTAAATAATGAATCAGAACTCTGTGCTGGTCCCATGTCAGCCTAAATGCCATCAACTGTGGAATAGGTTATAGACTGATGACTAGGTGGGTGAAAAATCTGTGGGAACAAAATTGAGATTCGGATATTATAAGCCGAGAAGCTGAAAGGTCGGCATCCTTTTCATCGGATATGGTGATATAGGGAAGAACCTTAGTCCAAGACTCAAGATGCATCTCCTGAAGGTATGACCAACCCAGGCCTCAATTTCACACTGACACCGAGCCGTTCGCAACAGAAGATTCTTGAATTCAGCTCCATGGAGGAGATATGTATATGTGGTGAATTTATTTCCTAATAGGGATTATAAGTAGTTCCGCAACAAACTTCAGTGGACATTAAACATGACTGTGAGTATTTATTGCTGTCACGGATAAATATGGACATTAACTGCTTTGCACTGGAGAAGAATACCCATCCGCAATGCCTAAATGAACACTATAATTAATTAATTTAATTATTAGTATCAACTGTTCTATGTGGGTGTGTTTTTTAATGCCATGTATAAAGAGTGTTTTATTTGGTAATGGTATACAACTAAAGGGTTATGTTATGATATATGTATAGTATTTTGACATCAACTCATTATTTTTAAAATGAGAAAATGGTAAAAGGTGTCAGAAACCAATTTGATATGTTGGGTTCTATTTGATCATTATTTGCCTTAATTATGAGGGTAAATGAAAGTAGACCCAATTTGTGGTTGTTGTGTTGTTTGTAATAACATTGTTGGTTTTTTGGGGTCACTGGGTACTATATTGTAATAATGCAATGAATCCCATGCCTGTCTGGAAATGCATAGTGTTTATTACACCTATATATGTAACTGCAGTTCTTGAGTTAATACCTGAACTGTTTGTCCAAAAGTGTTGTGTACATCAAGTAAATGTGGTGTCCAACAAGTGATTGTTTATATGTTGTGAGCAATCAATATCCTATAGTTAATTTAAAGGGTGATGAAGTGGGAAGGGAAACCTACACACAGATGCCATTGTTTCAAGGATTGAACTCTTTTCTCCTGGGATTTGTGGTAAATATCCCTGATCACCCTGCATTCTAACCAGTGACCAGAGAATCAATAATACCCCCTAGACATTTTAACGAAATATTCTCAGGAATTAAAATCCACATCCCACAGAGGTGCTGCATAGAGCCTATAATTTAATATGAATGTGAAGCGTGGACAATGAGCAGTCAAGCTGAAAAACGCCTGATGACTGTGGAAATGTGGATTCTGAGGAAAATGCAAATAATACCATGGACAGACAGAAAACCCAACGGCCAAGTCCTACAAGAAAAAAATTAAAATCGTAAAATGATTAGAGACATTAGACGTAGACAGTAACATTTTAGGCATGTTATCAGAAGAAATAAATTGGAGAACTTGGTGACAACTGGCAAGATCGAGGGCAAGAGAACAAGGTGAAGACAGAGAAGTTAAATACCTGGATGTCTTGGCCACATGGCATGGTCGAGACCAGAACACTGAGCTGATCAACGACTCTGATGATAGAGCGAAATGGCGAATGATGACCGCCCACACTTACCTGCATGGCACATGATGGATGGATGTACAAAATCTTAATTCACAATCCCGACATACTGGATTCGATGTCAGCCGCAAGCGATGTGCAACTTGTCGCTTTGTGTTGATTTTCATAACGGTATCGATCAGAAAGCAATGACACGCTTTTTTTTTTTTGCATATCCTAGTTACAGGACATCGCTGTGAACACCAGCATTGCTGTTGTTGATGTCTTGGCAAGTTTTACGTTCAGTAGTTTGCCATTACTTTCTCAACGACCGGCTCCCATACCATCTCGTTAAAACTCAGCGCGACACTGTCTGCTGCTAAATCGGTCGCTGCTGGTGTTTCGAACGCAGGTAAACGAAATTACGAACCGCGTCCGTAACGCCTTTGCCACGGAGACGGCAATGACAAGTTACTGAGAGTAAAATTAAATCACAATAGATCGAATAGATCACAATACGGCAAAAAATTCATACAATTCTCACAATATGTGACCTCCCACCATCAGCGTACAGGAAGTTGTAGAACGAGCAATCTTATCATTTTGGCTACGGTGACCTCCACCACTAATATCTAATCATTGTAATTAAGTATGTCCTTGACATCATCATCGTCATCATCATAACCACCACCACAACAACAACCGTACCCCCCCCCCCCCCCCTGCACCTACACAATTAATTCATCACCTTCACATTACACTTCCGCTCCCATCATCTGCCTAGCAACACCCAACACGTGACAACAACAAACATCGATGTAATAAAACTCATGAATTATTCAACAATAGCTACTACATCATGGTCGACAACGACCAGATACCACAAGTCGTGTCGGCCAAATCCAGTTTTATTTTCTCTTATAATGCAGTAAGAGTTTTTTTTTTACTAAGGCGTCAGAATTCACGTATAGATTTTTGATAAAACCAGCCTGGCATATCCTGTCTCCGTTTCCGATGTCAATTTAATGGCAGCATAATGATAAACGAGCTTATCTGACCTTGTTTCTGAACCTCTCGAAACTTAAGAATTCAATAGAAAATGGGATAGCAGTAAAGCAGAAGAAGTCAATATGACCGAAAGGATTAGAGAGCCAACCGAACGGCCGTGGATCATGAGGTGGGAGAAAAGGCGCTGATGCTGAGGAATAGAGCACACATTGAGAACACCTTTTAACATGACCAGAAGGTCCTTCGTCTGGAGGAAATCCTAGAAACATTCATTCATTCATTCATTAGCATGTCCTATGCAAAACCTCGCTCCCATAACAACCTTCCGGAAAACTTCACAAGCAAGATGTCCCGCGTCCGATACACCCATCTGGAGATCATCCGCCACATCCTGAACCCACCTTCTCTTTGCCCTTCCTCTTCCTCTCTTCCCAGGCATATACCCTTCCAGTATTGTTCTCTCCAAACTTTCACGACGTTTCAAGTGACCAAAATAGATCAATGTTCTTTGTTTTGTGGTATTTAATTGCCAACCATCTTCAATATTCAGCTCTTGAAGTATGGATGCATTTGTTCTTTTCTTTACCCAAGATATTCTTAGAATCCGTCTATAACATTTATATTCAAAAGTATTTATGCGCTGTTCAGCTTGTTTAGCAAGTGGTCAGGTCTCACAGGCGTATGTTGCAATGGGAAAGATGCATGCTGTTAAAAGTCTAACCTTTGTAGTTCTATCTATGGTTGTTATGGTTTCTTGGGATATTTTGCAGAAGGTAGTTTGCCATTGCTTTCGTTCTGGGCAGTGACTGTACTAGTCGGTGGCCATAGCCATTGTTTCTACTGATGAGATCATCTGCCTATCGCCGACGAGTGCAGACCATAACCAACAACAATCTGTCGGCTGCACTCACACTCCATCCACCACCTGCTTCCATGGCTTCACGTAACCCTGATTGGGGGGCTAACCGGGTACCCCACCTTGACCAAGAAACATACGGAGAAGAGAATTAGAGACGTAGTTGAATAATATGGGGAAGGCATGCAGGAAGATGTGGGGGGGGGGGGGAGGGGAGATAGCACGGGGGATCCAGGTGAGCTAATTGAGTGAATGTGCTCCATTCCTGATGAAAGGAAGAAGAAATAGAATAAAAGACATAAATAAGAAGAAAAACAATGAAAGAAATAATAATAATAATAATAATAATAATAATAATAATAATAATAATAATAATAAGAAGAAGAAGAAGAAGAAGAAGAAGAAGAAGAAGAAGAAGAAGAAGAAGAGCAGCAGCAGCAGCAGCAGCAGCAGCAGCAGCAGCAGCAGAAGAAGAAGAAGAAGAAGAAGAAGAAGAAGAAGAAGAAGAAGAAGAAGAAGAAGAAGAAGAAGAAGAAGAAGAAGAAGAAGAAGAAGAAGAAAGAAACAAAGAAAGAAAGAAAGAAAGAAAGAAAGAAAGAAAGAAAGAAAGAAAGAAAGAAAGAAAGAAAGAAAGAAAGAAAGAAAGAAAGAAAGAAAGAAAGAACAAGAAGAACAAGAAGAAGAATAACAAGAACAAGAAGAAAAATGAGAAGAAGAAGAGGAAAGATAAAAAAGGAAAAAAAGTTAATAAGAAGAAATAAAGAAACAGAAGTAAGAAAGGAAAAGAAAGAAGAAGAAGAAGAAGAAGAAGAAGAAGAAGAAGAAGAAGAAGAAGAAGAAGAAGAAGAAGAAGAAGAAGAAGAAGAAGAAGAAGAAGAAGAACAACAACAACAACAACAACAACAACAACAACAACAACAACAACAACAACAACAAGAAAAAAGAAACATTCATGGAATACGAGATAACCTCCCGCTGGGCTTGATTAATTGCCATTTGACAAGTTTGTCATTTTATTACAGCCCGCAAATGTCAACTGCCGATGACAGTTAACGATGTTTTAACCGGCAATCGACACCTGTAATGCTTTCACAACAGCCTAATTTTAACTATGACCACAGTTTCCAAAACTGTAACTTTAACTCGCTGAAGAACAACTGGTTAAGTCATACCACGTCTAGTTATTCCTGATAAATAAACATTTCTCTGATGATCTGCTAACAGACTGCCGAAAACGTGGCACAGATCACGATCTCCTAGCACTAGTAACGAGCCCCAGGGTCTCCTAAAACGCTCGAAGCGAATGATGAGCACCACTGCACCCTTCTGAGCCTAATGTAGAAAACCAGACCGTTCCACCACTGCGACCCCTTATGAATAGGTCAGTGGGAAATATTTGTGCTTCTTTTATTTTCTGTCATCACATTTCTAGAAAATGTAAGCTATAGTTATAGTTTTTTTTTTTTTTGCCTAATATATTGTTTAATCTATACTTCCTTCTTTCCTTCTTCTTCTTTGCGTTCATCCGGAGTGTTTTTTTTTTCCATATGTGATTGCGGTGTGCGTTAGGCACCCTTGAGTCGAAACCCTTAGGTCAACACATCCGGCTTTTGCGTGCATTTTTGACCAGGTTAGCATTCCTGGGAGACTCTCACTTTTGTGGTACCGTCCACCTTTCAGCTGGTCAAGTTGGAACAGTCGAAGACTTCACGGTCATATCCCTCAAAGGAAGGCAGGGACAGTCCATAGCATTTTCCGCCATCCTGGGTGGCTTCCATAATTGCAGAGCCGACACATAGCGCTCTGGTGCTGGGCTCACCGAGGGACTCGTCACGTCCTGCTCATGGCTGCTTTAATTCCTCACTTCAATGTATTGGACATTTCGTTCGCCCCGGGTCGTTCCCGCACAAACCAGACAGGTCTGCAGACGGTATCCACTCTACGAGTTTTCGGACATGTGCTTGTCGTTGTGCTCGTCAGAGCTGTTCCGGGCACGACGGACATTCGGAAAACTACCTAGTCAGAGCTGTTCTGAACAAGAGCAGCATTCGGAAACTAGGTAGTCAGAGCTGTTCCTAGCACGAGAGACATTCGGACGAGACATTTCACTCGGACGTAAATGCGTAGTGCCAATTTCTATTTTGCCACCCGTAGGATGGCATTTCCGGCTTCGGCGGGCATTTTTTTTAATGAGGATAGCCTTTCTTGGGTTTCGAGGCACGTTAGAGTTATCGTTGTGATGTCGCCCACATCTCAGCTGGTCAAGATTGAACGTCAATGACATCACGGTCAGCCCTCAAGGGAATTCAGGGGCAGACCATGGGCATTCCCTCGCTATCCAAGGAGGCTTCCATAATTGCAGAGCCGGCACATATTGCTCTGAGACTGGGCTCACCCGAGGAGTTGCCTCGTCCTGCTCATGGCTGCTTGAGTTCCTCACTTCCATGTGTTGGGCATCTTGCTTGCCACTGGTCGCTCAAGCACACACCAGGAACGGTCAGTCTGCGGGGCGACATCCACTAGGTAACCGTTCCATTTCGTGTTATTGAGACGTTTTTCCACCTTTGTCTACACTCTCTATGAATTAGATACAGTTTTCGTAACCATTTCATTCGACTGGGGCACTTCTTCAACCTTTTAGTACTCGCTCACGAGGTAGGCTACATGTGCTGCCGGCTCAGCACCTTACCTCCGTACAGCAGTGAGCGAGAAACGGCCAGGCCCTCTCATCCCGGGATCCCTCATATCCCTCAGCTGAGAGCCTTCGGACAAGTATCTGAACTGGGCATGTAGCGTGCTCAGTATCTCACCTCCATTTTTCGGTAGGTGAGTATCGGCCCGGCTCTCTCATCCAAGGGTAGTAGCTTAGAGGCGTTCAGCTACATCTCTCAGGTGGAGGCCTTTGTGTAAGTGTCTGGAAAAAGTTTGTGGCTTCGTGCGCTTGGGTTTAAAATCTGACTGCTATCCTCAGTCTACCTGCAGAGCAGCAGGTTGTGTCTCTCTTAGTCTGGTCCCTATCCCAAGAGCTGTCCAATATGTAGTTTATATCCATTGGCACAGCGCTTGGGGTCAGTGGGACACTCAAGCCCCCCACCGCGGCAAGGTGGAGACACATCGGGGGAGCTTTCTACTTCTATAAGTGCCAAGCAATATTTGTGAATTTGTTTATGAGCTGTCTTTGAGACAATATATCTATTTACGTGCCGTGGGATGATTAATCGTCTTAAACAACTTCCCGTTTCTGCTTGGACGTATATACCGCCGAAATGTTGTCATTGAGAAATGTTGTCTCAATTAAACCACCAATACAGTAGTTTTCCCCAAGCAAACCTGCTTTAATTTGATATATAATACAACATGCCTGCTACAATATTAACAGCTTTGAGGTCATAACTGTGACACACCCCTACTTCCCATTTTCTGCCTTCCATTTTTGTTTGGTCCAAACCAACTAATTTGTTTGGCACTGAATCTGATATTTTGTTATATATATATTTGTTTCACTCACACGTGTACAAATCAAGTAACAAACGGTATGTATCATGCACACAAAAATGTATTCAGAATGTTCTCGTTTAAGTTCACTCGTCAAGAACTGGGGTAATCAAAGACAGATCTAAGAAATGAAAATTCCGCCATGTCTGCCTTGATTTCCTGGCGTGGTGATGTGTGAAGTCATGGCTGATAATGTGCCATGAGAGATGCTCTTCTGATTTCTTTTGATGTGCCATTTGGGATTTGAGTAAATGTTAACGAACTAGGGAGACATTTAAAAGAAGTTGAATATGTGTGTATATGAGAGAGAGAGAGAGAGAGAGAGAGAGAGAGAGAGAGAGAGAGAGAGAGAGAGAGAGAGAGAGAGAGAGGAGAGAGAGAGGAGAGAGAGAGGAGAAGCAGAGAGACAGAGACGGAGAAGGCAGTGATAGAGAGAGAGGGGGAGGGAGGGCGAGAGAGAGAGAGAGACAGGCACATACAGAGAGGGACAGAGAGTGAGAGAGCGAGTGAGACACAGAGAGAGAGAGACAGAAATAGGCAGAGAGAGACATGGAGATATAGAGAGGCAGAGAGAGAGGAGAAGCAGAGAGACAGAGACGGAGAAGGCAGTGAGAGAGAGAGAGAGGGGAGGGAGGGCGAGAGAGACAGGCACATACAGAGAGGGACAGAGAGTGAGAGAGCGAGTGAGACATAGAGAGAGAGACATAAATAGGCAGAGAGAGACATGGAGAGAGAGAGAGAGAGAGAGAGAGAGAGAGAGAGAGAGAGAGAGAGAGAGAGAGAGAGAGAGAGAGAGAGAGAGTTGCTGGTTCTTTATTTTTAAATAACATGGATAAAACTATTTTCACATCGGTCTCCCGATTTAAGCGTGTGGAGTAACAACTATTATGTCGATTCTGAAATATAGTTATTCAAAAATTTTTAAAAAAAGCTAACAAACAAACACATGTCCCACACGTCCTACCATAGGTCCCTGATATGATAGGGTCATCGCATTTTGCAGGCCTGAATCACCACCATCATCATCATGTGCTATGCCGATAAGCGTGGGCAGTCATGTTTCGCCATAAATGACAAACATGATTTTCTAGGCATTTGTAAAGAAGGTAGTTTGCCATTTCTATCCCTCTTAGCAGTGGCGATATTGGTCGATGACCGTAACCATTGTCTTAAAAAAGAGATCCTTTGTCTATAATCGTGAAACTGGAGACGATAACCTACAACTATTTTTCAGCTGCTCTCCAATTCCATCACCACCTGCACACATGCCTTCACATGACCCTGATCAGGGGGAGAAACGGGTACTCCACCTTGTCCAGGGGTATACAGTACTTCAGGCTTGAATGCAAGCATGAACAGGCGGCCAGTCTGTTCCTCTGTTAGAGGACGACAAACTCAAGCGTCAAATCCGCGTCCCAGTTTACCAAAGACCTCCACGCAGGAGGAAACAACAACAACGAAGGACTTCACCGGCAAAATACCGCTAAAACAGACAAGCGTTGGAGAAGCCAAAACTGTCCGCGCTGCCAACAGACAAGATACTCAGTCTGTTGGAAAACGAGCTGGGAAGAAACAGCATCTACCAGCTGCGCAAGACACCTGATGGAGTAGTGGTCTCCATCAACAAAAACCCAAAGACCACAGCACTTATGCAGAAGATTGCACAAGAAGAGAAAGCCGTCATCAAGTTTCGCCACGGCATCTTATTGGAAGCCACCCGGCACCGCAAAAGTAAACAATGGGTAATTAGAGAGGATCATCGGCAAGAATAACATCCCTTTACAGTCGTCATCGAGGACCGAGTGATCCCTCAAGTCAATTAGATGGGACAACAAATTTTCTCATGACATTTGTTTTCAGCATAGCCCACACCCCCCCCCCCCCCCCTAATCAACCACGTTAACGCGCGCCTTAAACATAAAAACACACAATCACAGTGTGAATTTTACGTTTGCGCCTTTATCATACCGAGTCAAGGATTGGTGTTATTGACCAGCTGACACTCGTTGAGTGATGCAGTCAATATGAACATCGTGGACAGATGTCTTAAACAATGAAGATGTCTCAGTAGTGGCGTGCAGAGGTTCTTTGATGCCCGGGGCCAACCTCATTCCTTCTTCCTCCCCTCCGACTGCACCGCGCTGCCCCCTCTCCCTAACTGGATGCCCCCCTCCCGGCTGGATGCCCGGGGCCGTCGCGTCCGCCTCTGCACGCCACTGTGTCTCAGAGACCGACTTATGAAGAGAACTGGTACTAACATCAGAAGCAATCAGCCTCAAGTTTCCAGACACGTCATGAGAAAGAATAAATTGGAAAATGTTTCGACAGCAGGAATATCTATGTGGGGAAAGAGAACGGAAAGATCTGGGCAGTAGGTACTAAATAGCTTGTTATTTAGGCATTGACACTTATGTGTGTGGTTTGAACTCAAGGCTTGAACCTTATGGCCACGCTGACCTCTTGCATTCATTCAGCAGAAAGCAATAAACCAAGTAAAATACATGTCTGCATATTAATTATGAGAAAATAAGCATTAATTATACATAATTTTAATATAATAAACATCTGTTAAGTTTTGTTTTTCTTTTCACAAATGCAATATAAGCAGTCGAAACAGTTAACACTGTTTTTTAATATAACAAAATATTGTATATTGTTACCACAACAATAAAATACCGGCATGGGATCATTAGAAAACTGAAGTTGTCGCGGACCGCACTTGAGTTTGTGAAAGGCCGCATGTAACCCACGGACCGCATGTTTGCCATGCCTGTTATAACGGGTTCATAACCAACCAACCAGCCAACCAACCAACCAATCAGCCAACAAATTTTAGACCTGGCTAACGAAGACACCTTTGTTTAAGGTTGTCTAGTTGGTCATACGTCGAAGTACACATGTTCCTGCAGCGAGGCCTTGTCATCATTTGTAGGTGACAGGTTCGAATCCTGGTCGCTAGTTATAGCGTTCCATTTGAATGTTGTTTAGCTTGGCCTCTAGTTTATACCTTTGTCTTCTACTTCTGTGAGAGCCAACAATACATGTGTGTTTATTTATGAACTGTCTTACAGGCCTCAAAAATTCCCAAACTGATGACTGATATTTATTTAGAAAATTGGACATGTCGCGGGCCACACTTGAGTTCACAAACAGCCGCATATTTGCCATGCCTGTTATAGAGGATTGACAACCAACTATCAAACGAACAACCCAGCCAACGAATCAGTGTTCATATGGTTTATTCATTGTCAACATACGCATGGACATTTCAAACTGGAACATACAGCTTTCCATCGAATAAACCTCCAGGCATAAATGAATGTATTTCCTATTGTGGCCAGTCTCATAACCATCCCTGCGATATCGTTGACAGATTTTATATTCTTGGACAGCTGGATATCATTGCTGTGTGCGGCCATTAGTAGACACACCATAAAAGGAAGATACACGATTGAGTTCCATATAGTCAGCATTAGCAAAGTGATCGCCATATTACGCACACGTGACTGCGATCGTCCTTGGCACATGCGCATTGCTTGTTTCGATTTGGTAATGTTGGATATATGTTCCGGCGATACAGTGGTAAACTTAACATGCCGTTCTGGTTTATCATCTTTGTCAGCAGTTGGATATTTAGTCCGTTCCTGTAAAGAACACGACGAAGTTATCTTTGGAAAACAAAAATATGACTGTCGTTGGTTATTATTTTGTGAAATATTCTCATAGTTGTTTGCTGGGAAAGACTTGTGGATTGGTGAGGCATAAGAGAGGGCCTTATCTTCGACAATAAAATAAACAGAAGATCCTTTTTTCATATGTGTAAGCTCTAAAGCATGGCTTGGATAATCTATGTGGATATCTGTATCTCTAACCGAATGATTGAGTCCTGACTCAACAGGGTGGATTTTAAGTTTCCCCCAAAACTGAATCACCAGTTTAATATTTAATACAGCTACGATGAGTGTTGTAAACAGAATCACCAAAGCTAGAATCACAAGTAGCGGTAGAGATATAGCTACTAATGGCAGGCAAGGTTTTCGACTGTCAGCTTTCGTCAGCACATCAATTATATTGACTAAAATCCAAAAACACCAGACACATGTTACGCAGAAAAACGTCTTCCTCGGGGTGGCCAAGCTTTTGAATACAATGGGGTGCGACACTGCCAGATAGTTGTTCAATGTGAGGACAGATACCGTAGTTTGACAGCATAAAATGGCCAGAGCTGTTAGAAAAAGTAGGCATTTGCAGCCGGGATCCCTGGCAATAAGAGGTTCACGAAACCAAAGAGTTTCAATCCGAACGATCGCCCATGAAAAATTCTGTATAAATCCTGGGATTGACAAACTCATGAGAAAAATCCTCAAGCTTGATTTGACGCTTTTAGGGATCAGTATAAAGAGGAAAGCCACAAGATGAACTGTGGATGTTATAGAATTAAGTGTCAGGTCACGAAGTAGCCCATCTTTGTCCGTGTTTGCGGTTTTTGCACTGCTAGGGCTGGTCGGTGAATTGTGATGGAAACTTTCAGTATGTGAAAGTGATTCTCCCGTTAACCCATTGTGGTCAGTGAAGTTGGTGTACATTGTTAGACTATTTTATGTCGTATGAACAGATAAATCATCATAGTCCAGAGAGAATGTAGCGGCAGGGAGTAATCAGAGGATCTGGTCGATCATCTGTACTCGGAGAAAAGGTCAGACGGACATATAAATTATAATATTAATATGATTGTAACTGATACCATTGGTATTGAAACTCTTCGCTGGCTGCTGAAGATGAGGCCGGAGCACAAATGGGAATGCCCCGATTGCTATTATGTCAGTTCTTGACTTAACTCAACTGTCTTATAACATATTTACCAGTATCGTGCACACTCTCAACCAAAACTCAGGCTAGCTGATAATATTCTATTGATATATCCCCTTGCTTGGTCACACTCAGACCTGGATAATAAGAGCTCCAACAGAAACAGTTGTTAGAATCAGGCTCATGACACTTCTCGTGTAGTTACTGATAGAAGGACTTGGTTGACCCATTTCTTGTTTACGATCACCGCTGTAAGTTGGACATGGTTGTAGAAGAAGAGACTGTCCTTCGTGGTTCTGTTATCATACGTACAGAGATCAGACGAACCGATTTAGAACTTGTGATTTATAGATATTTGTATCTATAGTTTTTGTGATCGCATACTGTTAATGGTTCCAGTATATTGTCTTTCACGTTAGTGTGAATGAAAGGAGACTACGCCGATAATGACATCAGATTGGATTAGTGTTCGACTCCTCCGTTCGTTGTTCGCTAAGTGTGGGAAAAGGCTGGCCACCTATTAGTCCGTGCATTCAGACCTAAAAAACGAAGGTACCCTATCACAACACTGATCAATAGCAGATCCGTGCTTCGGGACATAAATACAACCTTCTACCGATCTAGTTTACTCGACTCGCTTCAGATTAGATTAAGTACATCTTAATCGAGTTTTGTTAGCAACTGTTTTTTCTTTGTTGCTTTTTTTTTTTAACTGATGAAGACTTTATCGCCACAACGTCCACATCTTTATTCGTGGTCCTTTGTTTGTGAAACTGACATTTTTAATCTTTCTGTATCTGTTCTTGTTGTTCATTTCATTTTCAATGCCCTATTAAAGTCAATTACATGCCATATGTAAATTTCCGTGGACTGTATTTCGAGAAAGCTGACATTATTCAACATATTCACATTGTCATTGGACCTAATATAGCTTGTTTACGGTTGTAGGCTGTTGTCATGACATTGTCAAAGTTCTGTGTCATCACATGACATTTGAAGAGGCAGCCAGATTTCGTTAATATGCTCTGGCAAAAAATTTTTTTTTAAATATATGAGAACACGTTAAGCAATATCTGGGACTCACAAGGAAGAATTGATCACATAGCTTGTATTGCATCTCATTAAGACAGTGACAGCTGATTGATCAGAAAGCTGATAAAATTAATTTCAGCACATCATTCAGTTTGTTGGTATTTCTAAGAAAGCTTATAACATTCGTTTCAGCACATAGTCAAATCCGTGATATTTTTTGAAAAGATTATCATATTGATTTAAACACATCATTAGTCAAATCCGTGGCTATTCTAAGAAAGCTTATAACATTTGTTTCAAAGCATCGTTAGTAAGATCCGTGGCATTTCTAAGAAAGCTTATAACATTAGTTTCAGCGCATCGTTAGTCAAAACCTTGGTTTTTCTAGGGAAGCTGATAACACTCGTTTCAGCGCATCGTTAGTCAAATCCTTGGTATTACAAATCCTTGCTATTTCTAAGAAAACATATAACACTCGTTTCAGCACATCGTTAGTCAAATCCGTGATATTTAAAGGAAAACTTATGACATTGGTTTCAGGGCATCACTAGTGAAGTCTTATTGTACTGGTTCAATTCCGTGATGTACTGGTTGGTTCAGTAATTTCATCAGATTGAAGTATTGATATTTCTCTGTACTGTTTGATTGACCAATTTCAGCAGATTGAGATATTCACAATTCTGTTTGAAAACACAAAAAGAAAACAAAAATTAAAGCATTACATCACTAGTAATATAAAGTTTTATTTTCAGAAAAGCTGAAAACATATATTTCAGCACACCATTACCAAATTCCCTGTTATTTACAGGAAATCTGATAACATTCATTTATGTAACTTATTGGTAATGTCCGTTTATTTCCAGAACATCTGGTAGCATTCATTTCAGTAAATTATTAGTAAGGTCCGTGTTATGTGCAGGAAGGCTATTCACATAGATTATGCTCAGTTATTAGCACATTCCGTGTTATTTCAAGAAAAGATGATAACAACCATTTCAGCAAATTGTTAGTAAATTCCGTGTTATTTTCAGAAATCCCTGATAATATTCATAATTACACTTTCAACGGGTTAAACAGGTAAGAAATCTACGACAGGTCTAGCC